>SSNQ01000030.1:637093-659593 GCA_006942095.1 Nothobranchius kuhntae | reverse complement strand
ATCCCAACGTGCAAAAGCATTTTCACATCTTCACGAGTTGTCCTTTCTTCTCCAGAACCTAGGATAGAAAGTGCCTTCGTCCCTAAGTGGGAATGTTGGTGTCGGTGCAGATCGGAGAGTCTTTCGGGATTACGAGTGCAGAAACACCTCAAAGCCGTGGACATGCTAGACACATGCACGCTTCACAAATGTGCAAAAAAGATGGCAGGGAACTTACGGGGAACGGAAAACTGGTGCTGGGAAAGGCCCGAGCTAACGGTACTCCTAGGATGGTTCTGGTTCTGATGAGGAGTACAGGTCCGTCTTCCAACGGACTCTGGACAGGTTCTATAAAGACAACCTTTCCCAGGGACTAACCTGCGTTAGAGACGTGTCGGGCGTTGACTAACACACCTCAGCTTAGCGGACGATGGCACCGCCTGGCTTGTAAGGAGCCGTGTGTTCTGGGTCACCTGCAGGTACCCGGGGTGTCCTCCAGGGTTTGGTCCTCGGACCTGTTTTTTTATATTTCTCTGCAGCAGCTTGTGGAGCACCATGAATGCTTTTCATGACGATGATGCCGCTTTTATAGCAGTCGCTAACTCAGGTCACGTCTGCCAAGTTGGATCTGAATGTGGACAAAACCCAGTTTATGGAATTCTCTGAAAAACGTCCGTTACCAGGAAAACGTTCCATCAAGAGCAACCCAACAAGGGCAACTGTGCGACCAAACTGGAAGCCCCTGGATTATTATGGAGGTGAAGTTCTGCACACAAGCATCCAAACATCACCTACAAGCTGTGACCTCCAAGTATTCACATCTACTCTCCTCTATTAAGCTCCTCCCCGTGTGAATTAGCCCCTCCTCCCCAGTTTAGCTCCTCCCTACTGGAGCCTGGTGATCCACCGGTCAGTCCCTCAGGTAGGACCTGACCTGACCGGATCCCACTCAGAACCTTTAGCTCCGTCCTGATGCGACGTCCACTCTTGAGTTCCTCTGCTCAGAAGTATTTGACTCTGTGGTTGATGTTTGTGGCTGACCTCCTGCTGCCCAGGTGACCCCGCTGGGTTCTACCGGGCCAGATAAATAACGTCTCATTTGGTCCACACGCCCTGACGCCTCCTTTGGCCTTGATCACCATCCGGGTTTGGCGGTGGGGGTGGTACACGAGGGGTCAGAGGTCAGCAGGTTAAGCTGCTCCCTGGTCCTTTGCACTGAAGATCCTCCAGAGTTCCTGAACGTTCCCTGATCTTCATATTTGTGAAGGAGAGAAACCTGGAACTTGAACAATTAGAGGTTTAACCAGACCTTCAGAATATTTCTGATCCTGGAGTTTGATTTTGGACCAGTTCTTTTTCCCAGATCAGATATTTAAAACAATCAAGTTTTCCAGATTCCAGCATTTCCGGAATGTGTCTCAGTCTGAAACGAAGAGGAGACTAAGATATCCAGTTCTCTCTGGTTTATCCAGGACAGGATGGATCACATCAACACGGACACTGGTGGGAACATCCTGAGCAGGTCGCTGGCTAATCAGAGGTCCGAAAGACATGGAAAAATGAACCCAAACACTTAATTATCCAAGCGGATGTGACGCAGCAGGAGCTCAGATAACGAAAAGAGAAGATCTACTGAAGGTTCTGGGCCGAGACTCGTCAGAACCATCGGACAAACAGAAGATCTGACTCCACAGCAGGAATTCTGTCAGGTCTTATCTGGCTTCGGGGTGACTAGAAATGAATCAGACACAAAATACAACAATAATAGAGTTCATCGAGCTCAGCACCAGGACAGAGGCGGAAGTGACCTGGCGTCTGAGTTAAAAACTCTGATTCAGGTCTGAGGACTGTGGGCGGAGCTCTGGAACAAAACAGCGTGAACAAAAACTCAACACATCCATTTCTTAAATATTCCAACATTCCAGTTTGATATCCATTGGCTGCCTCAGGCTGAATTCCTGTTCCTGCTGTTTTCAGACGCGGACACGGAGCTCCTAGTTTGGGTTTTTATCAAACGTAAACGCTTTAGGTCCAGAAAGCGGCGGCTGGCCTTCTGACAGCGGCATGAAGAGACGACCATGTCACTCCTGTGCTGGATAACCTCCACTGGCCTCCTGTTAAGTTCAGAAAGGATTTTAAGATTTTGATGCTGGCTCCACCCCACCTGAACGACCTTATTCAGCCGTGTGTCCTGTCCAAGGTGCTTAGATCAGCTGATCTCCACTCCAACCCAAGGGTGCTGGAGCCTTCCCCTACCCTGTGGAACAGCTCGCCCCTGGATGCAGACAGCTGATAGGCTGGCATCTTTCTACGTACATCTGAAAGCGCATTTGTAATCTCTGGTATAATAAAGTAGCTGCTGCTTTTTTTACCTGTGATTTTTCATCGTTTTATGATTTTTTTAGCTTCTGCCACGTTGTTTTAGCTGCCCGTGGTTTTAAGACTTTATGATGCTTTGTTAGCTTTAGCATGTTTATGCTGTTACTGTTGTGCAGCACATTGGGGTGACGATGTTGCCGCTTACAAGTGCTATAGAAATAAAGGTTGACTTGGCTTGACTAGAATCCTGACTGGAACTTTCGGGGCTCTACATGGTCAAGCTCCTCCCTGTATTACTGAACTGTTAAAGCCTTATGCTCCAACCCGAGCCCTCAGGTCCACGCACCAGAACCTTCTAGATTCCAAAGACCAGCTGATCAGCCCGACTCTGGCATCGACTTCCTTTATCCTCGTTGACAGTCTGGTCCGCTGAAGCCCTTTTATTTAAAGCTGCTTTCACGTCAGCCCTCACTCCGGCTCCTCAAGTCTTTTCTGACCGCTGTAAACCCAAAAGTTCAAAATAATCAAACATATTGAGCAGATAAAATTCATAATAAAAAATGTTTTTAGGACTCAAATGTGTTGAGCTTGTTCAACCTTTTCCTTGTTTTAAGTACATAGAACTCAAACATTTTAATTAATCTGAACCATTTCTTTAACTCAAATTAATCAATAAAGACAACTTAACTTTAATGAGTAATATAACAAAAAATGATTGATTTATTATTTAATGTTTCTATATTATTCCATTCATCTTTACATCAACCCTAAAGTGTGTCTGATAAAAAGACTTGTATCTTTTTTTTTAAATTGGATTTCCAGGAAAAACAACCACAAACTAGCAATTTTGATGGATTGCAGGAACAATAAACAACTGCTGGGCGTGGTGCATTGTGGGTAGTCACATTTTCTGTTATTTAGCTCTATTTTGGGGTGTTTATGCATGTTTATTGTGGAGGATTGTTGTTCTCAGTTATTATTTCATTCAGTGTTGCAGATGTTACTTCTTGTACCATGTTGGCACCATATAGGAGGAGGTTGGTCAAAGTAATGCTGTACGGCTGCGCCGTCCCATTGTTATTAACACTGTGGTTGTTCACACCAGATGCTCTTGACTTGACTTTGAGTGTTTCACTTTCATTGGCTGTTAGCATCTGTGGGTGTGTGAGTCATGATCTGGTGCTAGTTACTGCCTTCACCAGCCTGCCACATTGTCATTTTTAAGTAAATTCAACTTATTTGGGTTAGGTTATAGATCCATTTACAGTTCATATAAGTTATAATATTTAAGTTAGTAAAAACATGTAATAAAGTTCTAATAAAATAAAATATGCAAGTTTAGTGAAATTAAACTTTGTAAGTTGCTTAAGGGCTACGTTATAGGTCGAGGTAGTTAAATGCTTTGATTTTATTCAGGTCATATTTTTTAAGTTATGGTAAACTTAGTTTTTAGAAATTATTAGGTAATCAGTTTCCTCATAAATTTTGAGTTCAGTGAACTTATTCGGGGTGACAGTGCACATCACTAGTGTCGCTGCGCTTCATTCAACCACACTGTAGCACCACTTTCCATGCCCGGTACCGGCTCTGCACCGTAGATCACTCCGTTAGCTAAAGAAACGCCGTTAGTCGTTCCCGAACAGCGTTCCTCTCCATGCTGAACAAGACCAACAGGATGAAGGGTTGGGGTTGAAGCCTCTACCACAGTTTGGGACATTTTGTCCTTTACGTTTGTTTTGTTTTAGGTTCTATTTAACAGGATTTCCATTTTACTTTTCATTTCATTTGATCGTTTGTTGTAAATCTGGTGATCCGTCTGAAAGCGTGGGTTAGTCCTTTGCTGCTGAGACTCGGACTAGTCGAGAAACCAACAGGAAGGCAAACACTTAAACCCTAAATATGTAAAAGTATATCGATATTTTTTCTCCTGTGTGAAATTACCATAACAAGAATTTCTCCTATTACACCTAATCTGACCTGGAAGTGTACAAACAACGCCTAATCCAAGATATCATTCCAAATGGTGGGAATAAAACTCCATCACCACCTGATTTCTGCTCAGAGGGACGTTCTCCTGTTCGTTGCTCTGGTTTACGACAGATTTCCTCCTTGCTCAGTGATCCGTTTGGATGTCTGATAGTTTATCTGGCACTCTCCCGTCCTCATTACAGTTTTAAACCGTGTTAAACAGCAACATCTGGCCCAAACAGCGGAGGAACGCCGTTATTCCAGATGAAACTGCTTCATGTTTTATCAGAAAGTTTCAGTTATAAAAATAAATAAGTGAATAAAAGTGAAGCTCAGGAAGTTTCAGAACTTTCCATCTCAGCCGAACCCTAACAGTTCTGGTTCTGGTATCAAAGTCCTCCGTTTGAGGATCATCACACGCTGACGGCACAGATGTTCTGGTCGGGTTGGACTCACCTGGAGCAGCAAGCCGGAGCAAAGGCAGCAGAAGAAACAGAGAACTTTACATTTCTGCATTTTGATGGTCAGACGGAGAATCGTCCACCATAATCCTGATCCAGCGGGACCAGCAGCTGCGTTACATCCACAAAAATCCCTCTTCCGGAGCTGGAGTCAGGCGTTCCCGTCAAACTAAGTAAATCCTTATTCTGCAGACAGATGATTTAGTTCATCTGGGTTGTGACTCGTGTCCATGCTCGACTCGGACCCGCAGACTCAGCTGGACCTTCCCTCTGGTTCCTGTCTCACCAGCGGCGTGTCTCTCTTCCTGCCTGTCTCTCTGCCTTTGGACTCGGTCGCAGACTTCCTGAATCGGAGCAGCAGCTCGGCACGGCTGTGGACGCCTCAGACAGACTAAGAATAGACCCGCAGACAGGAGACAGAACATAGAACCGCACTGACAGAACAGGCAGACGATAAAAATAGAGCAAGTTGGATTAAAACTCACTCAACTGTCATCTGAGTTTTCAGCCGAGGATCTAACAGAAAAGAAAAACATCCAGACTCGTAGTTTTCATCTGGAATAGTTCAACAGGAAATCCTGGAAGAACTTTTCATAAACATCTCAGAAAGGGACACATTATGATGTTTTCACCCAAAAAGAGGCTGAAAGCCTGACTTACACCAGATCTTCAACAACCCAAATCCAAATCCTGCATGGTAGCGGGGAGGGTTTCCTATGCTAATTCTCCTTTTGTGACATCACAATAAGGGATGTTTTCAAACAGACTTGTTTTAGGAACATGCTTCCTAAATCAAACACCAACAGAAAACAGGTTTTAAGGGGTTTCGTGACGTTTGGAGTGTTTATGAGGCAGTGGAGACCCCGCATGGCTGCAGCAAAGGGTCACCAAAGGTCACTTTAACCTTTAACATCTGTATGAAGTCGTGTTGACGCCACAGAAAAGTACAACCACTGACCTGAGTCAGTTTGGTACGGCATCCTTTTGCTCTTTTTTTCCTGCAAACGGACGTCTGTTTTCCTGATCTTGGTAAAACAAACGTGATCTTTTTCAGGTTTGCAGAAACCAGGATGAGCTGCTCTAAGGATCCGCAACTCGTCCCCTCATTCCGGCGCTCCTCCTCGTGTTCGCTCAGCTGCAGATGTAAAATCCACTGGGGCTCATAGGACTCTAGAAGGTACTGTATAAATACTAGCCATTGTTAGGCACGTGCACATTTCTACACATACAGTATACACACACACTTATATGCACGTGTGTGTGCAGCTGTTTACGGTAAAACCACACATCCTGATGTTTTCTGAACAAACCCCTGCAGACGCGACAGACTCGGAGGTTACGCTTATTTATTCAGAGTTTTTATTGCACAGGTTACATGAAACAAGATACATGAAGAGTAGATAAGCACGACTCGGGTTAATGCTCTAAAAGCTGCTGACGCCGACTCTACGACTGCATACGTGACTTTCTACACACACCCTGGACCTGGACATACCTGGTGGTTCAGGTGGGACACGTTTACAGACGTATACAGACCCTCGCACACACACACACACACACATGTGCACAAAAACACACACACACGTGCACAAACACACACACAGATGTGCACACACACGTGCACAAACACACACACAGATGTGCACACACGTGCACAAACACACACACGTGCACAAACACACACATGCGGACACACACATACACGTGCACACACACACACACCTGCACACACACACACACACACAGTTGTATAAACCCGACCCGTGGACCGTGAACATTCGCGTTAGCTCTGTAGAACAACTTCATACATGGATCAGCAGAACCCTACGAACACGACCCGTGTACTGAACCTGCACGCCCACACAGATCAGGCTCAAAGGGACCCTCCAGGCTAAACAGGAAGTGCTAACAGGCTGAAAGGTTCAATGGAAGCCGAGATCGTTTGGCCTGGTCTAAAAAACAAACAGTAATTAAGTATTGTTTATATTTTACACGAAATACGGGTTACTCGGTTTTCCTCGACGCTCCTGGACGGATCTTGTCGTCAGCACTCAGCTGGGAAGTTCTGGTGTTTCTATGAACTAAAGATGACTCCGTCTGTCGGAGCAACAGAAACATTTGTGTACCAACGTCGACATCCTGCATCCACGTCTGCTGACCAGTAACAGGAAGTAAGTGGTTTGGATGACATCGGCTGAAGCCGTCCAGGCCAGGTGAGTCAATAAGAGGACGGAGTTGAATAAGAGTTTGATTTATGTCTGATCTCATAAGGGTGTTGCTCATCAGTGACAAAAGCATCTTTCTAGGAGATAAGACACGTTTGTTAGCGGCAGCATTACTGAAACAAGTAGATCTGTCTGACGTTTAACGCAGAAAAGCTTTTAGCGTTAACGGTGATGTTATTAACAAACTACTCGCTAGCAGCGGAGACATTCTTGTAACATGAATGTAAAACTAAAAGTTTTATTTCTAAGGAAATAAGGTGTTCCAGATCAGCTGTAGCTACGACGTAGCTCGTCACCACTAGTGCATGGACTGATGTGTTGTAAAGCACCTTGGGGGGTTCTAGGACTAATAGTAGCTCTATGATTCCAGGACATTTATTGTTTACTCTGTAAACATATGTTAGTGTTTCTTTCCTCTGGCTCTATATTAAATTGTACTCCTCTACAGTTTAACACCCTCGGAGTCGGTTCCTCTGGTCTCCATCGGTCTTCCTGATTTACTTCAGGTCCTCTCAGCTGTGCATCAATAGTTGTGTTTTAAAGTGATTATTTATTAAAATACCAGGAAATGTAATCCCTAAATGAAACAGTTTTTGTGACAGAGGTGAGTTAGAAACTTTAGGGTCCCTTTAAAGCTTCATTTGTGGCTGATTAAGTCCTTGAAACACAGCGCCTCCTGCTGCACAGACACAATACTACATCAGAGGCAGTGTTGCTGCTGCTTCAGGCAGACTGAGTCCGCCCTCGGGGAAGTGAAACGGGAAGGATGGCCGTCCCAACTGGCTCAGAGACTTTAAAGAGCAAGTCACCTCCTACCACACTTCCATCGACTAAAAGGAGGCGGAGCCTGGTGGACCGAGACAGCAGCGCTGAGGCAGTCCCAGAATCCCCGACCTGCCACTCAGAGTTTCTGTCAGAGATGAGCCGTTAGCACACACACACACGCACTCACACACACACACACACACACCTGCACACGCACACACACACACACACACACACACACACACACACACGCACACACACACACACACACATGCATACACACACATGCACACACACACACACACGTGCACACGCACACACGTGCACACACGTGCACACACACACATGTGCTCACACGCACACACACACACACACGTGCATACACACACGTGCACACACACACATGCACGCACACACACAGACACACACGTGCATACACACACGTGCATACACACACGTGCATACACACACATGCACGCACACACACAGACACACACGTGCGCACACACACACACACGTGCACACACACGCTTGTATGATCTGGTTCCTTGGCCAGAGGAATGGGAGGAGGACATTTTTAGGGAGGCACGCAGCTGTCAGATGTATCGTTTTGTTTTGGCTCGTGAGTGGCCGAGTGAGCTGGAGGCGTGGCCAGAACCCGGCTGCAGTCCAGTGCGGTACGTCACTGGGTTCCTACAGCCAGCAGCTGTTTTGACATGAAGAGGCAGAATAGTGATGGATGAATTTTATAGATGCACTAAAATGACAACTGAATGACTGCGCGTGGCTGCAGAACTATCAGACACTCATCTACACAGGTTGTCAGCCATTTACGTTGATTTAGGGGGTGACTTGCTCTTTAACATTGGTGGGATTGTAAACAAAAAATATTGCTGTACATAAAAATGTCTTTAAAAAGTTGTGTTTTATTTTGCATCCTGTCTATTCCCAACAGTCCCAGTTTAAGGCTGCAGTGTGTCCTTGTTTGGACTGGGATGCATCTCTCAACATCTGGGTAAAAGCACTTAAATGTGTGTGTGAAGTGTGTGTGACGTGTGTGTTCCCTCAGACAGGAAATGTCCTGATTTACTGATGGGAACAGAAAAGGCTCCATGTTTATTTCCATCGGAGATGTTTTTTCTGCCTCATCAAATCCATTAAATGTAAGTTTTATTTTCGGTTAATATAAGAAATTATTTCCAAACAAAATTAGAAAAAATAAGTCGGCGTTTAGGGATTTGGTGAAAATACGCCAAATGATTTTCTATGATTAGACAAAAAGAAAAACTCTTGTCTAGTTTTATATAGAAAAAGTAGCTCATGTTTAATCTGTGGTTTCAGATGATTAGATGGGATTCAGCTGAGTTAAAAAAATCTAATTTGTAAAGTGAAAAACTCATTTTTTCTCATGTTTTTTGTTTTTATTTAGATTAGAGAAGGGAGCTCCCATTTTCCCGTGCGGAACGCACCCGGTTGGATACACTTAGGATTGCTGGAAGTGGATCATCATGTGTCTTTCCCTCCTTTTCGCCGAGGACCCGGAAGACGTACGGTTTGGATTTCTGATTTTCGGGTACCTGCTGATTGCAGTGAATGTAAGGCGCTGTCGGGGGCTGGTGGGAAACCCCCTGAGCTCTGGGAAGGTTACTGCCGAGCACCGAGCGCTCCGACTGAGACGTTGCTGCAGGTGAATCGCGAGCTGGATGCTCTGTGTGGCAACCTGGGGACGGTTCTTCGATTCGCATGCAGGACGGATCCCATGGTGGAAAATGCCACCGCGTGACACGGATGGACGTAAACCCCCCATTAGGCTGACTGGATGCTCCTGAGACCAGTAAAACTGTAGGGCAGAGAGGAAAACCTCATCTCTGGCCCGGATCTGGCTCCCTGCTCGGCCTGGGCCTTGCCTAAGAAAACAAAACTCCCCATGGAATGATTACAGACACTCGCTCTCACTCCCGTCCTAACCTTCTCCTGACATGGATCTGGGAATCTGAGGTCACACACACAGTGGCTTTTCAAAATAAAGTAAAATGTAAACGTTTCATGATATTTAAATTAATTTCAAACTATGATTATGGTAGGTCTTCCTGTTAAAAGGGAGTTTTCCTCTCCACTGTTGCTATATGCTTGCTTAGTATGAGGATTGCTGTAAAGACTCTGACACTAGTCAGTGACTCGATGCGACCTGCTGGGTTCCTTATATAGGAAACTTTTTACTGATTGGCTTAACGAACTGACCTGTACTGGAATGTTTATTATGTGAAGTGCCTTGAGACGACTCTTGTTGTGATTTGGCGCTTTATAAATAAAGTTGAATTGAATAGAATTAGCATAAGTTCGCAAATATAGGTTGTATATTTCATGCTTTGCATTGTTTAAGAATAGTGTGAAGGGTTGCGATTTGTAATGGTGGAAGTTTTACGTTGAAGGGGATGTTCTTGGCCGGTTGTGTGGCGTGTGCCGGTTCGTTGTTTAGGAAGAGAAAGCGAGCTGGTTTCAACGGAGATCGTTGACGTGGATTTTCCCGGAGTGAAGGCGTGGGTGGCGGCCAGCAGTAACCCGGAATAAATATCCCAACCAGAAAGATCAAGTTGGAGTCGTTACAATATCTGTTAAAAAGTCAACAAAACGTATAGCTGTGGCGGCTTTTATGTTACCGTGACGGTGCAACAGGATCGATTAGTGTAGACTTTTATTTTGACAAAAGTAGCAGGAAAAAAATGATGCCCATTCTGACTGGTTAGTGAAAAGCTACAGTAACGCCCATTAAGGTGTTTCTACATCCCAAAGGCCCGGCGGCTGGCTGGACCCAGCTCACCTTTGTTCACCCCCCCCCCCCGCCCCCCACCCACCTCCTCCCCTCACCCCACCCCCCATAGGGGGCAGAGAACAGGCACATGTTTTCACCCTCCCACCTTTGTGTAGATCTTTTGCTAAATGTTTTCTCACCCTGTTCCTGTTGGCCGACCACTTTCCTGTTAGTTTTCTTGTTTTGTCACCTCTCCTTACACCTGGACAATAATAGTAATAATAATAATAATAATAATAATAATAATGAGGATAACAATAATAATAATAATAAAAATAACTAGGATAATAATAATAATAATAATAATAATAATAATAATAATAATGAGGATAATAATAATAATAATAAGGATAACAATAATAATAATAAAAATAACTAGGATAATATTAATAATAATATTAATAATAATGAGGATAATAATAATAATATTAATAATAATGAGGATAATAATAATAATAATAATAATAATAATAATAATAATAATACTGAGGATAACAATAATAATAATAATAAAAATAACGAGGATAATAATAATAATAATAATATTAATGAGGATAATAATAATAATAAGAAGAAGAAGAATAATGAGGATAATAATAATAATAATAATAATAATAATAATGAGGATAACAATAATAATAATAATAATAATAATAATAATAATAATAATAATAATGAGGATAATAATAATAATAATGAGGATAATAATAATAATAATAATGAGGATAACAATAATAATAATAATAATAGTAATAATAATAATAATAATAATAATAATAATAAAATAGTTTGTCACCTTACAACTTTAGCTTAATAACATTTTTCACATACTTCGTCATTCCTGGCTGGCTAGGTCACTACTCAGAGCTTAGTTGATGTTCAGTTAGTCTTCCAGTTTTAGTCTTATTTTGGTTTATTTAGTTTTGGTCTGCCTCAGTACTCCACATTTTAGCCATACTAACTCTAACTGGTAACTCAATTTTTTTAAGTTGATTGTAAATTCTAGGTTAGTCCTCTTACCCGTTCAAAGCAATGATGTTCTGTTAGTTTAAACTGTTTAAACTGTGTTTTCTGTGGTTCGTTGTACCAGATGTTAGTGTCTTGGTGTTAGTCTTCAGCTTAATCTTCATGTTCTCTTGGTTCCCTACCCTGGCTGAGCACCTTTAGTTCCCTTCTCCATGTTTTATTAACATTATGTTATAGTTTTAACAGGCTGTGTGTAATTCCATTGTTCGTGTTTGCTTATTGCTGTAAATCAGCTGTTTAGTCAGACGGCGACAGAAAAGGATGGATGGATGTTTTCATGCTTGAGCTGTTAGTAGAGACCACCCGGCAGCACTAAAGGATGCAAATATAAACATTAAAGCTCCTCGTCTTCATAGCTAAACTCATATTAGGATTGTGCGGCACTTCACCGAGTTAACCAACCTTAACGTAGACGACGCGTCAGACGTTTATCTTTAATGATGATAGACGTGATGTAAGGGTGATGTTTGGTTTTTGGGACGTCAAAGACAATAAAAATGTCGGAATGCAGTCCAGAAAATGTGCATCAACCTGGGATTCTCAAGGTCACCGTGACAGGCTGAAGGTCACAGATGGGCCGAGGGTCACCTTCGGGTCGGCTCTAACAAAACCACATATTACAACCAGCTAACATCAGTTTGGGTTCTGTCTGACGAGAACGTTCCATCAAAAGGATTCACGTCCTGTTAAACATGGAGAACATCGTCCATGTTGGTTAAAAACAGCACAAACTCAGAGTCAGGTGGGTAACTGAGGAAGTCCATCCAGGTACACGGACCAAAAAACACGGAGAGAAGAAGAAGAGATACATTCCACTTTCAGAAGTCTACCTTCCTCTTCTGTTCAGCTGGCTCCTCCCACTTTAGTCCTTGTTCATTGTCCAACCCAAAGACCTCATCAAGAGTCTCCAGTCCCCGTCCCTCATAGCTGCTGAGGACTGTGTGTTTACGTGGCTTCAGGTGAAGTGCTGACAGCTCATTGGCCGGTTTCTGTGGAGAGGCGGGTCTCATACATGCTCAGAGCGTGGTGGACGAACTCGTACTGCTCACCTGTCTGGATCATACCACCTCTGGAGGAGAAAGGTCAGAGAAGGTCGTGTTACCGTGGCGATGAAGGATCTCTGTCAGATTCATCAACAAAGAAGACTAAAAAAAACTTCAAACGTGAGCGACGCTCATCTCAAAAAACGATACTTCCTGGTTTTACCCACGATTCTCTCTGGTCTGGAGTTTTTAGTAATAATTAGGTCATGTCCTCTCTGGCAGCGAGGTCATCTGGTGGAGCTCATGACATCATTAGAGAGACACACACACACACACACACAGATGGTGGAAACAAGAATATGTGTGTGTGTGGATAATTTAAGTTATGTAGTTAAAATGTGTAAATAAAAGCGATGAAGTGTAAATAATGACGTGCTGAACTGGGAGTAGAAAACGGTAGTGGTAATAAACGTAGTAATATAATTAGTTCACAAATAATAAAATGGAAAAAATTACAAAATTGTCATATTTTATAAGAAACATAATCAATGAGGAAGTTTGCAGCCGCAAACGAAACGTAGCGAGAAAACAGGTAAACTGCTCTGTGTTTTAAAAAAGAACTACAGCATGGAATAATCAATGTTAGCAGTGAGTTACTGAGGATGTGTGTCTGTCTACCAGAGCAAACATTTAAAAAGTGTAAAACGAAGTTTTAACAGCTCTCTGCTGTAATAAAACCTGCAGCCGCCTCCGACGCCCACAGAGTGACATCATTAAAGCAAACAAAGTCTGTCGCCATAACCGTTAGCCTAGTACGTAACTACATTCACACACAGAACGTGAAAAGCTTGGGTCAGAAAACAGAGAATGAGGGAGAACCCGAGTTCTGCACTCAAGGTGGAGTCGGAGGCACCGAGTGGGCCCTGGGCACCAGAGCGCTGTCCAGTCGGCTCCCCAAACTAGGGAGGGAGGTCTCCATGGGCAGCAACCTTTCGGAGAAGTGACAGAAGAGTGCGCATGCCAATCCGAGCAACAGACAGCAATTGAAAAATATAGTTAGGAAAACAGCACAGGGTCCGAAGAGGTCCAGGAGTAAGACACAGGCTGAAAGCTGAGTCCAGAATCAGAAGATGCTCTCACAGCCCCGTCCACCACAGCAACCCGCCTGCAGTCGGTCAGCAGCGGTGCCTGGGCGTAACTGACCGAGACGAACGAACAGTTTGTTCACCGGGGCAGTGGTCTTATGCACAGGGGCGGAGCCAGAGTTTTTGTTGGAGGGGGCACAAGGGGTGCAAACAATGACCCTGGGGGGGGGGGGGGGGCACCCACCTCTGAGTCCTTACCTGTTGCTTGTTGCTTCAGACAACAACGCTCTCAGTCCTGGTCTTGCGGCTTCATTTAATCTATTATTGGTTTAATCTATTATTCATTTAATCTGGCTGCATGGTGGTGCAGTGGTTAGCACTGTTGCCTCGCAGCACGAAGGTTGCAGGTTCGAAACTCGGCTGCGGCCTTTCTGCGTGGAGTTGCGTGTTCTCCCCATGCATGCGTGGGTTTCCTCCGGGTTCTCCGGTTTCCCCCACAGATCATAACATGCCCTATAGGTTTGAAATTGTAAGTCGCTTTGGATAAAAGCCTCTGCTAAGTGAATAAACATAAACATAATCTATTATTCATTTAATCTATTATTCATTTAATCTATTATTCGTTTAATCGTTTATTATTCAACCAGGGTAAGTCCTTGCTGTGTTGTGAGGTGAGACAGCGCAACGATTGCTGAGGAAAAACGTGGAAAACGAATTGGAGGCATAACCACGGAGACCAGATATCTGACGTAACAAAGTCCTGTCGGCTCGCTCGGATCGCAGCTGTAAGGAGACCAAACATCAGCTTAGGAAGTATCGCGGTTTTGGCGTGAGAGTGTATTCTCTACATTTCCTTTCTGGTGAATGACTTCTTCTATGGGATGACCGTTTAGATTGTTTACTAGAAAAATCAGCAAGTGAAACATTCCCCTCTCATCTGGATGACCACATCTGCTCACGCCACAAACAAGATGGCTGCAAATCCGTCCGTCACACAGAACTGTCCTCGGAGCTCCAGTCCTAGGTCTTTCGTACGGGTCCAAAGCGTTTATGATGCCGACTGTGTCCATAAACTGGTCCCTGGCTTCCCTATGTAACGTATTCCTGTACATCCTGCATCCGTTTGGGATTTTAACATGTTGTTTATTACAAATCTGCTTCTTACTGTTTGTTTGTACGGGTTGTTTACAGGCCGTCAGCATGTGCTACCCAGAATGCAACGTGTGATCCCGAGCCCTGCTAAAGCCTCCACCACCCTCTCTTCCATATTAAACTAGCAGCAGTGACCTGTTTAGACTGTAGTTACCCGCGGTGTTCACGTGTTTGTCTGCTTTTGTCAACTATTCTCAGGTTAAATAAGAGGAAGAGCGGCAGAAGCGCGTGTTTAAGCCGTGCTTCAAATAAAAGCTGCTTTAATACGCGTCTACACACCAACGTGTAGTCAGAATCTGTTAAAGCACAAGTCCTCTCAGAATAAGGACTCCAAAGCGCTTTACACTACAGTGCATCATTCATCCATTCACACACACATTAACACACTGATGGTGATGAGCTACGATATAGCCACAGCTGCCCTGGGGCGCACTGACAGAGGCGATGCTTCCGTAGGCGCCACAGGTCCCTCCGACCACCACCAGCAGACAAGGGGGGTTAAGTGTTTTGCCCGTGCTCGGAAAACCTCACCAGGGAGGCGTCCAGGAGGCATCCTGACCAGATGCCCGAGCCACCTCAACTGGCTGCTCTCGATGTGGAGGAGCAGCGGGTCTACTCCGAGCCCCTCCTGGATGGCCGAGCTTCTTACCCTATCTCTAAGGGAGAGCCCAGCCACTCTGCAGAGAAAACTCATTTCGGCATCCGCATCACTGCAGATGCAGCACCAATCCGCCTATCGATCTCACGCTCCAGTTTTCCCTCACTCCTGAACAAGACCCCGAGATACTTAAACTCCTCCACTTGGGGCAGGACCTCATCCCTGACCCGGAGAAGGCATTCTACCCTTTTCTGACCCAAGACCATGGTCTCAGATTTAGAGGAGCTGATTCTCATCCCAGCTGCTTCACACTCGGCTGCGAACCGCTCCAGTTAGAGCTGGAGATCACGTTCTGCTGAAGCCAACAGGACCACATCATCTGCAAAAAGCAGAGACCTGATCCTCAGGCCACCAAAACGGATGCCCTCCACACCTTGGCTGCTCCTAGAAATCCTGTCCATACACGTCTCGGTGTTTGTGTTAAACAGAGGAGGCTGGAGGAAGTTCTTTATGAGCCTCAAACACGCTGGTGAGGCTCCTGAGAACCAGCAGTAAAACCATCAGACACGATAAAAACGAAAACAATGAACATGAACATAAACATGAGGCATGTAGGGGTAGGGTAGCATCACTTATACACGTTTACACAATCAGCTGTTTGTGTCTTTTACCTGTCGGCTCGGAGCTGGCAGGTGATGCTCAGGATGTCTACCACCCCCTCCACCTGTAGCTGCCGACAGCCGATCGTCGTGGCAATGAAACACCCTGTCCGGCCAATCCCAGCACTGCAAGACAAGCATGGGTCATGTGGTCTTTTCAGACATGCCATCTGTAGAGGAATCAAACCGCAGGTGGGTCAGTACCTGCAGTGGACTATAACTGGACCCAGGGCGGCGGCAGCGCGCCTGTCCGCTTCCACGTCGGACATCAGCTGCAGCAGCGGCAGAGCCGAGTCGGGGGTCTTGTGGTCGGGCCAGGATGTGTACCAGTAATGCTGCAGGACGCGGGTTTGATTCCCACACTGCTCCGACACAGACGAGAGGTCAGAACCAGAACTCACCAGGCTGCAGGAAAACATGTCCGTACCTTCAGGGTGAGGCTGTGTGTTGTGTAGTGTTCAGACTCTCCGACGGCGTTCACCGTCACCTCCACCTTCCCGTAGATCCCTCTCTTCTCCGGCCAGTACAGAACACACTTCTACAGGAACACACACACACACACACACACACACACACACACACACACACACACACACACACACACACACACACACACACACACACACACACACACACAAGGCAGCTTTATTTATAGAGCTCATTTCAAACACACGGGCGATTCAATGTGCTTTGCAATTAGCATAAATGGCACAAAAACAACAACAACAAACACGAGAACACAAATTAAAAATTTACACAAATAAAATTATAATTTACAGCTGAAAGGAAAAGACGGAATTAAGGTTGAGCAATTACATCCGATTACATTACAGATTACAGATTACAGATTACAGATTACAGAGGAGACGATGCAGCATCATGGGCTCGACACACGGGAGGCGACAAACGACCGCGATCAGCGAAATTTGTCGCCGTCGCTTTTATTACCTGACACACGGGAGGCGGCCAGCGGCAAAGCCGTCTACGCATTCTGTTCCATGGCGAAATCGAAACTTCCGTTGTTTTGATTGGCTGTGTCAGGTTGGAGGGGATTAAGGTTATTTAAGTGGTTCAGAGTTAATAAAGTGGTAGATATGATGTTTCACAAGGTGCTGCTAGAGTTATGTGAGATCTTACTTCTGATTTTACTATAAAACATAATAATAATCAACTTCTCCTCCATGTTTGCTCGGAGGTGTACGGAGCATCCTGTCCGCTCATTGGTCAGTGAATGAAACCTCCGTTGATTGGTCCTCGTCCGAGCGACAGCGATGAAAAGTTGAAAATGTTTCAACTTTTCATCGCCGTCGCTGGGTTGCCTGTGCACGACACGTGCACGAGCGCAAAATTTCACACGCACGTTTTTCGCGTTTCGCTTAGTAGGAGGGAGACCCGCGATTATCGCTTTGTCGCGCATGTCTCATTGAAAATGAACGGAGGAAAGGCGATGTCGCCTCCCGTGTGTCGAGCCCATTAGAAACAGTTCATGTAAAGGCTGATGAGTACATGAGGGTTTAGTTTTAAACAACACCAGGGTTGGGGCAGGTCTGAGGTCATGGGGAAGCTGATTCCATATGTGAGCAGCACAGTAGCTAAATGCATCTCCACCATGTTTGGTTCTGACCCGAGGTTCTACCAGCTGATTGGTTCCCAGGGATCTCAGAGCCCTATTGGGTGTGTATACAGGAATGAGAGACATGTATTTTGGCTCCATGCCATCGAGTGGTTTATAAACCAGTAGGAGCACTTTGAGTCTATTCTGTAGTTTACTGGGAACCAGTGTAGGGCTCTAAGAACAGGAGTGATGTGCTCCGTTCTCCTGGTTCTTGTTAAGACTCTAGCAGCAGCGTTCTGAACAAGCTGCTGTTGCTTCACAGCTTTTCTGTGAAGACCAGTTAGGAGACCGTTGCAGTAGTCCCGCCAGTTTAAGGTCTTCCATCATTGCTGCAGCCTGCACCAGTGATGTCCGGATCCCATCTCTGGTGCCAGGTCGGACCACCAGCCGGGCTTTACAGATGCGGGTTGTGTGTAACTCCCACTCACAGATGAAAAGCTGTCTCCCTGCTCCGTGATCCCCTACAGAGACTTACATGAACTGACTCTAACGACTTTCTGCCCTCAGGTCTCCAGGCTGCTGGGAGTCTGTTTACAGCAGATATCTGGCCTTCAGCGCCATCCTGAGATTTACCGGCTGAACAGCTTTCATCACCAGAGACAGACTTTATTTATTCTCTGATTACCTCGTTTTTCTCCTTCAGTTTGGTGATCATGACAATGACAGGTGCCTCCTCCTGCCACGCCATCTGCCAGAAGTCATTCACCGTGTTCACCATGGGACCCTGAGTGGCGATGAACATCCTGCTGTCGCCTAGGTAACCCTGAGAATGGAGCAGCAACACTGGTGTCAGAGTTTTCTCAAACATTTTGATTTTAACGACCAGAAAACTGAGGATGGCTCAGATCCTCCCGGGTGAAATTCCTGAAGTGAGTCTGGGAGGAGGACACGCTGTGGCCTGAAGGTTTAAACGGTTTCAGCAGAACTTCCTGTCAGGAAGGAGATCTATTGTGTGAGAGTCTGAGAGCGACACTAGACTTCAGGAGGGGTTCACTTTCACCGCGAGTCCACGGGGAACGGGGAGAACAAAAGAACCTGCAGACATTCCACACGAGTGACAGCGACGGAACCGTTCTCTAATTTGATCTCATGGTGAAACGTAGAAATCACAAATCATGATGAAGCAGCAACTGAAAGAGTCAAAAGAGCTGAGAAAACCAAAACAATCAATTTCAATTCAATTCAAGTTTATCTATAAAGCGCCAAATCACGACAGGAGTCGTCTAAAGGACCTTCACATAATAAACAAACATAATACAGACTACCAGCGACATCAGAGCTACGATGAAGAAAGCCGAGGGCTGAGAGGGAACAACAAGCACAGTAAAGGAATTTCCTTCTCTACTCTACTCAATTGTATTCTGTTCTATTCTACTCTACTCTATTCTATTCTACTCTACTCTACTCAATTGTATTCTGTACTATTCTACTCTACTCTACCCTCCTCTACTCTGTTCTATTCTACTCTACTCAATTGTATCCTGTACTATTCTACTCTACTCTACCCTCCTCTACTCTGTTCTATTCTACTCTACTCAATTGTATTCTGTTCTATTCTACTCTACTCAATTTGATTGTACTCTACTCTGTTCTATTCTACTCTACTCTACTCTATGCTATTCAATTTGATTAAACTCTAATCTGTTCTATTCTACTCTATTCTATACTGCTCTACTCTACTCTATGCTATTCAAGTTGATTATACTCTACTCTGTTCTATTCTACTCTATTCTATTTGGTTCTACTCTACTCTGTTCTAGTCTATTCTGCTCTACTCTGTTCTATTCTACTCTACTCTGTTCGTTTCTACTCAACTCTACTCTGTTCTATTCTACTTTACTCTGTTCTGTTCTATTCTATTCTACTGTACTCTACTCTGTTCTATTCTACTCTACTCTGTTCTATTCTACTCTATTCAATTGTATTCTGTTCTATTATACTCTACTCGATTTGATTCTACTCTACTCTGTTCTATTCTATTCTACTCTACTCTACACTATTCAATTTGATTATACTCTACTCTGTTCTAGTCTACTCTACTCTATGCTATTCAATTTGATTATAATCTACTCTGTTCTATTCTACTCTATGCTGTTCTATTCTATTCTACTCTACTCTATTCTATTCGATTTGGTTCTACTCTACTCGGTTCTAGTCTATTCTACTCTACTCTGTTCTATTCTACTCTACTCTGTTCTGTTCTATTCTACTCTACTCTGTTCTATTCTACTCTACTCTACTCTGTTCTGTTCTATTCTACTCTACTCTGTTCTATTCTACTCTGTTCTATTCTACTCTACTCTGTTGTATTCTACTCTACTCAATTGTATTATGTTCTATTCTACTTAACTCGATTTGATTCTACTCTACTCTGTTCTATTCTATTCTACTCTACTCTATTCGATTCTACTGTACTCTGGTCTATTCTATTCTACTCTATTCTTTTCTGTTTTATTTTATTCTACTCTACTCCACTCTACTCTACTCTACTATATTCTATTCTATTCTATTTGGTTCAACTCTATTCTATTCAATTTGGTTCTACTCTCCTCGGTTCTAGTCTATTGTAGTCTATTCTACTCTACTCTGTTCTATTCTACTCTACTCTGTTCTGTTCTATTCTACTCTACTCTGTTCTATTCTACTCTACTCTACTCTACTCTACTCTACTCTACTCTGTGCTATTCAATTTGATTATACTCTACTCTGTTCTATTCTACTCTATTCTATACTGCTCTACTCTACTCTATGCTATTCAAGTTGATTATACTCTACTCTATTCTACTCTACTCTGTTCTATTCTACTCAACTCAACTCTGTTCTATTCTACTTTACTCTGTTCTATTCTATTCTATTCTACTGTACTCTACTTTGTTCTATTCTATTCTACTCTATTCAACTGTATTCTGTTCTATTATACTCTACTTGATTTGATTCTACTCTACTCTGTTCTATTCTATTCTACTCTACTCTACGCTATTCAATTTGATTATACTCTACTCTGTTCTAGTCTACTCTACTCTATGCTATTCAATTTGATTATAATCTACTCTGTTCTATTCTACTCTATTCTGTTCTATTCTATTCTACTCTATTCTATTCGATTTGGTTCTACTCTACTCTGTTCTGTTCTATTCTACTCTACTCTGTTCTATTCTACTCTACTCTACTCTACTCTGTTCTGTTCTATTCTACTCTACTCTGTTCTATTCTACTCTACTCTGTTGTATTCTACTCTACTCAATTGTATTATGTTCTATTCTACTTGACTCGATTTGATTCTACTCTACTCTGTTCTATTCTATTCTACTCTATTCTATTCGATTCTACTGTACTCTGGTCTATTCTATTCTACTCTATTCTTTTCTGTTTTATTTTTATTCTACTCTACTCCACTCTACTCTACTATATTCTATTCTATTCTATTTGGTCCTACTCTATTCTATTCGATTTGGTTCTACTCTCCTCGGTTCTAGTCTATGCTACTCTACTCTGTTCTATTCTACTCTACTCTACTCTGTTCTGTTCTATTCTACTCTACTCTGTTCTATTCTACTCTGTTCTATTCTACTCTACTCTACTCTGTTCTATTCTACTCTACTCAATTGTCTCGTCTCGTCTCGTCTTCCTCCGCTTATCCGGGTCCGGGTCGCGGGGGCAGCATCCCAACTAGGGAGCTCCAGGCCGTCCTCTCCCCGGCCTTGTCCACCAGCTCCTCCGGCAGGACCCCAAGGCGTTCCCGGACCAGATTGGAGATGTAACCTCTCCAACGTGTCCTGGGTCGACCCGGGGGCCTTCTGCCGGCAGGACATGCCCGAAACACCTCCCCGGGGAGGCGTCCAGGAGGCATCCTGACCAGATGCCCAAACCACCTCAACTGGCTCCTTTCGATCCGGAGGAGCAGCGGTTCTACTCCGAGTCCCTCCCGAATGTCCGAGCTCCTCACCCTATCTCTAAGGCTGAGCCCGGCCACCCTACGGAGGAAACTCATTTCGGCCGCTTGTATCCGCGATCTCGTTCTTTCGGTCATTACCCAAAGCTCATGACCATAGGTGAGGATTGGGACGTAGATCGACCGGTAAATCGAGAGCCTGGCTTTCTGGCTCAGCTCCCTCTTCCCCACGACAGATCGGCTCAGCGTCCGCATCACTGCAGACGCCGAACCAATCCGCCTGTCGATCTCCCGATCCCTCCTACCCTCACTCGTGAACAAGACCCCGAGATACTTAAACTCCTCCACTTGAGGTAGGACCTCTCCCCCGACCCGGAGGTGGCAAGCCACCCTTTTCCGGTCGAGAACCATGGTCTCAGATTTGGAGGTGCTGATCCTCATCCCAGCCGCTTCACATTCGGCCGCGAACCTACCCAGCAAGAGCTGAAGGTCAGAGCTGGATGAAGCTAGGAGGACCACATCATCCGCAAAAAGCAGAGACGAGATTCTCCTGCCACCAAACTCGACACACTCCACACCACGGCTGCGTCTAGAAATTCTGTCCATAAAAGTGATGAACAGAACCGGTGACAAAGGGCAGCCCTGGCGGAGTCCAACCCTCACTGGGAACAGGTCCGACTTACTACCGGCTATGCGGACCAAACTCACGCTCCTCTGGTAAAGGGACTGAATGGCCCTTAACAGAAAGCCACCCACCCCATACTCCTGGAGCGTCCCCCACAGGGTGCCCCTGGGGACACGGTCATAAGCCTTCTCCAAATCCACAAAGCACATGTGGATTGGTTGGGCAAACTCCCATGCCCCCTCCATCACCCTTGCAAGGGTATAGAGCTGGTCCACAGTTCCACGGCCAGGACGAAAACCACATTGCTCCTCCTCTATCTGAGATTCAACTATCGAT
>SSNQ01000030.1:620153-630153 GCA_006942095.1 Nothobranchius kuhntae | reverse complement strand
TTGTAACAATATAAATAAACTTGAATTGAATTGAACTGAATTGAATTATAGAGCGACAGTGGCAGAGGAGTCAAGTGCCAGCCCTGTAACTAGAGGGTTGCAGGTTCAACCCCATCTGTTGCACTTCACCTGCTGGTGGTGGTGGGAGGGGCTGGTGGCGCCGGCGTACGACAGCCTGGCCTCTGTCTGATGCAGCTCATCCTCACAGCGTGTGAATGTTTGTGTGCGTGGGTGAATACCAGTGTTTCAAAGCGCCTTGGGGGGTTGTAGAGCCCTCAAAAGCTCTAAATGTCAGTTACCGTTTTACTGGAAGTGCAGTGTTTGTGAAAACATGTTAGACATGACCCACGTGTTTATTATTATGACTTTCTCTGAACTTCCAGATAACCAAACTACAGATTTTCTGTCTCTGATCTCAGCGGCGCACCAAACGCGGGTGGAGATATTTTCTTATCTTCGTATCTTATCTCATTTTTCTCTTTGCAGGTACAGGAATGCTGAGATAAAGCTGCAGCTCCAACGCTCACCAACTCTGTAAACACCGGCATGCACCCTACCTGGGTCACGCCCACGTCTGGCAGCCGCAGCAAAAAGGTTTAGGTGAATGTCAGAAATGAACATTTTTAGTGGAATTTAGCAAAAATACCAACTTTTCTTTGATCTTTTTTCAAACTGGAGATGAAAAGTTTCTGCCTAAACCTTCTAGAACCAGCTGGTCTCGGACGGCATCTTCACAGCAGCATCAGAACGGTACGGAGGGGCGTTTTACTCAACAACGGTTCAAACTAAAGAAGAAGAGGTGTGTGTGTGGGTGTGGGTGTGGGTGTGGGTGTGGGTGTGTGTGTGTGTGGGTGTGTGTGTGGATTGATTCGCTTCGTCTAAAAACTGGCTGGTTTCCCTGTTTGATTGCTGATTGGCTGGTGTCCAGACTACACACACAGACACACACACACACACACAGACACACACACACACACACACACAGACACACACACACACACACACACACGCACAAAGAGAGACAACAACAAAAACATCCTGTTCTCACTCTCAAGTCTGAGATCTTCCTTCCTTGTCTGACCTAAAGAAGCCGCGCAGTTCTCCGTCGCTCATCGGACCAGAACAAAATGGCCTCCGGTCCGGGACATGTTGTGAACATGCTAACAGTTAAGGGAAGAGAGATGTGCTGCAGATAAAGTTTAAAGTGCTGGATGCTGAGCTGAGGAGCAGATAAAGATGTTTTCTTAACTGCAGGGACCCGACGAAGGAAATGAGCTGCAGCCAAGTTTAAAAGAGCTCCTTGAATGCGGCTGACATGAGGTCACAGCCAAAGCCTGAATCCTACATAAATATAAAGCCCCTCCCACAACCTTCTGATAGGGTAACCCTAACCCCAATAGTAACATCAAGCTAGTGTCATGAACCCTATCGCTGAAAGGTCACCAAATAAAAGTGAGTCGTCAAGTGAGACTTGAAGACTTGAAGAGACGTGTCTGCTTAGTGCTTGATGGGTCAGGGTCAAACTGAGAATGCACGATTATTTCACGATAAATCTACCAGAACCAGGCTAGAGCACAGCTCTGGAGAACCTGAACCAGCTCCCACCTTTCCTGTAGTCCCGCAGCAGGTTTCATCCTGAAGGGGGAGGGGCAGGGCCTCAGCTCGTTACTGGTGGTTACTTGGGCAACGCTCACTGGAGGGGCGTGGTCGTCACTGTTGATGATGGGCAAAGGGGCGGGGCTACAAGGAAATGACAAAACACGTAAGACTGTGATGTAATGTATCAGAGTTACGCAGAAGAAGTTTAGACGGTAAAGAAAATGAATTTGGATCAGAATCTGGATCTCATCAGATCCAGGTTCTGACCTAAAGGACGTTCTGTTCTGTTCTACGTGTTTCTGCAGAGGTCTTCCTGGGGTTCTCATACTCCAGGGGCACCTTTAGATGTCTGGGGCTCGGATCCTCTTCATCTTCCAGGGGTCTTGGGGGGGCAGTCTGTGGCCCCTCACACTCAATATTGGACACTTGTAGAGAAACCTTACCGTAAGACATTGTTCTCCTCAAAAGATGCAGGGAGCCAATGAGCCTTTTGGTCACTGATAAAGATGCATTGTTTACATTAAGGAATGACAAATCTATATTTGTCTTGTTTTGAAATTTACCAGATGCTTTACTCCAATACCATTTGTGATTTCTTGTTAGTTAACTAAGGAGCTCAACATGTTTTGGGAGCACGCCCCGTCAAGAACAGAACCAAATCCCATTTTGACGGCACATTTTTGGTTCTTTTTAAACACAGATAAGGTTTTTCTTTACCTTGCCAACGGTTTCGTTTGCAAGGAGTCGTGGAGGATGACTGCTTATACTGATCCAGGATTCTCTGGAGGTTTCTTCCTGTTAAAAGGGAGTTTTCCTCTCCACTGTCGCTGCATGCTTGCTTAGTATGAGGATTGCTGTATAGTCACTGACACTAGTCAGTGACTTGATGCAATTTGCTGGGTTCCTTATATAGGAAACCTTATTTCTGATTGGCTTAATGAACTGTGAATTGGAATGTTTATTATGTGAAGTGCCTTGAGACGACTCTTGTCGTGATTTGGCGCTTTATAAATAAACTTGAATTGAATTGAATTGAAGATGTTTGCAGCCGCAGCCAAAGAACCAAAAATGGAATTTGTGTAAAAAGCTGCCGTAACACCCTGCTGCCGTAACACCCTGCTGCCGTAACACCCTGCTGCCGTAACACCCTGCTGCCGTAACACCCTGCTGCCGTAACACCCTGCTGCCGTAACACCCTGCTGCCGTAACACGCTGCTGCCGTAACGCGCTGCTGCCGTAACGCGCTGCTGCCGTAACGCGCTGCTGCCGTAAAGTGCTGCTGCCGTAAAGTGCTACTGCCGTAAAGTGCTACTGCCGTAACTCGCTGCCGCCGTAGCGCGCTGCCGCCGTAGCGCGCTGCCGCCGCCGTAGCGCGCTGCCGCCGCCGTAACGCGCTGCCGCCGCCGTAACGCGCTGCCGCCGCCGTAACGCGCTGCCGCCGCCGTAACGCGCTGCCGCCGCCGTAACGCGCTGCCGCCGCCGTAACGCGCTGCCGCCGTAAAGTGCTGCTGCTGTAACACGCTGCCGATGTAAAGTGCTGCTGTCGTAACACACTGTAGATGCACCAAAGGTGCACCCAGTATAAATTAAAGTTAACTGAGAAATCACATGCTCACCTGGGCACAAGAGGAGGAGTGAGGTGACGGCAGGCTTTGATTGGCTGTTGCTGGTGAATGGGTGTGGCTACAGCAGGTGGGGGCTCAGACTGGACCATGCTTTCTGACGTCACAACCTGAAGAACACCATCGTTACTGTGAAATCAAAGCACAGCACCTCACACTACTCAGCAGACATAGGTTGGGAGTGTGTCTCACACCTTGATGCCCTTTGACCTTCGGACAGGGTCAGGAGGGATGGGCGGGTTCAGGTGAAAGTCCGGGGGTGGGGCTTTAAGGTGCTTCTCTGAAACCTTCTCCTTCTCCTTAATTCGATACAAAACCTGAAGAGAGGAAGAGATGAGCATGAACTCTTCTTGTTGGTATTACTTAAAAAAAGCCCTTTTCCCTTAACGTGTAGTTTGATGTTTTTCAGAACTTTCACGACCGTTTATTTAGCTCGTTTTAGCAAGAAAACGTCTTTCAAAGGAAGTCACGTGTCCATGTATTTGTTTTTAAAGGCCACTTTTTTCTCTGGTTCATCAACCCTGAATGAAAAACTGAAACTAAAGACTGGTTGTATGTTTCAGGTGTCATAAGCAAGAAAAACGTTTCAACTTTTTTCTCCATCTACATTTTATGGATTGAGAACTTATAAAATACCTTCAAGTCTGTGACTAACTAACACAAACTATCTTTGTAAATTAACTCGAGCATTAATAACCATCAGACTGAACATTAGACGTCATGTCTGTCATGAAAATCTCCAAAACTCTTATTGAAGTAATTGTATTATAAGATCTAAAAAGGTTCATCAGGCGTGTTGAGCCCTGTTGTGATGCTCCGGAGAAAAGAAGCTCCACCGCTCCACTCGTCAAACCGGGAGGTTGCTCGGACATTCTCCAAACATCAGCTGAGCTAAAAGCAAGCTGTAGAAATGGAACGATGAGGATTTCTGACAGACAGGAAGTGTTTCTGCATCACAGGTTTTTGTGTAGACCAGCGCCCTCTTGTGGACAAAACAGTAAACTATAAGAGAAAACCCTGCAGGAATGCTGAGCAGTGAAGCTAGTTCACCACGAGGCTCTGTTTGCTTCTATACTCAAGTTGTCATCTCACAGGAAAATATGTAGGAAATACAAAAGGATTAGAAAAAGAGTTGCTGCATGACAACTTACCATCAAACAGGTGATGACGATGATGAAGACGGTGAAGAAGAGGAAAAGGGCGTAGAAACCTTCTCCGCTCCAGACGGGATCCTTCTGCTTGCCCTGCAGGATGTTCTTCTGCAGAGACAAAGAGGAACGGTTTGATTTAACGTCTGAAAACTCGGACTCGTTTGCCATCAGTGGCCCACCTTTGTGGGAGTTTGTTGTAGAATGGAACCTCATAGAACCTGTAGATTCTGAAAGGAAACTAAAGGTTTTGTGACAAATGTAGTGGGGTGTACTCATTTATGCCGAGTACTGTAAAGCTCTTGTACAACTGTCAGTACCAATAAAAAAATGCTTGTAACATACACGGTAACAGATTCATGCTAGTTTCTGAGTTGTTTTTAGACTATTGATCCACTGCTGTTTCTTTTAGGAAAGAGCTCATCTGACACTTCAGTTTTTGCCCCTCGCTCGTCTGAAACTCCCGCCGTGGTTTTCCCATTCTCATGAACACGCATGCTCGGCGCGTCACCAGGTAGAAGGTGTTCTGGTTCAGAGGGGAGAGCAGGGATGCATTTGCAGCAAGTGGGAGAAACAAAACTTTACAAGCATTATTTATGACTAACTCCAACCAGTCTACATGTGTTTTGTGGATTCAGAGGCATTCAAACGCGTCCCTCGGGGGGCCCTGTGGGGGGTACTCCGGGAGTATGGGGTACCAGGCCCTCTGATACGGGCTGTTAGGTCCCTGTATGACCGGTGTCAGAGCTTGGTCCGCATTGTCGGCAGTAAGTCGGGCTCGTTCCCAGTGAGAGTTGGACTCCGCCAAGGCTGCCCTTTGTCACCGATTCTGTTCATAACCTTCATGGACAGGATTTCTAGGAGCAGCCAAGGTGTGGAGGGCATCCGTTTTGGTGGCCTGAGGATCAGGTCTCTGCTTTTTGCAGATGATGTGGTCCTGTTGGCTTCATCAGAACGTGATCTTCAGCTCTAACTGGAGCGGTTCGCAGCCGAGTGTGAAGCAGCTGGGATGAGAATCAGCTCCTCTAAATCTGAGACCATGGTCTTGATTCAGAAAAGGGTAGAAGGCCTTCTCCGGGTCAGGGATGAGGTCCTGCCCCAAGTGGAGGAGTTTAAGTATCTCGGGGTCTTGTTCACGAGTGAGGGAAAACTGGAGGGTGAGGTCGATAGCCGATAGCCATCAAAGGACGGACACCAATCAGCCGGCCCAGAGGACAGACCCAAGCCCAGGGAAGAAGGGGGCCTGCTAAGACGGCAAGGCACCAGCCTCAACACACTGTTGGCCCCACCAATACAGACCAGCCCAGAGTGAGACAACCTCAATCCCCAAGGGTCCACCCCAATAGGGTTGCAGGGATTTACCTGTTGGACTATTAACCCCGGTTAACCCACCATAGAGACGTCTCCAACACCATCTATAAAACACAAAGACAATAGCGCGACTCGCACCGACAAGGACAAAGCTGAAACTGTGTGGAAGTAATTTAATTATTTTAGATGTACTCCAACACAGGACACTTCAACTGCCTCCTAGGTGGAAACGGAGCATTCCAGATGGTTGTCCTCACTGGTTCTGCTTCTGCTACGTGCTCGTGTTCACTTTCACTTTAGTCTTTATCCATGCAGGTCATGCTATTGTCTTTGAGTTTTTATTGGCAGTGTTTGAGACGTCTTTACGGTGGGTTAACCGGGGTTAATAGTCAAACCGGTTAATCCCTGCAACCCTACACCCCCGCAAATGACAACAAAAAATGGGGCAGCCAAGGCCGACCCAACCCAACCCAACCCAGCCACCCACAGCAGCGACCAGGACCTCCAGAACATACCCAACTCATGGATACCCATCCTTAAAGCCCCGCAGGCAGCTTCAGATCCCCAGACCGACAGAAGGTAGAGGGCAGAAGCAACTCACCCCCAGACGGACCAATGTTGTGTGTGTGTTATTGTAGGTTGGTGTGTGGTGATGCAGGTTTAAAATGCATTAAAATCAGGGGAGGAGGTCAAGATGGCTACTACTACTTGCAGATAGCAGAACCCGCCATCGTCCTCGGATCTTCATGAAACCAAAGATGTCCGGTTGTCTTTGGAAAATTTTATCTTCATTAAGCTCACAAAGATCAGAATTTTGTGTTTTTATCACATTTAGTTTGTGTTTGACTTGTAAAGCCAACATGTAGAATTGTGACTGGGTGAAGACGTGGAACCCTGAAAGGAATGATGGGTCGGATCATTTAGATTCCCGCTGCAGTAAAACATTCTCAGTAATAACATTAATACAGGATTAAACTGACGCTCCTCCAGCTGAGTGATGGCTCTCAACGATTTCTATTAAATATTCAGCAACAGCCTCTCTGTCTGTCTCCATGGTAACCAATGAAGCTCCTACCGAGGTCTCACCTCAGACGAGACCTCGGTGATGCCGAAGTGCCCCAGGTAGCGGTGAAGCACCCTGACGTTCAGTGACTGGATGACCTCTTCAGCTGAGCGGGGCTCAGAGGCGCCCAGCCTATCAGAAGACACAAAGAGCTCGATGCCGTTCTTCTCTTCCTGTAAAAGCAGCCGTGTGTCAGACAGCCAGTCAGCTGGCAGCGAAGGAGCGGGGCGTAATGAAACTCACGTTCAGCTGTTGAATGTGAACGTATTTCACAAGAACGCCCAGCGCCGCTGCGACGCCCTCCCGAAACCACCGAAGAAGACCGACGTTCAGCTTCCTCACATCCACGGCCAGGTGCTGAAACACAGACAGGAGAGAGGAGCTTCAGGTGTAAATGTCCCACTCTGGTGTGGACGTGTCAGTGCTGCGCTCTGATTGGCTGTAGACTCTAGTGAAGTGTGTCCTCACACCAGAACCTCTGAACAACAAACAAACCAGGAGCTAATCAGGTGTAGCTCATCCTCTGCAGCAACGACAACAACGGGACTTCTCTGGTTACCCTGAGGACTTCTGCCTCTCACCCACAAGGCTCCTTCTACTTGGGTTGTGAGTCAGAGAATCAGAAACAAATAAACTGATTGTGCTAAAAGGTTCTCACGTGTTTTCTTATGAAAGAGTAAAAGCATGTTTTTGTTGTGGTGATGTAGCCAGTCATCACTAAAATGTGAGCGGCAGCAGGACCCTATCGGAGCGTGCCTAGAACGAAACAACGCTCTAGCATGACTGAAGCTCAGGAACACTTCTCCAGGGGCTGGCGAAGGGTTTGGTTCACCTCTACCAGAGAACCGTACCAACTCAGTCATAACATTAAGCCTTTTATTATTTCAAGCTTTCAGAACTTTTTACCATTAAACTCTAGAAATATCCTTTCAAATGTTGTTGCTAATGAATGAAATGATGCCCGGTTGATGAAAAATATTGGCGGCTTCTTAACATATAACCACAAAAATCGGGTCTAAAAGTCATGGGGGCGGGTCGAAGGGTGTTTCTCAAGTCCAAGGAACCTTGCCTTGATGTCTTGGCCCCACCCCGGTTGCCTAGGAGATAGTCATCAGGAGCTGCCCAGACGTGTTACAATGTTCATGTTCTACCGAGGCGTGTGTTCTCCGTTTGTTAGCCGTTTAGCTAGCTGAGCAAGGATACACGGGAGGTGTCTTGTAGCCTAGCCTTGGTCAAAAATTACCCAGAGTACACCACGGTAATTTCAAATGGACGGCGGATCGGAAGCCGGCAGCTACTTCGGGGGCAAATTTCAAGTTTAAATGTAAGTCAGCTAATTTAAAATGTTTTTTAGATCCAAAGAAGTTATCTGTGGTTGGTTAGTTTCGGTGGCTAGCGGGTAGTAACTCGCTTATATTTTTTATTTAACAAATATAAACAATTTAAAAAGTAAAAGGCTCATATAAAATATAACGTTATCTCACGTGTCACATGACGTCACGTGACCGCCGAGGTCGAGTGATGCAAGACTGTTCCTTTTAACCGTTTTCTTTGTGTCCTTGTAAGCAAGGCGCCTGGCCTCATGAGACATCGCCTAACGAGGCCAGGCGCCTTGACGTTGAGAAACACCCTGAGTCTCTGGGAGACGCCATGTTAAGACGTGACACTTCCTTCTACAGGAGCCCGTGAGGACAAAATGCATTTACTGATTTGTAACAAACGATTACTAAGCTTTCACCATTAGCATTGCTGTTTTACACATTCATCACTTCACTCCCTGCCAGCGAAGAAAGAGAGTCTGATGTTCTCGTCTTTTACTGGAGGTTACGCTCCCAGGCATTTTTGACCCTGATGGCCAACCATTGGTAAGGTCTTACTCGATTGCTAATTTCCTTTTTCTGACCAAATTGTTTACCTTTCTGGGTCAAATGGAGGTGATGGGGTTGGAGAACATTTTCATGTTCATCCTGCATGTTAAACTCAGTGTGGCCATCATGTTTCACAACGAAAGAGTATTGTTTACCAGACTATCACCGTACCAGATTATCAACACTGTTGTGAAATGTAAGGGTCCAATTGAACCAATCAAGTTACAAAGTGGTTTATAAAGGGTAAGCTGCGTTTCACAATCTGAATACATTTATTTAGAGGTTTCCGGTTGAAATGTCCTGAAAGGGTCAGTTTTGACCTACATAGCGGCCTACATATTGACCTACATAGTGACCTACATATTGACCTACATAGTGACCTACATAGTGGTCTACATAGTGACCTACATAGTGGCCTACTTATGGGCCATTCCCATCTGTACCGGGTCGGCCCGGGCTGGGTAGCGTAGGTTGTTTACATATCTGGGTGGCCTGGTATTTTTCCGGGCCAACCAAGGCTCATTCTCAGCCCTCTTCTGGAGGGGGTCTGCTTCAGGCCGACCAGGGCCTACACACCCACTGCTGACAGCAAATTCACACCTTCCATTAGAGCAAGCCTCTGATTGGTGGGTAGAATCAGCCCACATGGGCTTAAGATGAGGATGTGTGGAATCAACCGGGCCAAGCTGGGGCCGACTGGGGCTACCCGGCCCGGGCCGACCCGGTACAGATGGGAATGGCCCATTAGTGGCCTACATAGTGGCCTACATAGTGACCTACATAGTGGCCTACATAGTGGCCTACATGAGACATCGCCTAACAAGGCCTACATAGTGGCCTACATAGTGACCTACATAGTGGCCTACATGAGACATCGCCTAACAAGGCCTACATAGTGACCTACATAGTGGCCTACATAGTGGCCTACATGAGACGTCGCCTAACAAGGCCTACATAGTGGCGTACATAGTGGTCTACATAGTGGTCTACATAGTGACCTACATAGTGACCGGTCATCTACAGACATAATTCCACTATCTAGGTAGATTTTCTGTTCTATCTTCTAACACCCAGAAGATTCTGCAGGGCTTGTTGACGGTCCATGAAGACAAGATTGTCAAACTTATCTCAGACTGCTGGATTCCACTCTCTGGATGAAAAGTGAACTTTTACAACTCATAAGTTAAATAATCATAAATAATCATATGGGTGAATGAACCAGATGTTATATGAAATGTTTGAATAATCTGTGCCTAATTCAGTGAAGTTGAAGTTATAATGACCCATTTATACCATATGATCAGTACTGTTTGATTTAACAAGTGAATCATTATCTACACTCATACACGATGTTCATTAGAAGCAAATTCAGGTTAAGGTCCCCTCACA
>SSNQ01000030.1:608106-620012 GCA_006942095.1 Nothobranchius kuhntae | reverse complement strand
ATTTTTCCGGGCCAACCAAGGCTCATTCTCAGCCCTCTTCTGGAGGGGGTCTGCTTCAGGCCGACCAGGGCCAACACACCCACTGCTGACAGCAAATTCACACCTTCCATTAGAGCAAGCCTCTGATTGGTGGGTAGAATCAGCCCACATGAGCTTAAGACAAGGATGTGTGGAATGAACCGGGCCAAGCTGGGGCCAACTGGGGCTACCCGGCCCGGGCCGACCCGGTACAGATGGGAATGGCCCATTAGTGGCCTACAAAGTGGCCTACATAGTGACCTACATAGTGGCCTACATGAGACATTGCCTAACAAGGCCTACATAGTGGCCTACATGAGACATCGCCTAACAAGGCCTACATAGTGACCTACATAGTGGCCTACATGAGACATCGCCTAACAAGGCCTACATAGTGGCCTACATAGTGACCTACATAGTGGCCTACATAGTGGCCTACATGAGACATCACCTAACAAGGCCTACATAGTGGCCTACATAGTGGCCTACATGAGACATCGCCTAACAAGGCCTACATAGTGGCCTACATAGTGGCCTACATGAGACATCGCCTAACAAGGCCTACATAGTGACCTACATAGTGGTCTACATAGCGGCCTACATAGTGGCCTACATAGCGACCTACATAGCGACCTACATAGCGACCTACATAGTGACCTACATAGTGCCCTGCATAGTGACCTGCATAGTGACCTGCATAGTGACCTGCATAGTGTCCTGCATAGTGACCTAGATAGTGACCTACATAGTGACCTGCATAGTGACCTACATAGTGACCTACATAGTGACCAGTCATCTACAGACATAATTCCACTATCTAGGTAGGTTTTCTGTTCTATCTTCTAACACCCAGAAGATTCTGCAGGGCTTGTTGACGGTCCATGAAGACAAGATTGTCAAACTTATCTCAGACTGCTGGATTCCACTCTCTGGATGAAAAGTGAACTTTTACAACTCATAAGTTAAATAATCATAAATAATCATATGGGTGAATGAACCAGATGTTATATGAAATGTTTGAATAATCTTTGCCTAATTCAGTGAAGTTGAAGTCATAATGACCCATTTATACCTTATGATCAGTACTGTTTGATTTAACAAGTGAATCATTATCTACACTCATACACGATGTTCATTAGAAGCAAATTCAGGTTAAGGTCCCCTCACATGAAGTTTAAAGATTCTTTATCCACAGAACTAGAACAGCTTGTATCTGGAAGGTGTGGCTTTCTGGGGGATGTTTGGTAACGCCGACAAACACGTCAGATTCTGATTCACAGAAATCAAAACAGGTGGATTAATAAAACTAGAGTGGGCTTCCCGAGTTATTCCGTTTCGAGCGGAACTCCAAAGTGGCCAATTTGGAACCGGCCTCCTTGAGACACCTCCCTCTTGGACACACAGTCAGTCCTGTTGGCACACTGCCAGCTGACACAGCCACACGGCTCCGTAGGAGCACATCCGTGTTAGACACAGCGAACCTTCATGCCTGTTGTGACCTGGAAACATCTCTAGACCGGACTGGTCGTACCGTGGTTATTCTACGAACTTCAGTGCCTTGAGGTCCACCCGACTTCCTGACATTCCGGATCTGCTGGGGGTCTCCATCAGGGTTTTTAGACACAACAGATTGCGTCTGATGCTGTTTTATTAATAATAAACTCTCTAGTTTATAGCAGACCAAAATTCTTTAACACCCAGAATTCACAATTTGTTTCAGATACGAAGTGTGTTTATGGTCCCTGAACAAGAAAAAGTAACTATAATCTTAAACATTCAAAGATCAATCAGGTTGATATTCTATATCATCGGTCATTATAACTTCAACTTCACTCAGTTCACCAATTATGACCAATAAGATGTGATGTTCCATATAAATATAGAATATCAACCAATAGTAATAAATGCAGTCGTTACGCTACACGGTGACTCAGTGGACAGCTTTTACCTGCTGCTGTTTTATATCTGTTGGACAGTCCTGAATACTCTTTCAGATTTACCAAAAAGATGAAGAAAGAAATGAGTCCTGGTCCATTTCTAGGACAAAAGTCGTTAAAAATGGAGAAGATCTAACCGTGTCCTTAAAGCGGATTCTTCCTGTCGTCATGGTTTAAACTGATTTAAACAAAGAAAGGGAGCAGACATCAATAATCTTCTCTCACTGAATAAAACAACAAAACAGACCCACCAAACATCAGATCGTCCAGGTCAGAAGACCCAAATTAGACGAGGAGCCCAGCCTCCTGTCCACCGTCCCTGTGTGTGTGTGTGTGTGTGTATGTGTGTGTGTGTGTGTGTGTGTGTGTGTGTGTGTGTGTGTGTGTGTGTGTGCGTGCGTGCGTGCGTGCGTGTGTGTGTGTGTGTGTGTGTGTGTGTGTGTGTGTAGGGGGGGGGTGTAATGACTAAGACAGCAACATGCTCTGCTGCCACTTAATTCATACCAGGACCAGCAAGCTGAGCTGATATTATGGGTCTGCGTCTGCTTCACCAGCTCAGCTCCCTTCAGCAGAAACCACCACACCAGGAGCAACAGCACAGGTTGTTAGTGACGGACCTCCGAGCTGCAGCCAGGAGAGTGATGCTAGAACTTCTGACAACATCCTAAACCCAACAACAAACACAAACACCACATTTATGTCACTGACTCAGAGCTCATAAGGATAAGAAGTAACCACATCCTCACATAACGCGCCACCTAAACAGGATTATTACAGTTTTGGGTTTACCCAGAGTTGGATGAGCAGCTTCAACAAGAAGGAACAATAATCCAGAACATAGTCTGAGCAGATGAGCGAATCCGTCCCTTTAAACAGGACAACAAACGGGAAATAAAGAGTCGGATCAGAACAAACAAACAAACTTACCTGCTTAACAAGCAAACGTTGTCAACCACAGCAGGCTGTTCTCTGAATGAACAGTGCCTGCCAGTCAGAACTCAGGGACTTTTTGCTCCATTTCCTGATCTACTCATTCTGTGATCTCTGATTGGCTTAGAGCCTGGCAGGACTCAAACTGCCACCTGATTGGCTGTTGTCCAGGTAATGCCATTATCCTGCTGTGTTTCCTGTCAGGATCAGGTACTATTTCTGTCCAACACACACACACACACACACACACACACACGCTCAATAATCTTAAATGAAAAACGATGCAGAACATACCTCTCAGGTACGTCCTCCCCTTTCATACACAGCTACCACTGAAAGTACTCTCACCTCATCCATGACTGTACGGTACAGCGCACCCGGCCAACTCACCAGTAACGAATCATCCCGGGCTAATCGGAACGCCGCTGCCTTCCCTGGATCTGCATCACCACCACAGTGCACACAGGACTCCTGCTGCACGCTCTGCTTTTCGTCTACCGCCCTGTGGTGGATGATGCAGGTCAGCTGCTTCAAAAGCAACCCGGTTTAAGACGTTTCATTCCTGCTGCCATCAGGACTCTAGATGATGAGGGTCGCTACGCTGGTCTGTGTTGCTGTTCCTTTGCTCTATGAGTCTATGCCATAGACATAGACGTATGGTATGTGTCCATGGAACCTGCTCTGTCCAAGCTATGCGCCGGAGAAAAGATCCACCGGCTTGCTGTGTGGTCACTAAAGTAATCTAATCTAATCTGAGCTAATCTAAGTGTTTAGTATTGAACCCAGTGCTCGTTAGACACTAGAAGGTTGATTTGAAACTATGCCGAGATAATTAATAAAAGAAGAATTTGGACAAGCGAGAATTGGGATACTGCTCAGCTCCACTAGAGTCACACAGACTCCCAGCCTCGTTGCCGTGCCAACGGCGTGGCAACCACCAGCAGAGCACAAGCTGAGAGGCGCTGATGGGAGGTAAAGGTCACCTGGTGTCTTGGAGGCATGTGATACAACGCAGCAGTGGGAGAGGACTGGGTCCCATGGCTGTTGCAGCAGGTAATCCTAGTTACATCAGACAGCTTCACCAGCGCTGGGTAGCGAGGCTCCGGACCTCTGCAGCACCAAACAGAACCAGTCTCTGGATGCTCCTTCCTCAGTCACACACAGCTTGTTTGCAACACTTTTCCAAGAAAATCCAGAAAAAAAACAAAGATTTGCATTTAGTGACAGGAACAGAGCTGATGAAACGTCTGTGATGTTATTTGTTCTTCAGTCTCGAACCCTCTGCTGCTGCAACGGCTGAACGTCGTCTAGGGCTGGCCGCTACGGCAACATTTTCAGTTTTTAATCATTCATATGGGTTTTACGGTATTTCATGGTTTTTCCTTTCCTTACACTACTCCAGGTGTTGCCATGGAAACATGGCACATGAAACTTTGAGCCCAAGAAAGTTTCAGGTGTTACAGAGACCCAAAGAACAGTGTACCAGAACTTCTTATCTTTTAGAAATGGACTTATACAGGTACCAAAAACCAAGAGACGGGGAAGTGGAGGACGATGTCGTCCACAGCGAAAGAGGAGTCCTCCTCAGAAACACCTGTGTACGCCCTGATCAGAAGCTGATCTAGCAGAGCTAGATGAAGAAGGGTTTACTACTCTGTGTACGCAGAAGAATGAGAAAAGGGAGAAAGGAGACCATCAGAGGAATTGTGCCTCAGCTGTTTCTCATTCATGAAAGCAGAAGAGAAACATCTGAAATACTGAATTCCTCCTGGTGGATGGCAGCCTGGATTCTTACCAAACCAAGAAATCCTGAACACTTCATATTTGGACCTCCAGATCCTGTAGATGGATCCAGGAAGAGAGAGGACACTGCCAGTCTGTCTCTTGGATTCCACCACGGGCTTCTCCAGACTGTCCCAACTCCCACAATGCATCAGCACGTCCCACGGTTCTGGAAGAGCCTTGGTGAGATAGAGCGAGTTTTACACTTTATTCTTAAGTTGTGAATGCAACACTGACACCAGCGTTTCTACTGGATCCTTTCAGACTGCCAGGAAAAGGCGTGAAACCCGTCTGATATACTTCAGCTTGGAATAAGGAACGCTTTATCAACAAGACCCTGTGAGTCAACCACTTAGTGCAGCTTAGTGAGCGGACTCGTCTGAGGGACCATCCTGATTGAGTGAAGGACAAATCGTCTAAAATCAATAACACATTTTGTTGTCTAATGAGAAAATTAAAGGTAGCCTGGAAACTCGGAGTCATGGTGACCAACAATGTTCTCATGATCTACAGCCCTCTTGCTGGGAATCCATCGGATAAAAGAGAAGGACACTTCAGCTGAGGACATCCAGAAACACTCTGGTCAGACTGCAGCTCATGGGCGTATGTGTGTGGGCTCAGCTTCAGTCTGTCATGTAAAACAATACAAACCCAGCCACGAACATCTGACCTGACTGCCTCATGTTAGCCAGCCCACTCACCACGGTAACCATTTCACTCACCACGGTAACCATTTCACTCACCACGGTAACCAGCTCACTCGCCACGGTAACCAGCTCATGCACCACAGTAACCAGCTCACTCACCACAGTAACCATTTCACTCACCACAGTAACCAGCTCACTCACCACAGTAATCAGCTCACTCACCACGGTAACCAGCTCACTCACCACGGTAACCAGTTCACTCACCAAGTAACCTGCTCACTCACCACAGTAACCAGTTCACTCACCACGGTAACCAGTTCACTCACCACAGTAACCAGTTCACTCACCACAGTAACCAGTTCACTCACCACGGTAACCAGTTCACTCACCACAGTAACCAGCTCACTCACCACAGTAACCAGCTCACTCACCAAAAAAACCTGCTCACTCACCAAAAAAACCTGCTCACTCACCAAGATAACCTGCGCACTCACCACAGTAACCCATTCACTCACCACAGAAAACCATTCACTCACCACGGTAACCAGTTCACTCACCACAGTAACCAGCTCACTCACCAAGATAACCAGTTGACTCACCATGGTAACCAGCTCACTCACCACAGTAACCAGTTCACTCACCACAGTAACCAGTTCATTCACCATGGTAACCAGCTCACTCACCAAGATATCCTGCTCACTCACCACAGTAACCCGTTCACTCACCAAGGTAACCAGCTCACTCACCAAGATAACCAGCTCACTCACCACAGTAACCAGTTCACTCACCATGGTAACTAGTTCACTCACCAAAGTAACCAGTTCACTCACCAAGATAACCAGCTCACTCACCACGGTAACCAGTTCACTCACCATGGTAACCAGTTCACTCACCACGGTAACCAGCTCACTCACCACCGTAACCAGTTCACTCACCACAGTAACCAGTTCACTCACCACAGTAACCCATTCACTCACCACAGTAACCAGCTCACTCACCACCGTAACCAGTTCACTCACCACAGTAACCAGCTCACTCACCAAGATAACCTGCTCACTCACCACAGTAACCCATTCACTCACCACGGTAACCAGTTCACTCACCACGGTAACCAGCTCACTCACCACGGTAACCAGCTCACTCACCACGGTAACCAGCTCACTCACCACAGTAACCAGTTCACTCACCACAGTAACCAGTTCACTCACCACAGTAACCAGCTCACTCACCACAGTAACCAGCTCACTCACCACGGTAACCAGCTCACTCACCACGGTAACCAGCTCACTCACCACAGTAACCAGTTCACTCACCACGGTAACCAGCTCACTCACCACGGTAACCAGTTCACTCACCACGGTAACCAGCTCACACACCACAGTAACCAGCTCACTCACCACGGTAACTAGTTCACTCACCACGGTAATTAGTTCACTCACCACGGTAACCAGCTCACTCACCACAGTAACCAGTTCACTCACCACAGTAACCAGCTCACTCACCACGGTAACCAGCTCACTCACCACAGTAACCCATTCACTCACGGTGGTAACCAGTTCACTCACCATGGTAACCAGTTCACTCACCACAGTAACCAGTTCACTCACCATGGTAACCAGCTCACTCACCAAGATAACCTGCTCACTCACCACGGTAACTAGTTCACTCACCACGGTAACTAGTTCACTCACCACGGTAACCAGCTCACTCACCACAGTAACCAGCTCACTCACCACAGTAACCAGTTCACTCACCACGGTAACCAGCTCACTCACCACAGTAACCAGTTCACTCACCATGGTAACCAGCTCACTCACCACAGTAACCAGTTCACTCACCACGGTAACCAGCTCACTCACCACAGTAACCAGCTCACTCACCACAGTAACCAGTTCACTCACCACAGTAACCAGTTCACTCACCATGGTAACCAGCTCACTCACCATGGTAACTAGCTCACTCACCACAGTAACCCATTCACTCACCATGGTAACCAGTTCACTCACCATGGTAACCAGTTCACTCACCACAGTAACCAGTTCACTCACCATAGTAACCAGCTCACTCACCAAGATAACCTGCTCACTTACCACAGTAACCCGTTCACTCACCACGGTAACTAGTTCACTCACCACGGTAACTAGTTCACTCACCACGGTAACCAGCTCACTCACCACAGTAACCAGTTCACTCACCACGGTAACCAGTTCACTCACCACAGTAACCAGTTCACTCACCACAGTAACCCGTTCACTCACCACGGTAACTAGTTCACTCACCACAGTAACCCGTTCACTCACCACGGTAACTAGTTCACTCACCACAGTAACCAGTTCACTCACCACAGTAACCAGTTCACTCACCACGGTAACCAGTTCACTCACCACGGTAACCAGCTCACTCACCACGGTAACCAGCTCACTCACCAAGATAACCTGCTCACTCACCAAGATAACCTGCTCACTCACCACAGTAACCCATTCACTCACCACAGTAAACCATTCACTCACCACGGTAACTAGCTCACTCACCAAGGTAACCAGTTCACTCACCACAGTAACCAGTTCACTCACCAAGATAACCAGTTCAGTCACCAAGATAACCAGCTCACTCACCACAGTAACCAGTTCACTCACCACGGTAACCAGCTCACTCACCACAGTAACCAGTTCACTCACCACAGTAACCAGCTCACTCACCACGGTAACCAGCTCACTCACCATGGTAACCAGCTCACTCACCACAGTAACCAGCTCACTCACCACAGTAACCAGCTCACTCACCACGGTAACTAGCTCACTCACCATGGTAACCAGGTGTTGTGCAGACACAGCAACATGTTCTGGTTGAATGTCGTGATGTGGCTGTAGAAGGCGGTTCAGGTTTCGGTGAGAGGCAGGCTCCTGATGAAAATCTGATCCAGACAGAGAACCTGGGATGACTCCAGCTACCCAACTAGGGTTCTGATGGTGATTGTGATGATGATGACGATGATGAGCACGGAACTCTGGCAGGTCGTCCACATCATGCTGAGGATACAGAGCCAGAGGAAAGCGACCGGGTCGAGAGGTAGGAAGAAGACCACCAGCAGCATTTTCTGAGAGGAGAAGGATAAACAAACCCAGTGTCCTAAATCAGCGGGTACAGAACCATTTCAGTTCAGTTTTCTTTACATGGTAAATGTGCTAGCATGTATTTGCATGGCGCCTTCTTACCCTGGTTTCACACTGAAAGCATCACCGGTGTGGAACGTCGTTGCTTCAACTAGAATCCATGATAGCATGTAGAGTGTTTCCAACCAGCTGTGCGGTAATTTCCATGAGGGTCCCAGAAGCGGCACGCCGCACCACCAAAGGTGCAGTCGGGTTCTACTTTTGCCGCGAGCCGCTTCTGGGACACGTCAATTTCTGCAGTTATCATAGGGCTAGACAGGAAATCACACACGATTTCAGTGTAAAATCCCTGGCAAGTTTAAATAAAAATGTACTGCAGCGATGCAATTTCACACATATGTGGCTTAGGCGTGACCTAACGGCATTCCAGAAGTGCAGCGGTGTGTTTTTCATGGCTTAAATCCTGGCAGTAGCTGGGGATTCCTTCTTTTTGGTATAATGGCAGATTGCATTAGCAAACCGTGACCTTTGAAGTCTTGAGGGATCTTGTGATTTTGCGAGTCCAGTGAAAAACACAGCAAGGAAGCTGTACCGCGGCCAAGACTCTCCCGGTGTGAAATGGATCACTTTGAAGTTCACGAGTAAAACATTCCGCAGCCTTTTCGCGATGCTCCCAGTGTGAAAACCGGATTTAGGGTTCTACAGCCCCCCAAGGCGCTTCACAACACAATCAGTCAAACATACACGCAATCACACAACTGTGGGGATGAGCTACAGCAGTGCTTCCCAGCCCTGGTCTTCAGGTCACACTGTCCTGCATGTTTTCCATGTTTCCCTTTTAAACACCAGTGTTTCCTGCTGCCACATCTGACCCAAATGAATGAGTGATTAACAGGCATCTGCAGCACTTGATGTCCTCTTGAGGAGGTGATGTAAACCAGGTGTGCTGAAGCAGAGACAGCATGCAGGTCAGCGTGCCCTGAGGACTAGGGATGGGAAACACTGGGCTACAGTGTAGCCACAGCTGCCCTGGGGCACACTGACAGAGGCGCTTCAAATCACAACAAAAAGTCTCCTGGCCAGGTGAGAGACATAGTCCCTCCACCGTGTCCTGGGTCCACCTTTAGGCCTCCTCCTGGTTGGACGTGCCCGGAAAACCTCACCAGGGAGGCGTTCAGGAGGCATCCTGACCAGATGCCCGAGCCACCTCAACTGGCTCCTCTTGATGTGGAGGAGCAGCGGGTCTACTCCGAGCCCCTCTCGGATGACCGAGCTTCTCACCCTATCTCTAAGGGAGAGCCCGGCCACTCTGCGGAGAAAACTCATTTTGGCCGCTCGTATCTGTGAAGGACTAGGTTTGCACATCAGCCTCTGCATTGCCCTTCCATGGGAAATGTTTGTTGTGCTGTCCTTGTTCAATAAAACCTGACCAAATTAAACTAAACAAGCAGGCTAAAGGTGAAAATATTCTTCCACTCCTATTTCCTGCATTAGCCACAGATAGGAACCAGACAGGGAGATGCTCGGATTCAGATCTGAATCCCACTGAACATTGGCATTCATGCACTCCCCATCTTGGCTCATCCCAGGAAAGGCTGAGGTTGAGTTTTCTCATTACTGATGTCCATCGTGGCAAAACCACGATCTCAGGTGACAGATGTAAATGGTCAATAGCTCAAGGAATCATATAAAACAAATGTTCATGTAACTACGTACTCTGTCTGTAGAGAATTATACGGTTTTTGAGTCTTGAATTGATTGAAAAATATCTGACGTTTTCCCTGGTCATTGAACTCACCATCACAAAGCTTTCATGTGGAAGTTTTTAATCAGAAACTGAGAGCGTGTTCTGTTGGTTGAAGCTGTGAGCCGGATCAGAACCTGGCGCTGAAATGAGGGAACGGATGGAGATCAAATGAAGCTGATGGGAGAAAAACGTGTTGGGGATAAAGCCCTCTTGTGAAGTGGACACAGCTTCTCCGAAGCTCACCTTGTCTTCTGTTGCCCTTAGCAACAGCATCCTGATTGCCAGGATGATGCTGAGCTTAGCTCTGATTGGACAGGTGTTGATATTTGTCTTAAGTGTTACAAGTACAGCATCGCAGCTGAACTGACTTAAACTATGAATGTAGGCATGGATAAGGAGAAGTTTGTGTGACTCGGCGTTTCTCTGGTTTTAAATTCAGACTGTAGCAAACGCTGGGATGTCTCCTCTCCTGTAATCAGCCTCGTGGCTGAACCATCACCAGAGACAGTCTGTCCACCCGCCGACGTTTTCCTGGGGAAGCGCCGCATTCAGCACAGAAAAGCAGACTTTTCAGCACCGGTACGAGTGTTGGTGTCAGAATGAAAGATTCTTCCTGTTTGAACTTATTTTATTTTACTAATCTGGTTTTTTATTCCATTTAGTTAAAACTGAATTTTACCGTTTTTATCAGAAACACTTGGATGAACTAAAGAAGTAAACACATAAAGGTGCTCTCTAAATGAATGTAATCCATCACTGGAGCAGATTCATGACTGTTCTGGAAAAAGGAGGAGAAGGCTCTGTCTGTCTGTCTGTCTGTCTGTCTGTCTGTCTGTCTGTCTGTCTGTCTGTCTGTCTGTCTGTCTGTCTGTCTGTCTGTCTGTCTGTCTGTCTGTCCGTCCGTCCGTCCGTCCGTCCGTCCGTCTGTCTGTCTGTCCGTCCGTCTGTCTGTCTGTCTGTCTGTCAGTGGCCCGTTCAAGTCTCTCTCTCTCACTCTCTCTCCTCTTAGAACTGAGAGAGAGGATCAGACAGGATTGTCCCATCTCAGGACAACTGTGTATTTTAGCTATTGAACCGCTGCTGTGTCAGCAGAGGAACCGGCTGAAAGGTCTACACCTACCTTTACCTGTCTCTAGTCCTCCCTTAGATGTGTCTGCGTATGCAGATGATGTGACTGTTTTTATCCATGATCAGCAGGATGTACAAGAACTCAGATCTAGTTTACTTTTACATGAGGATGCATCCTCAGCTAATGTTAACTGGGACAAGAGTGAGGCATGTGTAGTGGGGGGGGGGACCTTGGTAATGCCCCGCCTCTGCCAGAAGGGCTGAGGTGGGGAACGGGAGGTATTAGAACACTAGGCCTGTACTTGGGTAGTGAAAGGTTTCAGAAACAGAACTGGGAGAAGGTGCTGGAGAAGGTGGAGGCGAAATGGAAATGGCTTCTCCCTCAGCTGTCCTACAGGGGCAGGGTTCTGATAGCAAACAACCTGGTTGCCTCGTTTCTGTGGCACAGACTGATTGTACTGGTTGCACCACCGGGTCTGCTGGAAGGTGTTCAGAAGCTGTTGGTGAAATTCTTCTGGGCCGGTCACCACTGGATCAGAGCCTCGGCTCTTTACCTACCCGTCTCAGAGGGAGGACAAGGACTAATAGACGTGGTGTCTAGAACTGCAGCCTTCAGGTTACAGACAGCTCAGAAGCTTCTTCATGGTGACGGACTCTGCTGGCT
>SSNQ01000030.1:584060-605430 GCA_006942095.1 Nothobranchius kuhntae | reverse complement strand
GGTGGAGGCAGCCATTGCTCAGCTAATAAATGACTCATTATGAATGATGGAGGCTGAGGAAGCCCTGAGAGCGGAGAGGTGATGTTTACCTGCTACCAGCAGCTGCGTCCAGATGAAGCAGAACGACAGGAACATGGTGAGGAACCCTCCTCTTCCTCTGCGGCTCACGCTGTCTCCCCGCTGCTCACACCCGCATTCACCAGCTCCTCCAGCCTTCCCTCCGCGCTGCAGCCACGCATCCAAGGACACCAGCCGCGGTTTGTCTGGATGAATCTGTGAACGCTGCAGCCGGAGCTCCGGGGACACGGTCCTCCACCGCCGGTGTCGGTCTGCTGCCGTCCCAGCCCCGCCCAGTGGAGCCTCACAGCCGGAGGAGGAGGATGGATGGAGGTCAGACGGCGGCTGGAGGACACCAGGAGCGAAGGGAGGCGTAAACCCACCTTTTATAGAAGATGTTATTGAGAGAAACGACCTCAGCTTCAGCGCCACCTACCGGTAAGCTACGGTAAATATCTCCTTTCCGAGTCAGAGGACTCCAAAGCGCTTGACCCTACATTCATCCGTTCACTCGGATGGTGGTCATGAGCTACAGCTTACCCACAGCTGCCCTGGGACACTGACAGTCCCGCATTTTCATGACTTTCCACGCGTCCCGCATTACTGACAGTTTCCCGTTCCGAGTTTCAATCTCACTGAAGAAACTGTGGAGAAATCTTTCTGTTGCCGTCAACCAAACGGAGGCGGGACTTTAACGCAGATCCAGAGCGTGTGTGGAGCGTGCACGCGCACGCACCAACAAAACAAGCGTGAGCGAGCACGGAGAAGAAAACGCTGTACACTCGTGAATTAAACGTGTTCAGAGACACTCGACAGTCTTTGTGGTTTCAGAGTCATCTGTCATGGCTCGGCGCCGAGTCTGATACGGAGGTGAAAAGCAGGTGTTCCAGTAATTAGACAGGTCCATGATGAACACCATGGAGGCTCTAACAGACAAGGTTCCTGATACCTGCTGAGCCCCTTAAAGCACAGCGATGACGTAATGAGAGTAAATGGAAGCTTTCATCACTTATTCTCAGACATCTGAGGCAAAAAGTAACTCTAAGAAACTTTTATTAGATTAGATCTGAATCTTTTAGAGATTATAATCTGATGTTTATTCTCTCACCTAAAATTACAAGATTTGTTGTCTTGTTAAAAAAATCGTTTTGTTTCTGAATTCTGAAAAAAAAAGCTAAAAGTATGGATATGTTTTTAATGAGATGCTGATTTTAGTGGAAAATTAATTAAAAACAAACATAAATAGATCTAAAAACTATTCCTGGTATTTTTACCGTCATTCTGTTGTGGAAAACATTGAATGAAAACTCTGAAAAGCTGCTTAAACCTGCATGTTTTATTATTGTGGTCCGATCTTTGTTATTAAAATGACCAGAGCCACTACTGAGTTATGTTGTGTAACGTGAGAGGAACTGTGGAACAGTAAAGCTGTTGCTGTATTCAAATAAAATATATACAAGTAATAAATGATGATAATAAGAATAATTATTTCATGTATTTGTAACAGTGATGTTAGGGCTAAAAGGCAGAATATATGTTGTTTGTTTGTTTGTTTTCTCATTGAAACTTCACATTGTCCCACATGGAGTTTCTCTGTCCCGCATGTGGCAAGTCGGGATCTGGTCACCCTGGCTGACAGAGGCAGGTCCCGCCGTCTCTCCCATCACCAGCAGGCAAGGAGGGTGAAGTGTCTTGCCCAAGGACACAACAGCCATAGCCTGGGTTCAAACCTGCAACCCACAGGGCAAAGTGTGATGGTGTTAATTAGCCTACACGATAGTGTGCTTAGCTTCAGGCAGCAAGTATTCAATAAAATCCTACGTGTGACACAAAGTCTGAGAGATAAAAACAAAGTAAAATTTATTATAGAACGGAAGTCCGTTCCCACCACTCAAGAACGTCTGAGTTCCTGAGTGGCGCCACTTAGACAGGAACGCCACTCAGCCCATTCCCATCTGAGTGGCGGGAACGGGCATCACCAAAGTAGAATTAGCTGAGTCACGCGGCTGGAGGCTACGCGTTAAAAGTAAAGAGATGTTTAGCAGTAGACCCAGAGCAGGTTGACACATCGCGGTTAAACGTTTATTCACCGTGACTGAAGGAGTAGCTTACAAAATACGGAGCAAACGTGGTCTAGGGGTGGCGACTGCATGAAGAAGACACACTGTGTGTGAGACACACACATTTAACCCTCCTCACACTGTGCAGGAACCGCCACGGGGTTGCAGTCACTCACGCAGGTTTATGCTCAGCACACTCTGGTAACACACTTCTCTTAAGCACAGCGCAAACATCGCCATGTGACATTCAGCAAAGCGTTAGAAAACAAAAGCTTTTCCACCAACTAAAAATACAGTTCGTATATGTCATGGACTTTATCAATATGTTTATCAATAACCCATTTCCTGTAGTCGGAGAGAAAAAGGAGACAATGAACAGCAAGTCAAACAGTTATAACTGTGGCAAGATACAAGCGAGAGAGAGAGAGTGTGTGTGTGTGTGTGTGTGTGTGTGTGTGTGTGTGTGTGTGTGTGTGTGTGTGTGTGTGTGTGTGTGTGTGTGTGTGGGAAGTCAAGAATGTGTGTGTGTGTGTGTGTGTGTGTGTGTGTGTGTGTTGTGTGTGTGTGTGTGTGTGTGTGTGTGGTGTGTGGGTGTGTGTGTGTTTGTGTGGGTGTGTGTGTGTGTGTGTGTGTGTGTGTGTGTGTGCGTGTGTGTGTGTGTGTGTGTGTGTGTGTGTGTGTGTGTGTGTGTGTGTGTGTGTGTGTGTGTGTGTGTGTGTGTGTGTGTGTGTGTGTGTGTGTGTGTGTGTGTGTGTGTGTGTGTGTGTGTGTGTGTGTGTGTGTGTGTGTGTGTGTGTGTGTGTGTGTGTGTGTGTGGTGTGTGTGTGTGTGTGTGTGTGTGTGTGTGTGTGTGTGTGTGTGTGTGTGTGTGTGTGTGTGTGTGTGTGTGTGTGTGTGTGTGTCTGGATAAGTGAGCATGCAGAGGCATAGAGCAATACATTTACATTCCGCTGATTGAGTCAATGATCAAGAATTAATAAACATAAAATTTCCATAACTTTCCCTCCTGTTTATCCGAATAGGATAACCAACCAAAAGAAAGCAACAAAACAAAACAAAACCAAATAAGGAAAATAAAAAATAAGTAAAGTAATAGGGAATATTATCCACTTCCATAACTTGTCACCATTATCTATGAAAGCTACATCAATCACGACTCAAGGAATAGAAAAGGGGTAAAGTGATCACCTCAGTAGTCATAAGGGCCAAAAGGGTACAAATCAAGCAACTCAAGACAAAAATGATAGGCATCAAAACAAGAAAAATAATAAGTAAAGTCATAAACGCTACGATCAGATATGAAAGGTCCAGAATCAACACGATGAGGTGAGAACACAGCATGAGGTGCTGCATTCGTTCGTCGTTCACGGATCGTAATCTCAATCCTGATAACTTCTTCCAAAGAATCATTCCATACAAAGTCCAATACAAAAATCAGCAAAATAATAAGAACTAATAAGGTAATGAACACGATAAGGCAAACACAACTGACAATAATATCTTACAGCAGTTCACAGAGATAGAGAATGGAATCAGCTAAATCAGCACAATTATAACCTGAAGAAAAACTATTTCATACATGCTGAAATGAATTTACTGTGATGCACAACTCTACGACTTATGACAGTTCCTGTAAGGAGATTGGGAAGCGTTAGCAATACCATATAATACACAGAAAACATCAGTTCAGTGTATTGAAACATCAGGTGAGTTTAGTTTAAAGCTTCAAGTTGCAGTCGAATCTTTCTGTGAAGGAGGAAAAATGAAGGTGTAGCATTAATTTATGCAGCTCTAACTATGGCAGAGCTGAGGCCAACCAGGCGTTCTTTATCATGTTTATGTTTATGTTTATGTATTTAGCAGACGCTTTTGTCCAAAGCGACTTACAAGTGATAATCTGCATTTTGCCCTTGAGGCTAACAACAATAGTAACAACAACAAATTGACATCAGTCATGGAGAGGAGGGAACAAGGAGTGGACAGTAGAGAGGGGGGACGAATGCAGACAAGGTGCTAGTTAAGAAGATGCTCTCTGAAGAGCAGGGTCTTCAGGAGTTTCTTGAAAATAGAAAAGGAAGCCGCAGTTCTGGTAGTGTTAGGAAGGTCATTCCACATTTGTGGAACGATGCATGAGAAAAGTCTGGATTGTCCTGAGCGTGGTGTAGGCACTGCTAGCCGACAATCCTGTGATGACCGGAGCGGCCGGGCCGAGACGTAAGCCTTTGCAAGAGGATTCAGGTAGATGGGAGCCGTACCATCTCGGACTTTGTATGCTAGTGTTAGCAATTTGAATTTTATGCGTGCTGCTAGCGGTAGCCAGTGGAGCTCAATGAACAGAGGGGTGACGTGTGCTTTTATTGGCTGATTGAAGACCAGACGCGCCGCTGCGTTCTGGACCATTTGAAGAGGTTTCACAGTACAGCCTGGAAGACCAGTTAGAAGGGCATTGCAGTAGTCGAGGCGGGAGATGACAGTAGATTGCACCAGGAGCTGGGTGGCATGTTGTGTTAGGTATGGTCTGATCTTACGTATGTTGTACAGCGCAAAGCGGCATGAACGGGCAACAGAGGCAACGTGATCTTTAAAGGCCAGGTGTTCATCAATCACAACACCCAGATTTCGAACTGCCTTTGAAGGAGCCAGAGATAGGAAGTCATTCTGGATTGAGATATTGTGCTGTATGGATGGTTTTGCTGGGATGACAAGTAGTTCAGTTTTAGAGAGGTTGAGTTGGAGATGGTGGGATTTCATCCATTTTGAGATGTCAGAGAGACAGTTTGATATTCGTGCAGAGACAGTGTGGTCGTCCGGTGGAAATGACAGATAGAGCTGGGTGTCGTCTGCATAGCAGTGGTAGGAGAAGCCATGTGATCGAATGATCTCACCCAGTGAGGTGGTGTATATGGCAAAGAGAAGAGGTCCTAGTACAGAGCCCTGGGGGACTCCTGTGGCAAGGTGGTGCATGGTAGAGGACTGTCCAAGCCAAGATACGCTGAATGATCGTCCTGTGAGGTAAGATTCAAACCAGGCGTGTGCTTTCTCTGTGATGCCCATGGTAGAGAGTGCTGACAAAAGGAAGCCATGGTTGGCAGTGTCAAATGCAGCCGATAAGTCGAGCAGGATAAGCGCTGAGGATTTGCCAGTCGCTCTAGCTTCTTTTAAGGATTCAGTCACTGCTAACAGAGCAGTTTCAGTGGAGTGGCCCTTTTTGAACCCAGATTGGTAAGGGTCAAGCAGACAGTTTTGTGAGAGGTATTCTGTTATCTGCTTGAAAGCCACCCTTTCAATGATTTTGGACAGAAAAGGGAGGAGAGAGATAGGTCGGTAGTTCTCCACATGATTTGGAGTAAGAGATGGTTTTTTTAGCAGCGGTTTAACCTGAGCATGCTTGAGAGAGGTGGGAAATGTACCGGATGTCAGTGATGCATTGATCACATGTGTGACTGCTGCGGCTACTGTAGGAACAATAGCTTGGAGCAGCTTAGTTGGAATGGGGTCTAGTGGGCATGTGGTAGGGCGGCTGCACGTGAGAAGCTTGGACACACAGTTCTCAGTGACAGGGGAAAAAGAGGAAAATGAAGCAGTAGGGCTTGGGATGGTTGGGCTTGAAGGAGATTGTGGTAGTGAATGTTCAGGAGTGGCCAGTTGAGAAAACTGTTTTCTTATAGCTGCCACTTTGTCAGTGAAGAATGAGGCAAAGGTGTCAGCTGATAGATTGTTGGTAGGAGGTGGAGAAGGAGGGTTGAGCAGAGTTTTGAATGTTGAAAATAGTTTCTGAGAGTCAGTAGAGCTTGTCCGTGGACTGAGGGTCCCGGTTGGAGAATAGGTTTGAAAGTCAGAGTCCTCTTCCGTTGATCAGGATGGTTTCAGTCTTACGTTGATGAGTACCTTGAAGTCCAGGTCCGGAGCGTAATAACGTAGTTCGGAACATGGAGCGCACAGTTCAACTTCTCAATAGGAAGACTTCAGGGTCCTTCCGTGGCGTGTCGAGGCATTTGTCCAATTGTCAGGGAACTGATCTTGTCCCCGAAAAGTCCTTCAGGTCATTGACCGTGAAACTAGTCTGGAGATTTGGGTGCAGGTGCTTGAAGTAGTTATCCTTTCCCAGCGTCTCTTCTTCGCTGTGTCCTAGTGTAGTTGCGTCCAGGGGGTCATCAGCCGAGGTGGATGCAGGTTCTGTTGTCATGTAGGTGGGCTCAGGGGGAGCCCAATCCGTCGTTTCAGTTCTTCTGTTGTCATGTAGGTGGGCTCAGGGGGAGCCCCAATCCGTCGTTTCAGTTCCAGTTCTAGTACCCCCTCAAATGTTGTTCCATCAGGTGCTGAGAGGCGGCCCAAGTGCAGGGCCATGAGTACGACCACCAATATTGAAGAAATGCACTCCTTGATGTCAAATGGCTTTATTGACAAGGATGAAGGAGCCCTGCGGCGACATACAAAGCTGAGTGAGCAGAAGCTAACGGCAGCGTGAAGCAGCAGCATGGGCAAAAGACCAAAGCTAAGCAATGCGATAAAATAGGTAAATAAATGCAGCGCGGCTTAGTATGCATACTCACAATGTGACCATTACATTAGCTTAACAAGCAGGTGAAGACTTACAGATACAAGTCGAACAGTAGCATGGATAGACAGCAGTGTGATGGTTGAGCAGCAGCAATCCAAATGAGAAGCAGCAGTATGTACAGTGAGAGATAGTCACCTGTATGTGACTTCAGGCACATCCCTGAATACACCTTTTTCCCTCGAGGCTTGATCGCAGCACACCCTAGTGGCCAGTGGTGACCTCTGCATCCCCCCATTCCAGGAAGCCGTGTGACACACCGGTGCAGTGGACTCATGACCTAACCCACTGGCCAGTTTCAGGTACATAACGCTTGGGTGGCCGCCTTACCCTACCGGAGCCCGCTGGCTGGGAGGAGGGGGGTGATGGGCACTGTTCCGGGGTCTGCGCTGCTGGGGCAGCGTCCCGGTTGGCTACGTCTGGAGGATTCTCAGCCTACAAGGTACCGGCTGGGCGGTGCCGGGGTTTGTGCCTTGGGGCTCGGGTGGTGTGTGTGACTGATCTGGCAGGGGTCCCACTGACCCCGGGTTGGTGGGACCTAAGTCGTGTGTCTCGTCATTGGACGCAGGCAGGGACGCAGCACTCTCTGGGTGAGTGCAAGGGGTGGCCGGGGTGAAGGCGTGGAGAAAGCGCCGGTTGCGCAGGGTGAGGCGGCCAGACCCATCAACCCTGACACGGTACTGGTCATGTCCTAGTGACTCTACTACCACCCCAGATCTGTCCCATGCCCACGGGCTACAGCCAACTAGGTTCTGGAGAAACACCGCCTCCCCGACTACGAGAGGGCGGAGCGGTCATACGCTGTCATGGTCTGCATCTGCGTCTCTTCTCATGTGTCTCCTTGTGTTCTCCATCCCTCACTAGGTTCTCCTTTTGTGTCTCCTAGCGCCCTCATGTGTCCTTGTCTGCATCTTCCTCATGTGTTCCCAGAGCTGCAGCCCCTCTAGTTTTCCTTCCCCTCCCAGGTATTTCCCTCCAGGTCCTGTGCTCCCCGTGGCCCTCTTTAGTCACGCCTCTGTGGTGTTTTTCCTTTAGTTTCAGCTGTTCATTTATTAGTCTCTTTTAGTGTGTTTCTTTCCCCAGATTGTTAGTTGTTATTTCGCTCTTATTGTTTTTAGGTTCTGTTTTAGATCATGTTATTTTTCTTCCTCCTCTACTCACTGCCCTCTCCCTGATTAGTTTTGAGTTCACCTGGTCTCTCTCTCCCCACACACCTGCAGTTCATCTCCCTCCCATCCTCCCAGTGTATATAACCTTGTCTGTGTCTCTTTATGTTTGTCGGTCCATTGTTTTTTTTGTCAGTCTCGTCTCGTTTTTGGATCTCTAGTGTTATTAGTGATTCTTGAGTCTCTGGTGTGTTTTTGGATCTCCAGATCAGTATTTGGATATTTTTGGTTTTTGGCTTCCTGCCCTTTTGGATTTATTTTTTGTTTTGGGCCATCCTAAATAAAGGATTTTTTTCATCTCCACTCCTGCCTCGTGTCATCCTGGGTTCTGCATTTTGGATCCTAACCTCCTCCTTGCTCGTATCGTGACATACATGTTCTCTCAGAGACTCAGTGGTACGGGCCATCCGAGTCCGGAGGGCCTCTTCCTTCGCCGCCCATGCCTGATGCCAGAGCGGACAGATGTGAGGGTTGGAGAACTTCTCCAGCCAATTAACAAATGACAGTGAGTCCCTGAGGGGGCGAGCAAAGATGATTTGCGCGGGCGGCAGGTCGCAGTCGGGGTCAGGCGTATTACGCAGTTGCAACATCGCACGCAGAAAGCGGTCATGGTCGAGGCTCCCGGTCGGGCCGGTGTTTGAGACTAGTAGGCGCTCCGCCGTCTTGACAGCCACCTCCGCCCTTCCATTAGACTGGGGGAACCCAACCGAGGACACGCGGTGCTTGACCTGCCATAAGCGGAGGAAGTCCTCTGTGCACCCTGCTGAGAACTCCGGGCCTCCGTCACTTGACAACTCCTCGGGCACACCAAACGTGGCGAAGAAAGCCCTTAAGTGGAGGATAAGCCCAATAGAGCCTCCGAGATTGGTGCCCGGGGGAGAGTTCATGACTTCCACCCAGCCGGAGAGGCGATCGCCAACGACCAGGTAGTGGGGACCCCTGTAGTCGAAGAAGTCTGCGAACACCTCCTCAAATGGCGTGGATGGCGGTGATGCCGGCATGGGAGGTGTGTCCGCCTGCGAGGGTGCATTGCGGTTACAGCCTGCGCATTGCTCCCTGGTCAACTGGATGTCGTTAGACATCCCAGGCCAGTATACGATGGAGCAGGCCCGTCGTTCCATTGCCGACTTGCCCTGATGGGCGGCGTGGAGGTGCTGAAGTACCACACGATGAAGGGACGTGGGGACAACGACCCGGTCACAGTACACCAGGACCCCATCTTGCGCATACACTGACTCACAGACCTTAGACAGGTCAGCCAGCGCCGGGTCCTTTGGGTCAATGCTGCCCCCTTCTTCAATGAGGTGCAGGAGGTGGGAGAGGCATGCGTCCGTGGCCGTCTCCTGTGCAAGGAGTGGCCATGCAATGGCAGCAGACTCCAGTGCGTCGTTGCAAATGGATGCCATATGCACCAACTCCTCGCTATCGGTCACATTCCATGCGCCCACGCAGCGGCCCTCATCAGAGCCAGAGGGCGAAGGATACCTGGAGGCTGCGTCGGCAGCGCAGTTGCTCTTGCCAGGCAAGTGTACAATATCAAAGCACCATGGGAGTGTGCACTGTTTGAGCCTGAACAGGCGAGAGTTAGTTATCTCATCCAATGTCCGGTCCCCAAGGATCTTCACTAGGGGCTTATGGTCGGTGAGCACGACCAGGTTGTCACACCCCTGCGTGAAGTATCTGGTCTGCTCCAGACCCCATGCTACAGCCAAGGCCTCCCCCTCAATTGCGGCTTATCGCTGCTCAGCGGAGGAGAGAAAGCGTGAGCCAACCAGAGTAATTTTCCATCCTTCCGGACAGCAGCCAGGGACATCAGAGCTGCAGGTGCAGTGCTGCTGGAGGAGTAAGTATCCAATGCAGCGCCTGGACCAGTCTGGGCGGAGACAAGTGCGCCTCTCCATGTCGTAGATCTCTACGCCTGCCCGGATAGAGTCCACGATGGCCAGCTTGGATGCCTGAAATGCTGCCTCTAACTCGGGTGACCACACAAATTTGCATCGAGGGCTCAGAAAGGGCTTAAATGGCGCCATTATATCACGTAGCTGCGCGTAGTTGGCCACCTAATTGACCAGACCAAACCAGCTCCTGATGTCCGTGGTCAAGGTAGGCGTGGGGAAGTCCCTGATGGCTGTCAGGTGCTTTGGGAGAGGCTCGATTGTACCATCAGAGACCCTGAAACCAGCAAAATCAACGTCCCTCTCGGCAAATTGAAACTTTGATGGGTTCAACACGATGCCGGATCGGCCAGCGTGCATCAGGAAGTCGATTGTTCTCCACCAATGAGTGTTAAGGTCGGTGTCATAGTGGATGGTGTCATCCATGCACCTTTCCTTCCGTTCAAAGTCGAAGTAGGTCGTCATGCACCCTCTGTTGCCAATGCAAAGGCAAGGCCGCAGCGGTGTGGCACGTCTTTGGCGTTGCTGCCGGGTCAACGTGTATTTCTATGGGTGGACCTTCCATGCATGGTAATGGGCCGATGGGGGCAAGTGTTGAAGGTTGAAGATGCGTACCTGTCAAGCAGCCATTCCTTCATCCGGTGATTATTCTCTGGGGAGCATAGGAACGGCAGCTCCACGGGGCGCGGAGGTGGGGCGCTGCGTTGAGGACATGAGCAACAAGCCACATGATGGGAGGCCATGCCTCCGTCGCAGACTTCTCCCAGGCATGAGACTTTGGTGAGCCCACCGCAACGGCTGGTGGCTTCAAGGTCACGGCCCACTGCCGAGTTGCCCTCACCCGTGCAGGATGGAAACCCGCTAGGCAGAAGGCTGAGGCTGAGCAGGGAGTCATACGAGAGGTACATTGCGTGAACTGACCTGCTAACATATATCATTGTGTGGCAGGACACCACCTCACCACCAGGGGCAGCAGTGGATAGTTTGGCAAAGAAGGCGCCCTCGATGTCAATGGGGGAGTTGTTCGCCGCTAATAGGTTTAGGACCACCGGGTGGAGGACGCTACGTGCGGAACCGCACACCAGAAACTCCTCCAGGGACCACAGGTCCGACTGAGCCCCCGTGTCTGCAATGGCGGACACGGTGGCCTCTGCAGCTGGGCATCTGGCACCAGCTCCACTAGTGAACCTCACCTTATCATCAATCTGGATGGAGATGGGCACTTGGGGGTGGTCCTTGAGCTTTGTGCGACGCCATTCACCCTTGGAGAAGATGTGATGGCTGAGCCTGATCTGCGTGGCCCATCACTGCAGCTATGCGTCCCCAAAGTGCGGGGTCGGTGCCTGTCTCTGCAGCGTCCATTAGAGCAAATGCCCAACGTGACGGATGAGACCTGCGATATCACATCATGGCCTACAGCAGCCTGTTGTCCGTCCATGTGTGGCTGGTGCCGTGCCCGTCTCTTCCGGGCCCGGAAGCAGTCGGCACACATTCGATGAGGCATGGTGTTCCAACCCCGAGATCCCTCAGAAAAAAACACAGAAAGACACTTTACAATCAGGGCATATAGCCCTAGCAGACCTGTCTGGTGGGGCTGGAGAGGAAGCAGGCCCTGATGATGGCATAGCTTGTCTGCGCCTGAACAAGGACATAGCTGACAGGCTGGAGGAGGGGAGGGCGTTGTGAGCCATTTCTCTGTTCTCCACCGGCGCCATAATATTATTCACAGACTTACACAGAACATCATGAGTCCCCAACATGTCCCTCCGTATATCAGTCATTAATCCCATTAATCAGTACATCACGAATAATATGATCAGAATAGTCAACTGACTGCCTGCATCCGCACACAGCGTTGTAGGCGCAGGTTTTTGCCTTGCCACGCACCCTGGCGGCAAATGCACGAAAGGGCTCGTCACGATCCTAGTGTAGTTGAAGCAGTACAGTCCTCAGAACGCATGTGGCAACCGGTATCACCGCCAGAGAGCGCATGGCAGCCAGCAGAGTCTCAACCGGTCCAGTTGCAGCATCCGGGTAAGCCTTTAGCAAACTGTCCCCAAGTTCCGGACCGGCACACTGAAACAGCTGGAAGGGGGCCTGGGCATCACCTATGCCCGAGCCAGCTGTATCCTTCTGTTTGGGTTCAGATAAGGAAACAGTGAGGTTCGGCATGGCACTGAGGATTGGCCTTATCTCACTCAGTAAAGCCAAATGAACATTCATCATCTAAATTCTATCCATCCATCCATTTTCATCCGCTTATCGGAGTCGGGTCACGGGGGCAGCAGCCTAAGTCGAGACGCCCGGACTTCCCTCTCCCCAGCAACTAGGGCCAGCTCCTCTGGGGGAATCCCAAGGCGTTCCCTGGCCAGGTGAGAGACATAGTCCCTCCACCGTGTCCTGGGTCTACCTTTAGGTCTCCTCCCGGTTGGACGTGTCCGGAAAACCTCACCAGGGAGGCATCCAGGAGGCATCCTGACCAGAAGCCCGAGCCACCTCAACTGGCTCCTCCTGTGGAGGAGCAGCGGGTCTGCTCCGAGCCCCTCCCAGATGACCAAGCTTCTCACCCTATCTCTCAGGGAGAGCCCAGACACTCTTCGGAGAAAACTCATTTCGGCCGCTTGTGTCCGCAATCTCGTTCTTTCGGTCACTACCCAAAGCTCATGACCATAGGTGAGGGTAGGAACGTAGATCGACCGGTAAATCGAGAGCTTCACCTTCTGACTCAGCTCTCTCTTCACCACAACAGACCGGTACAACGCCCGCATCACTGCAGATGCAGCACCAATCCGCCTATCGATCTCACGCTCCAGTTTTCCCTCACTTGTGAACAAGACCTCGAGATACTTAAACTCCTCCACTTTGGGCAGGACCTCATCCCTGACCCGGAGAAGGCGTTCTACCCTTTTCTGACTCAAGACCATGGTCTCAGATTTAGAGGAGCTGATTCTCAACTCAGCTGCAAACAGCTCCAGCGAAAGCTGAAGATCACATTCTGATTAAGCCAACAGGACCACATCAGCTATGTTAGCTTTGTCAGTCAAATAAGGTCGTTCTAAAGACCCACAAGCTTTCTACCCACGCCTCTTTGACGCGTACTTTGGTTCAGAATGTAAGATGGGGATGGAAGATGAAAACGGTTTTAAAGAGCTTTTCCTTGATAATTTGCATCCTCAGTACGGCCCCTATATGGGTGTGGTAGACCTTGAAGTCAACTCCATGGACAAACTCGAGAAAATGGCAAGTTATAGCTTCAGGTGGTACAAAGAAGCAAGTGTAAGGACACCTTTTCGGTCCTGGCGGTGGGGGCAGATCCCTCCATGCTGTGACTCGAAGGGACTACATCAGGGACTCGAAAAGGTAATAACCGCAGACCTGGTGCTAAGTCACAGGTCCAGAAGCCCTATAACAACTTCAAGCGGAGAGGCTTTCCTACTAACAGGTCTCAGAGTTTTGCCAGAGCTCGGAGCCCCCCACCGGCTTGTGAGGGGGACCTTAAGTCACCACGACTTGGTTGTGACAGACATCGTGTTTCTTTTAGAGACAAGGGGGATTCATCATACTACTCTAGGGGAGAGTCGTCTCGCTCAGGTGAGCGCTGATCTCCCTCTGACCAGTATTCACCATGCCATGGTCGCAGGGACTCCAGTCCTACCCCAAGGCCGAGATCTGATTCTGGGGGTGTGTCTCCTGGAGCAGTTCGCGCCGCACTGAGTTCTGCACTTTGTGCCCTGATGAAAGATCCATTTTCATGTGAGTCGGTTCTGTCCATCTCTTTGGCAGAAAAGGGTACACACCCTCCTCCACCTTTTGAACCTATACGTGACTTGGTCATAGCAGCAGGTCCTGCAGAGGCGAAGCATGCAACAACTGCGCGTCCGATGACACCTGTGACCTCGGCGAGGTCTGGTGTGGTCACTTCTGTCAGCACTGGTCCTCTAGCATCCAAAGCACCTGCCACGTAACCCGGTGAGCCTGGCTCACCAGTCAGACTTCCGCTAAGGTTTCTCTGCGATATCGTCCGTGAGGGTCCTAATGAGAAACCTCACATTCTGGTGGCCCTGGAGGGGGCGCTTGACTGTGAGGGTATCTTGGACGCTGGTTCAGACTTCACCATCATGTCCAGTTCTCTTTTGGAGCATGTCCGCTTGACTACGGCTGGACAGGGTCATGTCTTAGAGCTCACGCCCTGCACTGTGGAAATCTGTCCTTACTCTTCAGGCCAAATGACCTTGTCAAATGTGGTGTTCCTAAGCATCACAGTGGGTGACATGTCCGTGAACCATCCAGTGTTTGTGGCTGACCTCAAGGCTTTTCCTTTCCTGTTGGGGGAGGACCTGCTCCGACGCTTTAAGGCTGTCATTTCATTCGGTGATTGGACACTCCGAACTCGGTTGACTCAACCGACATCCATGGCGCCTCTTGAGGACCTCATTCCCTCTTTAGGTTTTGTTAAATACAACGGCGCTGCCAGAGTGACCAGTCGATCCAGTACCTCTAAAGTCAGTGACATCCACAGTGTCTGCGTCGTCTCTGCAGCAGGATCACTTCACCTTGTGGTGGGAAAACCAGCTACCCTAGGGGGAGTTGGCGGTTGCAGTGACACTCCATCTGAGACTCTGCACCCTGCGGTGGGAACACCACCTGCCAAAGGGGGGTGTTAATGGTGGCGCTGAGACTCCAGCTGAAGCCCAGCACCTCGTGGTGGGGACCCCATCTGCCGAAGGGGGGGCTGATGACGTCACTGGCCCCACACCATTACTGGTTGACCCTGATCTCTCTGACTGCACCTGCGCGTCGACCGAGGGCCCTCCTGTGCGTACACCTGTGCCAAACCCTCGTAAGGCCGCGTCTACGCCTGGCTACAGCCTAATGCGTTCTTGGTTTCAGTTTTCAGGACTGACATAGTATCGTTTGCTAGTTGCGTGTCTGTCTGATGTCAACCGCAGCTAAGCTTCCTTCACAGCCTCCTCTAACGCGTCTGTACGAACTTGGACCCTCTTCAGGTATCACACTCTGAGAGTGCCCAGGTCTGTTAATGACCAACTACCGCCTGTTCACACAAAAGATTTTTGTTAAATTTGACCCCGCTATGATGTGTACTGACAAGATGATGAATGCCTTCGGCAACCTCTCGGAAACCGGAGCCCGCTGGACTAGTACCCTGACGCAGCACTCAGAAGCTGACGTCCATCACATAATATTCTAGGCACATTAAGTGTCCTAGTTGTCCTGTTTTACTTGTTTAGAAAATAAATTTCTTGCTTTTTAAACTTCTCTCTTCTTGAATTAACACAGCGTCTTACAATGCCTGAATAAACAAAGAATTCTAAATCTTCTGGTTAAACAAAGACCAATCAGACTGGATTTCCATATTTTCACGGAAATTCATAAATTGGTCAAGGTGTAGGGTAGTATATAAAGCTTTAAAAGCACCCAAAATACACACATATTCTCCTTACACATTTCTACTGGTCACAAGTGTCAGGTGAGTTTCTGTGTGCGGTTCAAAGTTCACATTCAACTTAAGATGTCTTTTTCAAAGTCCTTTATTTAGAAAGTCAGAAGATTCAGATCAAATGCAGAATTCACTAAGTTTTCAGACACAAGCTAACACCAACATTCATCGTCTTTATTTAATCAAACAAACATCTGGATCTCACAGCAGCAGGCCAACCATCGTACAGAATCAAGTCCAACGCCGCAGCAACAGAAGGATCTCAGACGGGTTGTTTATAAAAGTGAACAAATGTGTGACGCAAACCGCTTTAACAACTAGCGGGTTTCAATCTGATCCAACATAATTCTTCCTCTGAAAACATTTAAGGCACTTCTGGCTTCACTCCAGGTCTCTGCTGTTTTACTGAATCAGCAGAAATGTTTTAAAGTGCTTTTGGGTCAAAATCTCCCGTTTTATACGTTACGATCCAAATGTTGACTGACCTGAACTAGAAAGCCACCAAACACATTTAAACACAGAATAAAAACCAGACTTTCGATTTCCCTTTAACTTTCACTCTTTAGTTAACTTTACCAGGCAACAAGGTGCTTTTTGGATTATTGTGAAGATGAAACAATAAAAAGATGTAAGAATGCTATTCTTAAGTCTAAAAACAAATATTCTCTGAAAACGTTTATTGCAGCAGTACATCAATGCTAGTGGTCCTTTTGGTGACAGAAACACTTTGGATGCAGTCCTGAAACAAAAGCTCAACTCTTTGTACAACGAGCTGAAAACCACACCAGGAGGTGCCGCTCCTCTAGTACGGAGGAGGGTTCTGCAGCTCCTCGTACTTTGGAGTAGGGTTCTGCAGCTCCTCGTACTTTGGAGGAGGGTTCTGCAGCTCCTGATACTTGGGTAGTCCTGGGGTGAAGGTGGTGGGAATGCTGAACAGGATGGTGGTTCTTGCGGGGCGACGCAGCTGATGGATCATGATGGAAGACAGAATCAGACCGACAACCTGCACAAACAGATGAACCCCATGAGACGAGTACAAGGACCAGCTTTCCTGCACATGACGGCGCTCAAACACCTCAGTCAGAGAGACGGATTACACAATCAGCTCAGTCGGGAACAATAAGGAAAACCTCTCCAGACTAACCATTCCTGGCTCATTTGCACGTGTTAAGGTTTATTAATCCTTACAGAATTTGGTCTCTTTGCTGCAACACCTTTTCTGTTGAGGAACCAAACAAGAACTGGCTCCTATTCTGATAGAAAACATCTGATGAAGATGTCTGTCATGCATGGCTGAGTTGATCGTTAGGCCTTCTCCATAATCAGTGTTTTCTTCCATAATGTGGTTTTTTCCTTTTGTATCTAGAAAAGTCTCAAAAACACTGAAAATGACCCAAAGCAGCATAGTACCTGTGTGTGTGTGTGTGTGTGTTTGGGGGGGGCGCACAAATACCAAACAGAGCAGCATTACTACTAATTCAATATTACATTGCATTTTCTTCAGTACTACCCTGAAGTTAGAGGCGGAGCCACGACGTGGTTGAAGAGGGCGTCTACTTAAAAACAGACGTGTTGCGCCACCTGCTGGCCAGGTTATGGTCTCATAGACTGAATCAGCTGAAGGAAACCCGATTCTGACCACATTTAAATCAGATCAAAGGTTTAATGCGACTTTAGACTAAAGCGATGGTGGTGACAGCCAGAGGCACAGCTAAAGCTGCCTTGCAAACAATAAAGGAATAAATAAACTGGACTTCTGTAGCGACACCCGGGACGAGTCAACGGGCCGTTTGTTCTACAGCGATAAAGTTTATAACTACGGTCCATGTCAGGTTTTTTTGTTATTCTTACATCAGAGAAATCTGATGAATGTTGACTTAACACAATTTGGCCCGATGCATTTTCCTGTTGTGTAGAGCCGAGGAAAATAATCAAATAATCGATGCATCGGGATGCGGACATAAACGATTCTGCATCGTAGAAGAGTACGCCATAATCGATTATGGTGGAATGTAGTTTTGTTTTTTAACGGCGGCACCAGCGCCGTATCCAAATCTGTCAGTGAGCGTCCTCCACATTTACCAAGTGGTTCCGCCTTAATGTGGTACTGCAGGGCTGAGCGCTTGAGTTGTAACCTGAGACCGAACCGAATCAGCCCGACCGGTTCTGTTGGATTTGGGCCGTGAATTATGTTAATTGAGTGGGTTGTCATGCGGCGCGCTCCGCTCGCTCGACCAGCGACAGAGAGAGAGACGGTCTGCTCACACGAGAGGATCGGAGGACGCTCCTCCAAACCGATGCTCCAAACAAGCGTTATTATTTCCATAATTTAATTATTATTTCTCCTGGAAGCGCTCAGTCAGTCAGACCCAGTGTTGTAATGTAGGGAGATCCGGTCTTGGGGAGGGGGCGGGGTCAATGACGGCGGCTGCAGCGTGATCGTCTGTCTCTTTTATTTAGGGACACGGAGAAGTTAAAAGGAGAGAGAAATAGAAGATAGAAGTTCTTGTTCCACGTTATTCTTTGGTTTCATGATGATAAACTGATGTTAAATTCAGCTTAAAGAGAAGCTGGGAGGAAGCTTTGGTCCATTTTAGGTTACAGGAGTCTTGTCTCCTATCTGCTCCTCCAGAGACAGCATGGACATGAGGGTCACATGGTGAGGGTCCCACAGGACAGGTTAGTGGAAAGGTTTGTAGTTAGCTGGTTAGTGAAAGAGATCCATCAGCTGGGTAATTTAATCCTAATCCAGCCCACAGCCTTCTGCTGGTGTTATTATCAGAAAGAATAAAACACACATCTTAAATATTATTGGAAGTGAAGAATTTGTTTTGTGTTTTATTATTTTCTGCATCAAACAGAACTTGATTCATTCTCCAACATTTCAGAAACGAACCGCTGGGTTCAAATAAAATAAACTAATTCAAACATTTCATTTGGTGTTATTTCTGACGCCCTTCAACTGCGGCATAAATATTTGACTCTAGAGCTGCTCAGAGACATTAAACACTCGTTTATGAACCCATTATGTATTTTATTATTACATTATGTGTCCTGTAGGTTTTCAGTACTTTTTTAGATTTTGTGAGTTTTTGTAAAGTGTGTTTTTCTCAGCCTGAGGCGTGGTGCTGAACCAGGAAACAGATGTTTTACTTTGTTAAATCTTAAATGTTTACAATGTTTTGTCCTAACCTGTTGTGGGTGGAGAGCTTTTGAGGGACGGCAGGTTGTGTCACTGACGTTTTTGATAAAAAAATAAAAATAAAGCAATTATCTGACATCTTCTATTTATCAATGAAAACAAATCAATATGAAATAATCGTGATGCATCGGGATATCGAATCGAATTGAATCGTTGACCCAATAATCGTAATCGAATCGGATCGGGAGACAAGTGAAGATTCACACCTCTACTGTTGTGACATGGAATCATTTCTGAGCAGAACTTCAGAGAAACAGTTTGCAGGGAAATGCTCCTACTCACCGCCAGGCCAGCCAGGGTGAAGACCACTCCAATCACGAAGTCAAAGCCCATGAAGACGTAGTGCATGATGACGGGGAAGCAGGTCTGCAGGAGCAGGACACAGACAGCCCTCAGTCTCCACCATCAGCTGTAACTAGCTAAAGTCAACAACTCTCTACTGACCTGCGTGTAGACGGACTTCCTGTTCTGTTCGTCCAGGTATGAGTAAAAGGTCATAGATCTCTGTTAAAGTAAACAAAACAAACTCATGAGTGACATGAGGAGTAAACCAGACGGGCTGTGACGGGCCCGACACTCACCCTGTAGCTGACCAGCTGGCACTCGTCCTCCTCCGTAGGAACGCACGAGCAGGAGTCGGGGATGGCATCATTCCAGTCTCTGTAGCTTACCAGGCCGCAGCAGTGCAGCTTCAACCACAGAAGAAGAAATGTGAGTGAGTCTACCATTTCCAGGGTGCACACATTACAACACCTGTCGCTGTCCGCTTTAAAACGCACCCAAACTACAGACGTGTTAGCCTAGCGATGGCCTGCTAGCTGATAGATGCACGTTACGGTGTCTGAATCCCACCTGCCCTAAACGGTCCTGTCGCGCCGTTTCAGAGCCACTGTAATTCTGTTTGAAAATCTCTCCTCCGGACGAACAGCTAAGAGGTCAGAGAGTTTTAACAGATATTTACACCAGAATCCTCATCGAAGGCTGGAAACCACCCACCGGCTCACGGGAGCGCTTACATACGGGCTGGAGAAAAGTTGCTCCTCACGCCGAGCCTTTAACTCCAACAGCACCAAAAACACAGAATAGAGTCAATAAGATATGATGCAAGATCAAAGGTTTCACTGTGAAACCACTTCCTGATCTCTGTTCTGCTTTCTTGTGTTTTAGTTGTAGTGAAAACAACTTCCTGTAAAGAACCGCCTGCCTTCTGAAGACAGGAAGTACTACACGAGGAGCTCCACCCAGTAAAAACCAGATAAAACCTGCAACAAACGGACCAATCAGGATGTTTCAGAGCAAAGGAACCACCATTAAACTTCCGTTGCCTCGGTTAACGGAGAGAGAAACCAGGTGAAGACGAGCTGAATTTCATGGTTGGAAGAAGAACGCCAAACTTCTGTAGTTGTGTTTAAGCTCAAGCCCAAACTGCAAATGGACGTTTGTGGCTTCTGGACCGACTCGGGCTAGGGATGCTTGATATTGGCTCTTTGCTCGATATCCAACCGGCATGAAAGCTGGTGTCTGCCATGCCCTCACCCCTACAGAGACAGCTGCTCAGTCATATCTGTGTTTACTGCGCTGGTGAATACGGTGTGGTACTCTTAGGGTTTGGGCTAGGCCCGGCAGGACGTAGCTGCAGGACACCCAGTCCCGTGACTCGTCTGGGGTAGACGTGAATAGTTGATCGGTACCAAGTGAACAGCTTTTGTTACCGTTATGAGTTAGATGTATTGAAACGGGCCGTCTGAGCTTGTGGGCTAAAAGAGGAACTGGGATTGTTACAGGAATCATCTACAGGAAGTCCAACGTTATCTTGGCCAATTGGAGAAGTGAAACCGGTGTGTAAGGGACAAAGGAGCAACATGTCGATCAAAGCGAAGGTTGAAACGATCCAAAGAAAGCCTAGGTAATGGTGTAGAGTGTTAAGTGAGCACACAAGCTCTGCCTCGTTGCGGTGATTGGACTGTTAGTTTCATTCTGGGGGCCGACAGGACGTGAAGGAAGTCCCCAACAAGTGGATCCAGAGAAAAGCAGAACAAAGCTAACTCGGGTGTTTGCTAGCCATCTCACCTATAAGAACCCACTCGATTGGCCAAATGGATGAAGAGCTCCACTTGAGTAGTCAAAAACTTCATCCAACCAAATCATCCCAAACGCCTCAGAGCCATCGTTTTAACGTTTGGGGGAGTTAGGTGTGTGACGCCATTAACAGACTGAAATACATTACATTTTAACACAGATATTAATAGTAAAATCAATAATATCAGACATCCCAAACTCAGACGTTTGAGTTTATTTATCATCTGTGCGAAATGTAATGTGATTTATACTAATCCAACCCTAAACAGACAACTGTACAGATTAGGATTATGAAATCTGGCACACTCATGTTGTGTCTACGCCCGTCTCTCTCCCAGTTAAATGGTCACAGGCCCAAGTGCTCGACTGACCGCTGGTACTTCTGAGGCCTTGACTAGAAATATCTTTTACATATTTTTGTGAACAGACTCATAAACCCTCATTGTCTCCATAAATCACCATGTTGTCACAAGCCTGTGGAAGTTCATAAGTGAAATGTATTCATGTTCTCGTGTTTTTCTTATTGTTGACGTGAGACTTTTCTTCTGAGGGTAAAATCAAAATGTTTGACATACTTTTCGTGTTCACCAGATGCAGGGAAAGGTGTGTCCTCATAAACCACCAAAACGTCAGTGGTTTCATACACCATAAATGCACGTGTGTGTGTGTGTGTGTGTGTGTGTGTATAGCTGGTTTTGTAGACCAGTTCCTTTGTACATGGTTAAGTACTTACATAACCTAATGTTTGTGGTAGTGTACAATACTGTTGTATGTTTACCTTTGAATTAAACACTCGTTTCTGTTCACATTTATTACTGTAAATCCATGTTTTGCTGTAAAAACTACATTTAAAATTATGGAAACTGAGTTTCTCCGCAGGGGGGGGGGGGGGGGG
>SSNQ01000030.1:567107-577343 GCA_006942095.1 Nothobranchius kuhntae | reverse complement strand
GGGGGGGGCTCGGTGCTGCACACAGACAGCTGGTGTGATCAGCTCTGAAATACGTTGATCACAATTTGCATATCACGTTTGTTTTTCACGGAGATCGGCCGCAGATTCCTCTTCCGTCGGCATTCTAGGAATCGAAATAAAAAACGTTGAGCGATTCCGGGAAAAATGAACTGTTGGAACCGGTTCCAGTCGATGCTCGATGCCCAACCCCGCCTTGTCTGCTGGTGGTGGTCGGAGGGACCGGTGGTGCCTGTGTACGGCAGACTGGCCTCTGTCGGTGTGCCCCAGTGCAGCTGTGGCTACATGGTAGCTCATCACCATCAGTGTGTGAATGAGTGATTGTGTTGTAAAGCGCCTTGGGGGGTTCCAGGACTCTAGGAGGCGCTATATCAAATACAGGCCGTTTACCGTTTTATTTACCATTCTAACAGGTGGGAAGAGTGCCATCCTGACAGCTCTCATCGTTGCCCTAGGGGGCAATGCACAAGCCACAAACAGAGGATCCTCTCTGAAGGGCTTTGTGAAAGAAGGAGAAAGGTGAACATTCAGATGTTGGACAGTTCTCATGTTTTTTGTACGAGTCTTATTTTTTTTTGGTCTTTTGAAGATTGTTGACCTCTTTAAGTCACAACGTTTGTTGCTTGACGGACTGTGTCAGGTGCTGAACTGCTGATCTCACTAGACTGCTTCTGTTCCTCAGTTCTGCGGATGTATCCATCACACTGCGAAACAAAGGAAAGGATGCTTACAAGCCCGATGTTTATGGCCCATCTGTTGTTGTAGACCTGAGAATAACTCGAGAAGGTTTGAGGACCTACAAACTGAGAAATAAATCAGGTGAAGACTCCAAAGTTTTCTTTTTAATATACTTTATTCTTATTAATATTTTTTAAATGTATTTATTTATTTGTTGTTATTTCTTTTTTGTGCAAATGTCCTTGACCACAGCTTGGTGCTAATAAACATTGCATTTGGCTATTTAAAATGTAACTAGTTATGTCCTTTTGTTTAAAGATTCACCAACACACTGTTTCTTACAGGTCAGGTCATCTCAACTAAGAAGGAAGAGCTTCTCTCCATCCTGGACAGTTTTAACATCCAGGTAGGGTCCATGTTCATCTCACTGCAAGGTTGGGATCGGTCCAGTGCTATTATAGACAAGTAATGGTGTGTGTGTGTGTGTGTGTGTGTGTTAGCTAAATATTGAACAGATTTTTGTAGCTTTTAGAATTTTTGGAGTCAACACCATTTAACTCATTCGCTGCCAGCGTTTCTCACCATTTTTACTGTTGTTTTTGAGAGTGACAGAACGTTGCGTGCTAGGATGATGTTGACGCCAAAACAACCAAAACAAAGCGGAGACTCACCTCTTACATCAGGAAGAATCCACGCGTTTCGAGTAGGGTTGTCACGGTAACCGGTGTAGCGGTAAACCTCGGTAAAAAAGTTGACAATAATAATAACCGTCTTGTTTTTAAAAACATATATTATCTCGGTGGATTACCGTGGCTGCGGTGTAGGCGCGGTGACCCTTACCAGCCACCGTATCATCTGCTGAAGTTGCCGGCGGCACATGCGCACTTTGTTGTTTACAACCAAAACTTTCTTGAAGCTAAAGCTGAAATAACGGCCAAAGGAGGAGACGGCAGAGCTCAGGACATTTATTATCCCTCAAAGAAGACAAAGTGGGAAGTACGGGCATCTTTTGGATATCTGAAGAATGCCGAGGGACAGCTGATAGAAGACGGCTATCCTGTTTGCAGCACGTGCAGAAAAAGTGTCTGTGAAAGGCAGCAACGCTGCAGATCTCATGACACATCTGCGTGACCATCACCCACAACTCTACAGTCAACGCAAGGCAAGCTAACGTTAGTGTTTTAGCTAAAATGCGTGATCCGAGGATTTGGGTTGAGGGAGAACGCAACGAGTCGCTATATAAAGCAGCCGCAGCGCCGCTACCTGCATATAAACCGTGTCGCGGACACCGCCATGTTGAAATGACGCTATGCATTACGGGGCTCCCAGGGGCAGATAAGAGTTGGTCTCTCTCCGAGAATAATTATGAATTTAACAACGATTACTGCCTGATGACATTTTCCCACATCTGCAAAGCTCACTGGAAGGACACAAACCGAGGACAATATTTTCCTGATATAGGGATTATTACTCAAGTAAGGGTAAAAAAGTATCTGATTAGAAGGCTACTTTAGTACTGAGTATCATCTGGTCTAATATTTTTAAAATGATGACATCAAACAGACAAAAAATAAGAAGTTATGGGCAAATATTGGTATTTTAAAGACTAAAGGGAAAAATGTAAATGGCAGTGAATGAGTTAAGCTAATTCACACAACCGCTGCTAATCACATATGTAAATGCATAAGTGGCTGTAAATGTCAGTTTAGAAGAAGAAGAAACAAACTTTTATGTAGTGCCTCTCAAGATAAAAATCACAAGAATAAAAATGATTAAAAAACTTCTTTTCAGTTAAAATATACTTTATTCATCCCAGAGGGAAATTGATTGCTTCATCAATCATAACATTTGGCAAAGTAAAAATTGTGATTAAAAATTAAATGTGAGGAAAGGGAACGAGAAAATGAATAAGAGAGAGGTAATCAGTGGATCGTGGGAATGGCAGAATACACAGATTGGGATGAAATTTAAGGTGGTCATAAGTGAGCGTAAAGCCTAATTTATGCTTCTGCGTCTGGACGGAGACACGCAACTCCATTATCCATCCTTGCGAAGACCGGTGGAGTCGAGCTCTTTTCTAAACATCCGTCCCATGAAACGGAGAATGCAAGCGTGTGATTGGTTAGGACGCCGCTGTCGTCTACAGCACCGCAAAAACACAAAGAGAGCCGAGGATATCTAGCGGCAGACATGGAGCAACTTAAAGAGTACATCGTGGAAAAATATGAACGTTTTATTCACCCGTGACTGAAGAGATGAAGAGATGCACAGAGGGCATTTTATTGGTGGACAGAAATGACGGGAAGCGTGAGTTTAGATGTGGCGAGCGCATGAAGAGGTGGAGGACAGTGAGGAACAAATTTGTCCACTTAAAAAAGTCTCATATACAAAAAAACGCAGTACAAACAGAATAATAGATGCACGATCTTGGACTGGGTACATGACAGGATACCCCAGAACAGCGCTACGCCCTCTGTTTTGTCCTGGTGGGGAATTGCTTTGCAAGACTCCCCAGGAGACGGAAAAGTCCAAGAGCAAAACTTCTCCGTCTACATGCGTGCTTCTCCCTCGTGGAGCTGACAGAAGTATAAATTAGGCTTAATCCATAACTTAAAGGGAAACTGTGCAGTTTCAGCTCGCTTTTAGCACCCCCTAGTGTCCTTTACTAGTTCACTGTTGTAAAACTGAAAGTGAAACTCTTCTCTCTGTTCATCTCTTAAAAGCCTTAATCTAACTGCTGACATGTCTCCTCGGCCTTCGTTAGTTTTTACAGGAGCAGTTCATCACTAAATCAAACAAATCCGCTGGGTTCACAATCTAAAACATGCATGAAACACGCCGGAAGCAGACTGCAGCACATCAATCAATCAATCAATCAATCAATCAATCAATCAATCAATCAATCAACCAACCAAAATTTATTTATGAAGCGCTTTTCATGCAAATGCAGCTCAAAGCGCTTTAAAAACAACCAGACAGCAGTCGGTTTCTCCCTCCTCCCACCCTCAATCCCGTCCCAAGCAGATGCAAACTCCCGCACACTCCCGCACACATACACACACACACACACGCACACATACACACACACACGCACACACACACGCACGCACACATACACACATACACGCACACATACACACACGCACGCNAACGGCCAAAGGAGGAGACGGCAGAGCTCAGGACATTTATTATCCCTCAAAGAAGACAAAGTGGGAAGTACGGGCATCTTTTGGATATCTGAAGAATGCCGAGGGACAGCTGATAGAAGACGGCTATCCTGTTTGCAGCACGTGCAGAAAAAGTGTCTGTGAAAGGCAGCAACGCTTCAAATCTCATGACACATCTGCGTGACCATCACCCACAACTCTACAGTCAACACAAGGCAAGCTAACGTTAGCGTTTTAGCTAAAATGCGTGATCCGAGGATTTGGGTTGAGGGAGAATACAACGAGTCGCTATATAAAGCAGCTGCAGCGCCGCTACCTGCATATAAACCGTGTCGCGGACACCGCCATGTTGAAATGACGCTATGCATTACGGGGCTCCCAGGGGCAGATAAGAGTTGGTCTCTCTCCGAGAATAATTATGAATTTAACAACGATTACTGCCTGATGACATTTTCCCACATCTGCAAAGCTCACTGGAAGGACACAAACCGAGGACAATATTTTCCTGATATAGGGATTATTACTCAAGTAAGGGTAAAAAAGTATCTGATTAGAAGGCTACTTGAGTACTGAGTATCATCTGGTCTAATATTTTTAAAATGATGACATCAGACAGACATAAAATAAGAAGTTATGGGCAAATATTGGTATTTTAAAGACTAAAGGGGAAAAATGTAAATGGCAGTGAATGAGTTAAGCTAATTCACACAACCACTGCTAATCACATATGTAAATGCATAAATGCTGTAAATGTCAGTTTAGAAGAAGAAGAAACAAACTTTTATGTAGTGCCTCTCAAGATAAAAATCACAAGAATAAAAATGATTAAAAAACTTCTATTCAGTTAAAATATACTTTATTCATCCCAGAGGGAAATTGATTGCTTCATCAATCATAACATTTGGCAAAGTAAAAATTGTGATTAAAAATTAAATGTGAGGAAAGGGAACGAGAAAATGAATAAGAGAGAGGTAATCAGTGGATCGTGGGAATGGCAGAATACACAGATTGGGATGAAATTTAAGGTGGTCATAAGTGAGCGTAAAGCCTAATTTATGCTTCTGCGTCTGGACGGAGACACGCAACTCCATTATCCATCCTTGCGAAGACCGGTGGAGTCGAGCTCTTTTCTAAACATCCGTCCGATGAAACGGAGAATTCAAGCGTGTGATTGGTTAGGACGCCGCTGTCGTCTACAGCACCGCAAAAACATAAAGAGAGCCGAGGATATCTAGCGGCAGACATGGAGCAACTTAAAGAATACATCGTGGAAAAATATGAACGTTTTATTCACCCGTGACTGAAGAGATGAAGAGATGCACAGAGGGCATTTTATTGGTGGACAGAAATGACGGGAAGCGTGAGTTTAGATGTGGCGAGCGCATGAAGAGGTGGAGGACAGTGAGGAACAAATTTGTCCACATAAAAAAGTCTCATATACAAAAAAAATGCAGTACAAACAGAATAATAGATGCACGATCTTGGACTGGGTACATGACAGGATACCCCAGAACAGCGCTACGCCCTCTGTTTTGTCCTGGTGGGGAATTGCTTTGCAACACTCCCCAGGAGACGGAAAAGTCCGGGAGCAAAACTTCTCCGTCTGCATGCGTGTTTCTCCCTCGTGGAGCTGACAGAAGTATAAATTAGGCTTAATCCATAACTTAAAGGGAAACTGTGCAGTTTTAGCTCGCTTTTAGCACCCCCTAGTGTCCTTTACTAGTTCACTGTTGTAAAACTGAAAGTGAAACTCTTCTCTCTGTTCGTCTCTTAAAAGCATTAATGTAACTGCTGACATGTCTCCTCGGCCTTCGTTAGTTTTTACAGGAGCAGTTCATCACTAAATCAAACAAATCCGCTGGGTTCACAATCTAAAACATGCATGAAACACGCCGGAAGCAGACTGCAGCTCATCAATCAATCAATCAATCAATCAATCAATCAATCAATCAATCAATCAATCAATCAACCAAAATTTATTTATGAAGCGCTTTTCATGCAAATGCAGCTCAAAGCGCTTTAAAAACAACCAGACAGCAGTCGGTTTCTCCCTCCTCCCACCCTCAATCCCGTCCCGAGCAGATGCAAACTCCCGCACACACACACACACGCACACACACACGCACGCACATATACACACACGCACACACATGTAATAGAGAAAGGGCAGCTGGCTGAGTGCAGATGTAGTAGATACAAAGAAGACGAAAACACCATCAAAGGAGCCGACGGCACCGGGAGCACCAAGACTGGCAGCAGTACCCTTGGACATGGGAAGCTCCCGGCCGCCACAGCCCACCGCTGTCCCCGGGGCCGTCGGCCCCCACAGAGGAAACGCTAGTTTACTAATGAGACTAAGATAACAAGTTAAGAAACAAATTAAACATAAACAGCTGATAAATAAAAATCTAAATAAAACACACTGATAAAAGATAACCAAGTAGAAACCTATCATTAAATTTATAAAATATTGTACAACAAAGTATTAAGACTGGTTAAAATAATTATTGTTACAAGTTTAATTAAATATATAGGAAAATATGTGTTATTTAATTAGAGAGAGTAAGTAATAAAACACTGATCAAATATAAAACAGGCTAAAATAGATCAAAATCACTTAAAAGCTATACTAAAAAGGTGAGTCTTGAGCCTGGCCTTAAAAACCAGAACACTCTCTACGGCCCTGAGGTCCTCTGGCAGCCTGTTCCAGAGGCGAGGGCCATAAAACTATAAAACACACGTCAGCTTCTCTTTACTAAGTCCAACAGAAGGCGGCCCGCCACTCTTAAGTTGCAAGTGCGGTATTCTGGCCACAAGTGGCGGTGGAAGTCTTGAGTGACATTTCATTTATCCTGTAACGGGTCATTTTAGCACAATACTGATTCAAGAAATGATTTAAAGATATGAAACGTTGCATAGCATGGCTTTAATATTACATGAAGTCACCCATAAAAACAATCTGGTTTGATTAGAATAACTTCATTCTTGCTCTTCATGATGTCATCTCCGTTTAGATCTTTGTCATGAAGGGCAGATGGTGATGTGCTTCTCTTCAAACAAGTTAGCATCTGAAGGTGTTTGTTAGCCGCTGGTCCCAGGCCAGCTGTTGCATGACTGCAGAACAGATTAGTGTTCCTGAGATGTTGTTGGTTTTCTCCTCTGGTCCAAAGGTTAACAACCCAGTATCCATTCTCACGCAAGAGATGAGCAAACACTTCCTGCACTCTAAAGGAGAAGGAGACAAATACAAGGTAAAAACAAACGACCCGAGGCCATGCATGAACTATGTTGATGTCAATTAATCTCTTTTTTATTTATTTTCCTGCAGTTTTTTATGAAGGCCACCCAACTGCAGCAGATGAAAGACGACTTCATTCACATTAAAACCACTAAACACATCACAGAGGACAGATTTGCCCAGAACCGTGACGTACGTGTGGCTCTGGCAGACAGGCTGCTGTTCAGCTGCACTATTCAAACAGCGTTCAGTAGTTATAGATGACTTTTTATTTTTCAGTGCTTGAAGGACTTGAAGCGTAAGTACCTGGAAAAAGAGGATCGTTACAAAAGCTTGGCGTCAATCAGTGAAATGCAGACTCAGCTGGAGGAATTACAGAAGCAAATGGCGTGGGCTCTGGTGAGGCGACCTGCAGGTGACCTTATGCTTCTGGTGCGTTGTAATATACCTGTTTATAAATGTTTCAGGTGTCTGAGATGGAGAAGGAGTTGGAGCCGATGAAGGACAAGCTGCAGTGTGACAGACGAGCTACAGAGAAATTTGATGAGAAGGTGGATGAATGGAAGGTAAAATAGTTTTATGATGTTCTTCTTCTTCCTCATGTCTGATAAAGCAAATGTGTTTTTGTTTCTGTTGTAATTCCAACATCCTTCCATTTTTCATGTCGTTTGACAGAATAAGGTGGAGCAAGCAGAGCAGAAGCTCAAGCACATCCAGGATCAGCTGGAGGAGATCACCCAGCAAGTCGGGGAGCTTCAGCCTAAATGTGCTGAACTGAAGGCAGAGGCCCAAAAACGCAACAAACTCCTCAAGAGCTGCGAGGTCGGAGTTCAAACAACACATCCCTTTTCTGTTTGTTTGTTTTTTGGAGTTTCTGTATTTGGGAAATGTGGAAGATGGCCTGCAAGATCTTTCAGTACAATGTCCTTTTCAAAGGTTTTCAGACACTTCTGCTGGGGTTGGGGTTAGGGTTTAAGTACAACCTTACAGCTGGTGGGTTTGGTTTAGGAGAGCCTGTGTCCTTCCTCGCATTGTTTAAAAGTTCTGAAGCTGTTCTCACATTGACACCGTATTGTTTTCTCTGTGTGTTCCAGCTCGGCGTCCATCGGTGTAGAACTAATCTTAGAGATCTGGAAAAGGACAAAGTTCAGCTGTCCTCACGTTTAAAAGATCTCAGTCTGAGGTGGGATGTTTGGTTTTCATCGTCTCATGTCTACTAAATGGTTGCTCATCTCGTATTTTAGTTCTGAAAATACCTTTTATGATTCCCAGTTTTTTATGACTGTAGTGATCGATCACCTTTTCTGCCCTTTAGCATCAGTCAGACGGTGGATGCAGAAAGCCAGCTGAGGACTGAGCGTGTGGCGCACATTCAGACCGAGCTGGATAACCTAGAACATCAGAGCTCCACTCTGAGCCAGCAGATAGACCAGTATCAACATTCCTGCAGCCGCATGAAAGAAGAACAAGGCAAGATGAGGTATCCGGATCAATAACACATTTGTGACCGTTATATGTTGGTCTCTTCTGCCACCTTCAACAGACAGAAGTCTAGCTGAGCTGTATGCGTTATTGAGTCAAAGGTTTCGTCAGTGCAGCCTTTAAAAGGCTCCAGATTTGTTTAGTTCTTACTTTTGAACTCCAGATGTTCCCTCAGAGCTGACACAGAGATGGAATGATTTAAATCAGGATGCTGAGAGCTGAGCAAATCCGTTTCAAGGACACGTTCATGTTTTTTCGCTGATATTCAATTATAATCAAATCAAATCAAAGCTTTATTTATAAAGCGCCTTCCGCAACCCTGTCAGGAAGCCCAAAGCGCTGAACATGGAACAGTTGTAAGTAATTATATTGAATAAATCAACAATAAAAGAAATTCAAATTACAAAATACAAAATGGAAATTACAAGATAGAAGAAACATTCCGGTAAAATCCAAATGTGTGAAACACATTTGGATTGAGTGGATGGATTGAGTGTACCAATGAAAACTGTGGAATGGATTCAACATAAAAGAGGGCCAAAATCAAACATGATCTGGAAACGCCAAGTGTAGGAGGTGTGTTTTTAGGTGATTCTTAAAGACTGGCAGAGAAGGGGACAGCCTAACTGAGGGTGGCAACTGGTTCCAGAGTGACGGTGCTAGGACTGAGAAAGCCCGGTCCCCACGGGTACGACACCTAGACCGAGGGACAGCGAGCAGGCCTTGGTCAGAGGAGCGCAGAGCGCGTGATGGGGAATGTTTGTTCAGGAGTGTGGCTAGATAGGGGGGACCACCACCCTGGAAGAAATGATAAACAAAGACGAGTATTTTGAATTGTGAGCGATAGCAAATCGGAAGCCAGTGCAGGGAGGCCAGAACTGGGCTGATGTGGTCCCGTTTCCTGGTCCCAGTCAGGAACCTGGCAGCGTTGTTCTGCACAACCTGTAGGCGACGCAGTGATGACCGACACAACCCTGCATATAGAGAGTTGCAGTAGTCAAGCCTAGAAATAACAAAGGCATGCAGTACCCGCTCCAGGTGGGCTCTCGACAGCATAGGCTTGATTTTAGCAAGGCGTCTCAGGTGAAAGAAACTGGACCGGATCACAGAATTGATGTGAGCATCAAATTTAAGTCCAGCATCAAGTTTCACCCCCAAACTGGTAACAACTGGTTTTGAGTATGGAGAAAGAGGGCCAAGATCAGCATAACGATCCACATTCCTGCTGTTGGGGTGAAAAACAATGAGCTCTGTCTTTCCCTCATTCAGATGTAGATAGTTGGACATTAGCCAAGACTTCACCTCATTAACACAGGAGACAAAGGACTGAATAGAGTGACCTTTCTCCTGACACAATGGAGAGTAAATCTGGCAATCGTCAGCATACAGATGGAATGATAGGCCATGTTTACGAAAGATTGACCCCAGAGGTAGCAGATAAATGGCAAACAAAAGTGGACCAAGGATCGACCCCTGCGGGACCCCCCACCGGAGCCCCTCCCAAGAAGAAAAAACATCACCCAGTTTAACACAGAATGTCCTGTTTTGGAGATACGATCTAAACCAGTCCAGAGCTGACCCTTTGATCCCAACCCATCGTTCCAAGCGATCGAGTAGAATCGCGTGGTCAACTGTGTCGAAGGCTGCTGTCAG
>SSNQ01000030.1:531068-546244 GCA_006942095.1 Nothobranchius kuhntae | reverse complement strand
GTAAAGACCATACTTTTTGTTTTGTCCACCGAAAACTTAAATCCCCATTCAAATGACCAATTCTCCACTTTGTACTCCTCCGCTTGGCGTTTCCAGAACATGTTTGATTTTGGCCCTCTTTTATGTTGAATCCATTCCACAGTTTTCATTGGTACACTCAATCCATCCACTCAATCCAAATGTGTTTCACACATTTGTCCTTTACCAGAATGTTTAATCCATTTTGTATTTTGTAATTTGTATTTTGTAATTTGTATTTTGTAATTTGAATTTCTTTTATTGTTGATTTATTCAATATATTTACATACAACTGTACAATGTTCAGCGCTTTGGGCTTCCTGACAGGGTTGCGGAAGGCGCTTTATAAATAAAGCTTTGATTGATTGATTGATTGATTTATTATATAACTCCAACAGCCCTCCCATCATCTTATCCCCTAAATGTTTAAGCATCTCATAATTAATATCATCCTTACTAGACGACGTTACTTTAGTTCTCCCCATCGCTCGCTAGTTCAAAAACTGTAAATGGAGCGTCAATTGTCGTCAGTCTCCGTCCACCATCATCTTCAACAATATTGGTCCTTCTGGTTTCTTCTCTTCTCCATCCATCTTCCGACAATTTATCATCACTATTAATTTTTTATAAAAGTTTTAGCCAACATTTCAGCTTTCTCTTCATTGCTAATAGCAACCTCTACACCTACCTTGAGAACCGGGTATCTAAACTCTCTAAACTCCTTTCATTTTCCTCATCATACCCCAAACGTCACTTACAGACGTAGTTCTTCCCATTTTATCACAAAACCCTCTCCAGTTTTCCCTTTTCGCTCTCTTAACTACTCTTCTTGCTTCAGCCTGTAATCTTTTACATTTTAACAAACTGTCAAAATTATGAGTCTTTCTCAAAACTTTCATACTTTTATTTCTCTTTAATTGCCTTTTCACATTGTTCATTCCACCATGGAACATTCTTCTTTTTCATGGTCCCCTTACTTTTAGGAATAGTAACGTCTGCCGCTTCAGTTATCACTCTCCTAAAAACCTGTTCCACCATGTCTATATCCCCTTCCATATTAATCCTTCCATTCTCTTCTTCACACATAAGTCTAAATTTATCCCAATCAGCTTTTTTAAATACCCAACGACCAACACTTTTGTCCAGATATACTTCCTCACTCTTATAAAGTTTTGTAAAAATTATATAATGATCACTCCCCAGATTACGTTCCCGAACTTCCCAATTACAGTTTCTCGCTAATGCATTCGACACTATTGTTAGATCTATAGCCGAGGTTTTACCCGTAGTCACGTTCATCCTTGTCCCTCTACCATCATTTATACAGACTAAATTCATATCATCCATGAATTCTTCAATGATTTCCCCACTCTTATCATCCTTAATTCCTCCCCACAAAGAACTATGAGAATTAACATCCCCACACATTATTCCATAATTCAGATAAACATGAATAAAAGTAGCACAACCTCCTCCAATACCATCTTCCCTATCTCATCTAATTATTGTGTACGGATATAATTTAAATTCTAATTTTTTATTTAACCAAGTTTCTTGAAGATAAATAATATCTGGTTTCTCCAACAATTCATCAATACATCTTTTAAATTCTTGTCCGTTAGCAATCAAACTCCTAGCATTCCATTGTAAAATCCCAACCATTCGCTATCCCAACCCCTCTTGACTGGAACTCGCACTACGGTTGTTCTTGACCTCCTCCCATGACAACTCCGTAACGTCCAGATGATGAACAGCTGCTTTCACAATGACTTGTATCCTTTCCGTTTTTGATTTTGTTTCCATTGTTGCATTTAACACTCCTGCAATGAAAGTCACTAATTTATTAACATCTATCCACACTTTCCCGACCTGTCCAGATCCGTGAGCTGAATCTTGTGGCATCGTGTCATTCACCCTCACTGGAGCCTCTCCCACCAACTTAACTGCTTCTGCATAAGAAACTTTACTTTGAAGTTTTGTATGTTGTACCTGAGTTTCCCTCCTCATCACCAGGCAACCTGCATAAGCCGCACTATGTTCCCCCCGCAGTTACTTTGGTTTTGTTCTATTTCTGCATTCCTCAAAACTATGTTCTTCTCCACATCTTGGGCATCTCTTCCGTCCTTTACACACATTTGCCGTATGTCCAAATCTCTGACAGTTGAAGCATCTAATCGGTTTTGGAATGTACTCCCTCACTGTGTCTGACATGCAGCCTAAAAACACTACATGGTAGAACGTCACCCTGAAATTCAATCAGCACTGAATCCTTTTCTTTCTTTGATCCATCTCGAAATTCTGTAAATCTCTTAGCATCTTTCACTTTTGCTCCTTTTAAATTGGCTTTTATTTCCCCAACTGAAACATCCACCGGTATTCCCCAAATCACCCCTCTAGGTCCCATTCCACTCATTCCCACCTTACTCACACTGATTACTTTACGTTTTCCCACCTCTCTTATTTTACAGGCCTTCTCTCTCTGATCTCCAGTTTTACAAACAATCAGCAAATTTCCATCTCTCAAAACTTTAGCCAGTTTTATGTCTCCAACTTGATTTTTTAAGATAGACGTTAGCTTAACTGGGTTCACCATGTTCACCCCATTTCCCTCACCGAATCTCAGTATGATTTTGAACCCTCCTCCTTCTTCTTCTGCACTGTCACTCGACACAACCCTTCTTTGTTTCCTAGTACCATCGTCAGCAGAGTTGTAACTTCTCTTTCCCTTCATCGACTCCCGCTGAAAACTCAACTCTAAATTACTGTCTTCGCTCTCACAGTCCCCCATGTCTCCCCACTCCTTCTCATTCACCAAACAGCCGCGCCTACCCGCCAAGGTCTTCGCTCTCCCCGGGCCGCTGAAGGCACAGTCTTTTTATCCAGGTGTTGGTAATCAGCAGGATTCAGCTCAGCTGTGCTCCTCAGCAGCCTGGAAGAGAGGAGGAGGAGGGGCGGTGTCAGGCTGATCACTGGGGCTGGGTGATCCTGGCTCCTGGATCTCACTGGCCAGACTGGTAGCCGTAACAATCAACCACACTTCGTGTTACTTCAAGAAAGAGTCAAGTTTATAAAAGTAAGAATTTATTTTACAAACAATTTAAAACATGACAAACTGGTTAACTATTATTTACTGTGAATGGATGGAGCTAAAGGTAATGTCTGGAACCGATGTGTGGATGTGATATCAGTCAGAGCTTCGTATCAAAACAAGCTGAGTTCTGGATGTAAAAGAATTTGGTCTGCGTGAAACTATGAAGTTGTTATCGTCAGAGGCACATTCAGACGCAATCTCTTTGTGTTCTACCTCACCCTTTGATGACCCTCATCATGGATCCGGAGGTCAGAGAGGTCGGATGACCTCGGGGCACCCAGGTCCGGTAGATTGACCACAAGCACCGACTTCTCCAGTCTTGAATTGTCACCAGGCAGCACAGGTGTGAATCAGCTTGCGTCTCAGGAATAACTCTTAAGGAGTTGAACAATATCAGCTTTGTTCTGCAGGAACTGTTTGCTCATCAGCTTCGCAGGTGCAAAAAGGTTTTGACGACGTGTCAAAACCTTTGATGGTTGCAGAGTTTCTGCTACAGATGGCCGGTCTGAGCGATTCTCTAGAACTGTCGAATCTCTCAGCATGTTTTAGTTTTAAGGATTTGATGTTATGATTTGGACAGCCAATCAGAGGCTGACAAGTTTGGAGATGTTTTACCAAGAATCTCAGAAACACACCTTCTTTGATACAGGATGTTCTGACTGGGTTAATACTACGTGTCAGGGTTTAACTTAGCTGTACTTGTTACGTGTGGATGCAGGCGGGGAACCTTGTAGTCAAAACATGGTGAACACACTGCAGGTTCTGTTAGACACACATAATATAAATCCATTCAGTGTGCACAGATTACTGAAGCATTTCATTATACCATAATTATTGTAAGTAGTAATAAACAAATGTTTATTTAATGATTAGCTAGATTAGAAGTCATAGAAAGAGTTTATAATCATTCTTGAATTTGGCAATTATTCGAGCTGGATCTTCTTTCTTCTGGAGGCCGACAGATGAGACCTTGGGAAAGAAAATGATTGTTTATGATTCAGACTTGCAGAGTCTGAATCCCAGCTGGTGTGAAGGCTCATTTAAAGGGAACACGTGCAACGTTGTGTCTCCTTTCTGAGCAGATGTTGAATAGATGGTGAAAGGTCAGGCTGTACCCAAACAGACCATTGCTGGACGCTACACAGTGTAAAAAAGAATGTTATTTCTGCTGCATTTGAACCAAAATACCCAACATACCCTGCAAGTGTGTTTGTTTGGAAATACAAACTTAGGTTTGTATTGTCCTGCTGTGGTAAAACTGTCCAGGAATCTGTTCAGGCTAGGGCTGCTCGATTATGGCAAAAATAATAATCACGATTATTGTGACTGAAATTGAGATCACGATTATTTAGGACGATTTTTCAATTTATGTTGATTTTATTTGTTTTTATTCAGTCATAAAACTGCTCAGGGTACAATCAGGACAAAAATAAGAAACAAGATGATCACTAAAAGAACTCCTGATTCCCAGTATAAAAAGACCAATACACTTATAGCTCATAGTTTATGACCCAAGGGCTATAGACCTTGGTTTAACTCATGTAAGTCTAACCAGTACAGACCCAAATACCAGTATCTTGCAAATACTGACAGCAAGAATTATACAGTAGCATTTATAACAAATACATGCAAATTGATGTTCACTAAATGTTGCATAACATTTATTGAGTCGTGTCAAGGTGCTGTAGGAGCGTGCACTAGCACCGTGTCCTCAGAGAGGTTACGGTAGTTATTATTTATCAGCGTGAGGAACTTATTTCTACCTTATTTATAAACCATTTATTTACAGGTCCATCAGTTAATGTAATAATTGTCCCAACCACAGCTGCACCCCCCACCCCCCAACCCGGTCTCACAGCAATCGGGGCAAGCTGCACGTGTGTTTAGCACGCTGCACGCGCACATTTAGCTGTTTTTAGCAGCTCAGGAGCCTGCAGGTACGGTGTGTGTGTCACTCACTCTGGTTACTCCAACAAGGAGACGGCTCCGAGAGCTGTTTCTTTAGCGACCGACACATCACTACATCATTCCCTTTCCTAATGTTGTGAAGAACGGTCCGGAGCGCAGGCGGAGTGTTTAGCTAACTTGCAGGAAATGTCGACGACAGTTATCCAGAAAGTAGCTAAGGGTTACCAGAGATGTTTCTGAGATGTTCGCCAGGTACTTTTAGGATTAAAAAGTCAAGAAGGGGGTCTGAAAAGCTGCTAGAAATAGCGTCAAAGTCGCTAAGTTGGCAACACTGTGAGGAGCGCTTCATTTGCAACTCAGGGCAGCGCAAGCGGGAGGAGCAAATAATCGGCTTGTTTTGTTTTTTATAATCGTCCAAAACTCAGATCGTAATCGTGATTAAAATTCGATTAATTGAGCAGCCCTAGTTCAGGCTGGTGACCTCTATTTTTGCATGTTTTAATCATTTGTAATCATTTTTAAAATATTTTTTATATTTTAAATGTTTTGTTCTTGTGAAGCGCCTCATGAGTTTTACTTTGAGAGGCGCTATAGAAAAAATCGTGTTCTTTCTTTTACATGTAAGGGTTTTCCAAACCTCCTTTTACTTTGAAATCGGTTAACGTTTTTTTTTTAATATTTTTATTGAAAGAAGAAAACAACAGTACTTGCAATTACCAAAATACAATTAACCTTTCTTCATTTTTTTCTAGGTAAATAACAACAATCAGACAGAACAACAACAACAACAAAAAAAAAGGGGGACAAGACAATTAGACAAAAAAACCATACCAAAAAACAAAGACCCCCCCCCGTCCCACACAGATCAACACAAACATATTACCGGAATATAACAATAACAGAAGTACAATTAAACAGGTAATACCTCTAGACTAGTAAAATAAGAGAAAAAGGGTTGCCACTTATGAAAAAAATTGGCCGTGCACCCTCTCAGCGTATATTTAATTTTTTCAAGTTTTAAAAAAAACATGACATCTTTAAGCCACTGGGAAACAGTAGGACACTTAGCAGACTTCCAATGTAACAATATCAAACGTCTCGCTAATAGGGATGTGAAGGCAATGATATCCTTTTGTGTGGAGTCCAGTATAAGTGAGCGGTCAGGAATCCCGAATACCGCAATCAGAGGACAAGGATGAAGAGTTACCCCAAGAACAGTTGACATAATAGCAAAATACCCTGTCCATAACGTTTTTAAAGAAGCACAGGAATTTTTAAGACCCTGGTGGTGGGCTGCAGTTTTTTCAAATTGTCAACAAATATAATAGTAAATATTTAAGAAAGAGAAAAAACATCACTGATTTTTAACCTGAGAGAAAAGTCTGATCTAATTTTTTATTATTGTTGTCAAGGCTTCAGTTCAGTTCTCTCAGCTTTTCTTTGTGCTCTAAAAGGGTTTCGCTTGTTTCTATCTGAAACAGCCCAACTCGGCACATTTTCAGTGTTAGAATACTCTCTGGGTTTTAGCATGAACCTGTCTAATTACTGGGAAACCTGCTTCTGACCAACATAGGTTTTTTTGTCACTCCCGATTTGTTGCACCGTTTTATATCAGACTCGTCATCATGACACGAAAAAAACGATTTAGAAAAACAACAGAGACTGTCAGAGTCTCCTTGAACAGCCACGAGGTTTTATTCTAACAACACATCTCTATCCTCCACTCCGAGCTCAGCCTTTACTTTGATTTTGGGCTGGTGGTTCGTGAGCGCGCTCCAGTTAAAGCTACTGCTTTCTCCACAGCGGGGTAGTGCGGGACGGAGTATCGCTTTGTTAACTCAGGCTCAGTTTTTACAGGCTTGAACTAAAATTGCACCAGCTTCACTTTCCTCAGGTACCTTTCTTTCGCCTTTCTGTCTCTACCTCAGACAGTCTTCTCTACTTTTCCTTAACTCCTGAGAAACACTCCCGCCGCATTGCACAGCAGCTTCACAGCCAGACAAGTAGCTGCTGGTGTTAATTTTTCAAAATAAAGTTATTTTTCACTTTGTTTTGTGAGTTAAGCTCATCCCAAACCATGATTATGGTTAGTATAAGTGCACAAATACAGGCTATATATAGCTCATATGCTCTGCACTGTTTTAACATATAAAACATACATAGATATAAAAACATTGTTATGGAAATTTTATATTTCATTACTTTAATCCTATTAACAAATGTATTACCTTATGCCTGAAGCATTCTCACACACACACACTCGCTGTCACACATGACCTCACTCCCATTCCTTTCTTATCTTTTGTAATAAATAAACTGTGAGCAGAACTTCGGTGCTTTTGCTACAGATTGCAGTTTGGTTTACTTGTCTGCTTGAGTTGTCTCTCGTCTCTCTCTAGCTGCAGGAAATGGGTTTACTGATAAAATCCCTGACATAATTTGGTCCGAGGAGGAAGGAAACAGGAGACAAGAGGAAGGAGACAAGAGGAGGAAGGAAACAGGAGACAAGATGAGGAAGGGAACAGGAGANGGCCATTCGGCCGGATTCATTATCTTGCCATGGCGGTGTGCCACGACCGTTACATGTAGAGAAAACCCTGAAGCATTTGACCAGATTGGATTGTTAAAGGACGATGTCACAAGTTTCATTGCAGACTGGAGCAGCAACGATTTGCTAGTGTGTGACTTAAAAAATGGAACCTCTCTAATTTATCTGTGCATAGCACGCAAGATAACGCCATGAGTTAGCTTATTTGATATTTCCAAAAACTTCTCATTTCCAAAAACTGTCATCTATTTTTTTTTTTACTCGCCTGCATTACTTCCATTGTTTCATTTATATTTCCTCTGCAGGATGAACTCAGTAAAGCAGATCAGGAGGTGATGAAGTGTAAACATCACAAGAAACACTACGATGAGAAGCGAAATGCACATCTTGCCGGCATAAAAAATCTTGAAGCCCAGCTTAAAAGGAAGGAAGAGGAGGTAGAGGTGTGTCAGCTCGTACTCTGAAGCTTTTGGATGAACAAATATAAACTCAACATAATTGAAATTTCACATCTCATCTGCTGTAGCAGCTGTACAAAAGCTAGTAGGTGACAAAGTTAGCATTCTTGTTCTTTCTGAAATCGTCTTTCTTGATACTTTTTCCACTCAGGCGTCTGTCGCTAAGGCAACTCAGATTAGTCCTGATCGATCTGAAGTCAGTCGCACCGCCAAGAGTTTGGACAGTGAGATCAACCGTCTCAAAGTGAAGATCTCTACCCAGCAGGAGCAGCAGGAGGACCGCGAGGAGGTTGTGAGGTTTGTCATTTCCGTCTTTTTATCAGCTAACTGGCGTGTACGAAGGTCTTCTTTATGTTTGACGTGTCTTTCGCTTCCATCAAGGCAATTCCACGAGGCTCTGGAGAGCTACAGGAGCATGTCACAGCAGATGAAGAACCTCAGTAGCTTCATTAAGTGCCTGGACAGCGTCATGATCCACAGACTTCAGATTTACGCCGACCTCAGACAGCAAGTGGTCAAGCTTTGATTCACTTCACAGTCATGCACAGCAAAAACAGTTATTAGTTACTGTTTCTGTAAAAAAGTAACATTTAGAAATGAATGTAATGAGACTGTAGTTTTACGGTTGTCCCTGGAGGTTTAATGAGCTGTTTGGTGTTGCAGGTTCCTCTCAGCTCGCTGCAAATATTACTTTAATAGCATGCTGGCTCAGAGAGGCTACAGTGGAAGTATGACCTTTGACCACAAGAATGAGACCCTCTCAATCTCTGTAAGGATATCTGATTCTTTTATCCAGCCTCTTGTTTTCATAAAAAAAATAAGTTTATTATAATTTTGTATGTAGTCTGTGGCGTTTTGAAGTCTGTATTTTTTCCAAACTAATTTGTGTTTAGGTGCAGCCCGGCCAAGGGAGCAAAGCTGACCTGAGTGACATGCGCTCACTGTCTGGAGGCGAGCGGTCCTTCTCCACAGTTTGCTTCGTCCTCTCTCTTTGGGCCATCACCGAAGCACCGTTCCGCTGTCTGGATGAGTTTGATGTCTACATGGTAATGATCAAGTGAACCAGTGGGCTTCATAGAGGAATGAATACAGTTGGTGTGCTCTGTTAGTATCTGAACTCAGAGCTAACTTTCAACAAATTGAAAACAATTGCCAACATTGTAGATTTAGTCTCACACACCGACTTTTTCTTTGTCTGCAGTTTAACCGCCGATGGTCCGTATTGATTCAAACACATCTAACCTTTTCAGGTTAAGTGCTGCACTGCAGTTAAAGAGCAAAGTGCTGCTTACATTTTTTTCTAATTCATATAAAATGCTGTCCAAAAAAATCCTCTTTGAAATGTTTATCGTGGATATTTGGTTTTAAAATACACAACAGCAGATTTTCTAGTAAAAGTGTTTTTTCTCAGCAGAGCTTCTAAAAAGGCTCGTTTCTAAACCTGAACCTCCGACGTGACCAGAGGGAGTCAGCAGCTCGGCTGCCTCAGCTCAGTGTGGAGAGTGGCTAGTTTTAGGGTAGAGGTCATGTGATCCAGTCGGTGTGTGTTTACTAGTGTTGGCTTGTGTTCATGTTGGTAAACTAGAGTGTGTGAAGGCTGCACCAACTCCAGCCTGTCTGGACATCCAGTCCACGGGTTTCCTCCGTGCCTGAGGGCGTTTCTGCAGCTGAAAGACGGACTTCTGTAGCCCACATGGGTCGGTACCGGGTCAGGGAGGTCCACACTGGGCTCCGGAGACCCGTGGTGGGGTTTAAAAAATGAAATGCAGATTTCTGGAGCTCACATCCCCGTCAGAACCGACCGCCAGAAGAGATGCACGGCTCAGCGGGCCAGTTGGTTTCCGGGTCGGAACCGGATCAGAACCGCCGCCCAGACAACTAGGAGAGGATCATGTGCAGCTTTTAAAAATACCAACTGGACTGGCTTGCTGGTGTTTGGGTCGGATCCAGCTCAAAGAAGCCCGCGTGAGCTCCAGAACCAGAAGCTCTCCCTCTCTCTAAAGCGCTGAACTAGTTAGGTGAACGGATCTTAACGAGTATGGGACCGCTGACAGACGCTCATTAGTATTAATATTAAATGAACTGACCGATACTATTTTAGTTGTCTGGTACACGATGGTAACCTGTACAACACCGTGATGCTAGCACACGAGTTTAAGCTAGCATCATGAACTCGCCTGCTGCTTCTCCTTAGTCTCTGCTTTGGCCGATGGTTTCTCCCTCTGGTTGGTCTCTGCTCTCTGGGGCGAGCAGCAAACTCAGAACTTTATGGTTCTGGTCCATCAGAAGTATAAACATTTAAAGTTTCCTCTGTGTCAGCGCCGCATTAGAATCCATATTTGCCTCTGGATTAAGCTAACTGGACTCCCTCAGCTGACGTCACTTGGTTTGGCACCAAAAACTCAGAAAAGACTCTAAAAGCCTCAATAATTCATGTTTGTGTAAAAAAAACTTTAAAACGAGTTTCTATCATGTTTCTCTGAACATCGGTTCACGGGAGTCTAACCTGCAATTTGCTCTTTAAAGATTTCCGTCAGCATGCCGGCGGGTGGGTGACTTGTTTCATGTCCTTGGTTGTGCTAGGACATGGTGAACAGGAGGATCTCTATGGACATGATGCTGAAGGTAGCTGCCAGCCAGCGCTACAGACAGTTCATTTTCCTCACGCCGCAGAACATGAGGTAAACTACAGTTCAATTAAAACATTAAATGTGATCAATCGGCCATAATAAGGTGAAAAAAGCTCAGATATTTTGTTTAAAAATGAAGAATTTAAACTAAGGTCATGCCTTTTATCCCCTCCAGCTCTCTCCCTACGAGCAGCATCATCCGCATCCTCCGACTCAAAGATCCTGACCGGGGGCAGAGTGACTCCCAGAGTTAAATTCATATTCAGTTTAATTGTTCAATAAAAATGTTCAGTATGATATATAATCATCGAGTGGCCCCTTGTTGAGACTTTATTTTTTCTGTTTAATGTTCGAATGTTCAACATTTTTTGTTCAAGACACGTTTTGTCTTTCGGTTTTTGCATTTAGTTCATTAAAGACGTTTTACAGCTAAGAAATGAAACACTTGGGGTGTTTTTTCTCCTATTTTAGCTTCGTCGCATTTTCTGACATTTACGTACGAGAAATAAAACACAACACTCAGTCATGAGCTATTCTGCTGCTGAAGCCGCGCCTCACGAGCGCAGTCCCTGAATCATTCATATGTGTTTATTCTGTGGCTCTGAGACGAATGTTTATTAGCTGGTGATACGATGATATGCTGTCCTGGTAAAAGTTAGGAAGAAAGGAAGGAGAATCCAAAGTATTCATGAAGTGTTGGTAATCAGATTTTTGGGAGAGATGATTATAAATTGTGTTTAAAACTAAAATGTATTAAATTAAACAGAAATGACATGAACCAAAGAAAAACACAGATGTATTAGAATCCAGCCAATGAGATACTCGGTAAATCGCACGGTTTTAGGATTCAGTCAAGCTCGCCACTGCCTCAGAAATCTTATTATAAACTCCTTCCCAGATGTCTGCAGGTGTTATTTAAAATTAAAGGGAAACGTATAAACTAAAAGTTCTGGTTAAAATAGTTCAGCAGTTTTATGGATTCATTTGATGAACTGAAATTGTGTCATCTCACCTTTTAGCTAAAAAATAAAATGCAAAGATTTGGCCTTTTATTTGGTTAACACGTGTTTTCCTGTTAAATTGTTTATATTTTTTCTTTTATCTGAATTGTGTATTTTTTTTTTACAAGGAATGTTAATGTTGTCTAAGATCAGAATTATGGAGTATTTGGACATAGTTAACTGTCGGAACCGTTATTAATATCTTTAGGCGGCTGGACAGGGTGCAGTAGATCAAAAACAAGATACCGATTCAGATTTTTCTTTGAACAAATGTTAAGAAAAGTGCAGATTAGATGAAACGCCCTAGGCTCAGCGTGTGTGGTTCTAGACCGGCCTGCACTAAACTCGACTTTCACAGGTTAACAGCCTCTTTGATTAAAGCATTTCACTTGATGCTCAGAGACCTTTTTGAGGTCAGTCTTGTGAGGAAGGATTTGCACCTCTAAGGGCTGCATGCCAAACACACACACACCAGATCAGAAGAATGTATCCCAGACTCATTCACATAACGAATGCTGACAGCATACCTGACCTCTTCAGCTAACAGGCGCCTTTGCTTACATTTTTAAAATCTTGACCAAGGAGATAAAACGAACGATTCGCTTCCATCAAGGCTGTTTAACAGGAATTCAGCAACAAGGTCGCGTGGAACTCCGAGTTCAGCAAAATACCAACTACATGTCGACTGCATGGGTCAATCTGACTGTGATGACGGCCAGAAAGTGTTTGATGACAGCAGACCAAATGAGGCGACACAGAGAAATACACTTCTCCATAGGAAGGAAACAGGAGACAAGAGGAAGGAGATAGGAGACAAGAAGAGGAAGGAAACAGGAGACAAGAGGAGGAAGGAAACAGGAGACAATTATTTCGTCTGATCAGTCTAGTGGAAAAACATTTAGTTATATTACTTATTATATTCTATAGGATTATAATAAAGTAATTAATATCTTGATTTAACAGATTGGTCACATCTTATTGACTAACACTTTGTTTGATTAGCTTTATTAAAAATAGAGTTCTTTGATTTATTAAAAGGAGAGAGTCCATTCTTCATTCTTCTCGAGCTGGAAAGAAGCAGTTTAGAAGCAAATGCATGAAACCTTGAGGCCATATCTCATGCAGATTAGTTCTTGCTGAGGAGAGGGGGAAATGACTTTTAGGTGGAAAACAGTCATTTCATTCCGTTACACTGTGAAAGATGGGATTTTTCTCTGATTTCAGATTTCCAGGGACAAAACACAAATGTTGCACCAAATGTACTTCCACAGCCACCCTCCTAAGTTTGCTCTTGCTGTGTGTGTGTGTGTGTGCTGGTTCGCTCGTGTGCATCTGTTTACAGAAGCAGGTGTCTTCGGAGCTGCCTCGAACCTTTCAGCGGAGGATTACAGCTTCGTCGTGAAGTCTAAAATGGCGCCTGTGATTCCTTTATGTTACTGATGTGCCGCATGAAAACACCTTCGTTCCGTGCTCTCGTTTTCCAGGACTCCTCTTGCTTCACAGACTGGATCCATGAGATGTGGAGATCCACCACGCTCCTCTTCACACCAGCTCAGCGCTTCTGTGACTTCATACTTTTCCTTCCTGAATCGGACAAATCTGCTCCTCCTGACTCGTGTTGGGCGACAGGAGTTTTCATGGTGGTTTAACTGAAGTAACCAACATAAAACGAGACAAACCTGAGAAGACGGTTCCTGTTCTCCATCTACTAGTTCATTTATTTAACTTATTTGAACTTTTACACAACTTTTGAATCTGTGAGTAAATGCTCAGCTGTCTGGGACACACACGGGCTCTACTGGGTGTTTGCGCCCGTTTGACCCAACGTCCAAATGAAGGCTTCTTCATTCCAGCCTGCTGCAGCGATCCATACCATCCTTTTGGTTAGTTAAAATGCAGAAGAGTCCACTGCAGTTGGGATTTCGGTCATCTCGTTGTCAGATTGTGTCCAGGTCTGGCAGCAGCTACCGCACACACTTCCTCAGTTTCACCAGGAATGCTGGGAAAGGCAAAAACAAAAGAAGGATTTACTGTGAATGACCAGAAAAAGAGTAGAAGTAACAAAGATCTGACCTGTGTGACTCATTTGTTCAGGATGAGGTCTGGCGATGTAGGGAACGCTCCCGAAGGCCGGGCTGAGGTCATCATCTGACATGAGAGGAATTTGGATGAGTGTAAGTTTTCCCTTGAAGCGCTCAGCTGAGATGCCTGAAACCACCTGAGTCGGTTTGGTCCGGAGCCTTGGCTTCCTGCCTCAGATTCCCATCCGGGTTCGGGGCTTTCCGGGTGCAGAAATGCCGGTCCTTCTGCAGCGCCGGAGCCACCACCCAGTCCCGGACCGGAACCTCTACGATGCGTTCGCACAGCAACGGCAGGGCGGCACAGCGGAGACCCTCCAGCAGGTCGATGACCTGTGTGACGCTACAACAGGCCGGCGGTGAGAAATCAGCTGATCTGACGCCACAGACGGAATTTCAATGGGATTTCAAAGTTCCACTTTTTTAAGGATCAGAACAGGAATGCTAAAAACGTTCACGTGTGTTCCTTCTGAAAGCACCTTTAGGTTTTTTTTACCTTCCTGACAGTTTCGACCACCCCTGTGGTCTTCTTCAGAGCTAGCCGCTAATGACAGCGTCACTCCGTTTATCCGCGGGCAGCAGAGGACGGCGTGGCGCTCTGCTGCCCGCGCTCTCCTCACCGATGACCGTCCCATGCACGATCCAATGTGTAGATCTCTGTTCACGGTTCTGGTTCCGCGTCTCCGTGTTTCTACAGCTTCCTAAACCCATCCTTTATGTTTCTGCTGTTCGGTGGTGACGATCCGTGTTCTGTCCCGGTCCGTTACGTGGCTTTCTCCAGTGCAGCGGTCTTTGATTTGGTTCTTTCTCACACTCCTTGCTGTTGTGTGTGTTGGGCTGGCGTCCGGGTGCTCCTGCGTGCGTTTACACCGACAGAACCACACACGGCAGTTAGAGAAGGACTAGTCCACCCAAAGGACAAGACAGGACATGCGTGTGGACTCATTTATGAATCACACGCAAACTCTGCAATAAAACATACGCAGGAGTCGGCCGGACGCACAGAACCACGAACAGAGACGAGGGGTCTACACGTGGGACCGTGTCATCGGTGAGGAGAGCGCGGGCAGCAGAGCGCCACGCCGTCCTCTACGGATAAACGGAGGAGGAAGTGACGCCGTCATTAGCAGCTGGCTCTGAAGAAGACCGCAGCAGCGATCGAAACTGTCAGCAAGGTAAAACAAACCTTTCCCGTTTTGGAACCTGCCAAACCCGGAAACGGATCAGTCTTCTCTGGAATCTTTAACGTGATGATGTCATTCACCAGAAACAACTGACATCACCGAGTTTCAGATTCATCTTTCATTTGATTATTTAGTTTATTTTGTTTTTAAAATGTTACGGAAATGTTATGCTTATTAATTCTTGATGATTGATTCAATCAGCTGAATGTAAATGTATCGCTCTATGGTCTTTGATCATGCTCTCTCTCTCTCTCTCTCTC
>SSNQ01000030.1:509588-520459 GCA_006942095.1 Nothobranchius kuhntae | reverse complement strand
TTGTTTATGGGCCATTCCCATCTGTACCGGGTCGGCCCGGGCCGGGTAGCGTAGGTTGTTTACATATCTGGGTGGCCTGGTATTTTTCCGGGCCAACCAAGGCTCATTCTCAGCCCTCTTCTCGAGGGGGTCTGCTTCAGGCCGACCAGGGCCAACACACCCACTGCTGACAGCAAATCCACACCTTCCATTAGAGCAAGCCTCTGATTGGTGGGTAGAATCAGCCCACATGGGCTTAAGGCAAGGATGTGTGGAATCAACCGGGCCAGGCTGGGGCTACCCGGCCCGGGCCGACCCGGTACAGATGGGAATGGCCCATTTGTCCCTACACCCCCAGCAGGTCCCTGAGGTCCAGTGATCAAAGCCTACTGGTTGTGCAGCACCAGGCTAAAGGTCAAAGGTGACAGATCATCTGCTGCTGTGGCCCCCAGACTCTGGACCTCTCTCCCCACCTATTCCACCTTCCTCAGGATCCACTGGTTTCCCTCTTTCCTGTTCACTCTCTCTCTTTCTTTACATTTTTTAATCACAATTGTCTATTTTTGCTCATTTTAAATATATATTTTTAAACATTTTCTAAATGCTTTTTTATATTTATACTTTTTTTGTTTTGTTTTTGTGAAGCGCCTCGTGATTTTTTATCTTGAGAGGTGCTATAGATATGATATTTTCTTCTTCTTCTGCATGCCAGACCTTCTTGTTGAGTCTTAAAATGTATGAATTGTCTTTTTGGAAACATGTTCAAACACCTTGGGTTTATTTTCTCTGTAAGAAACACCAAAATGATGCCAGCGACTAAAACCAAAACGGGAACTGTGATCGGTTGTTGATGAGCCAACGTGAGAAACTCCGGAGCAGCTGACGCACCTAGTCACGTGACAGAACAGAGCGTAGCACGTCGAGAAGATGTCTCACTCTGGGTTCAGGATCGTTAGATTTACTTCACTCTTCAGTTTTCGGAGGGGAAATTATAGATTACGTTGAACACACGAAACCCCACTTACATACGAACAAATGCGCGCGCGCACAAACGTTAATTTAGTGCTATTGCGTCATTTGTTTGGACATAATCACTTTCACCACCTGCCGTGTTTTCCTGATAAACTCGTTCATCGTTTTGTTCGTGGTTTATCCTAAATATCCTGTGAGCTTCTAGACTCCCCGAGACGCTTTAACAAAGATAATCTCATAAATTATGGTGAATGGTTGACTTTAGCTCACTCCTTGTATAAATGTTAACACAATCTGATCTAAAACTGCTGTAATGGTTGTATAAATAACAGAGCACCGCTCCCAGTGAGCCCTCCCGACGCGGATAGACCAGCTTTGGCTGGACTAGCTTGTTAGCGGCTAGCTGGGAGAGACGCCATTAGTTGGTGGGTAGAGGCAGGAAGTGACTCCGCGGTTGAAGCCGTTTTTCTCTCCGCTGTGGGCAGATCTGTGTTAAGCTTTGGGCGCTGAGCGTTGTCAAAGTGTTCTCATGGGTTCTGCTGCGCAATAAAGTCGGACTTCAGTCCCGACGGGGTTAGCATTAGCGGCGGTAGCTCGGAAACGCCTGTTTTTGGATTAAAGTCGAGGATTCCTGGAATAAAGGTGTAACCATGGCAACAGCGGGGGCGTCCGGTGGCAGCAAAACGTTTTCCTTCAAGGTGGTGCTGCTGGGGGAAGGCTGCGTGGGGAAGACGTCGCTGGTTCTGCGCTACTGCGAGAACAAATTCAACGACAAACACATCACAACGCTGCAGGTGAGTGAGCCTGGAGGCAGCGGGGTTCCGACCGGAACCGAACCAAACCGAGCCCTCTGGGCTCGTGACCAGTGGACGCTTGTTTTGGGGTCCTGGGAGAGCGGGGCTGTGACCTGGTTGGGTTGGGGGGTGGCTCGGTCAGGTGTTTGTTTACGGTTTCAGGCGCCGGACCGGGATCCAGACCCCCGCGTAGCGAGCTGTGGTTCTGCCTCAGCTGACTCCAATAACACCACTCATCAGCTGACTGTTGTTGACATGTTGTTTTTGTTGTTCCTTCGTTTTAGAATAAAACCCAGTCCGTGTTCCGGTAAAACTCCTGATCCCATCCTCACCTGTTCCCGTTTCCGTTCCCAGCAGCCAGACATTCCTGGAAAGTTCCGGATCCACTGAGTTTTACTTTGGACCTTAGTCCCGTCCACAGAGCAGCATTTTAAATATCTCAGGCATAACTCAAGGGATGAGCCAGTCATGTAGACACAAACAGCAGAGCCTGTTTAAAACCGGATCTTTAGTTTCTGTAGGGCATCCCTCCCGAGGACGACCCCCCCCCCTGCTGAAGTCCTTCATTCCTGCCTTTGTTTGTGTTCAACAACCTCAGAACTTTTATTTGTTGACGTAAACAAACGAGTTGTTCCTGATTTATTTCTGTAGATTCCAGGAATTAGACACGACCCCCTTCTGCCAGCTCAGTTTCACTCGAACTGCATTCTGGGTAATGTGGTCTGACCCCAGATTGTTCCTGAGGTCAGTCATGAGTGGGTCACATGGTCTGGGTGCTCCTAGCTGCAGGGCTCAGGGCTGGTCTGGGATCAGATCTGGAGATAACCGTTTATGGGTCTGAAGCCACTCCGCATCATCGATGTGTGGTGGATCCAGATCGGATCAGCGGGATGTACTGCCTCTCCGCTGTAAGACTCCTGATTAACCATCACCTGTGCTGGTTTCTGGTGTATCCTCATGACTTGTATCCATGTTTGCACCTTCTCACCGACACAAGTCCTAGTAGATGAGTTTCTCACCTACGTGGCAATAAACCGGACTCCTTCTGCTTCTCCTCCTCCTTCCTCTCACATCCTCACAAATCCGTCAGATCCTGATCGCGTCTCACAGCTGTTCCACTGAAAACCCGTCTCCGCGTGGACTTTGACTCTCAGGATCAGCTCCGTGAGGCCGTGTGGAGGTTCGGTGAAGCCGGCAGGTTCTGGCACAACGTGAGAAGTTGGAGCAGACGATTCCCACCCAGTGGCTGTTCCTGCTGCAGCGGGATGAGCGAACACAGACGAGCGTTTGTCTGGAGCCGAGTCTGCAACCCTCGGTTGGCAGAGAAGCACCGATCCTGGTGCGGCGCTGACCCAACTTTAACCGGCATCATTCAGTTCAACTTTTTCTTCCTGGCTTGAATTCTAACTCTGGAAGTTTGAACAGTGATGGCGTGTTAAAGCAGTTCGGCCCATCCCATCACTTCTATGGGTTTATCTGGTTCCAGTTGGCTCCAGAACCCGTGCTCGGTCCTGAGAAGTCCAGAAACAAACGTACGAACCCGTCACACGTCCCTGAGACGATGGAGGCAGGCCGCTCTGGTGGCGAAACCCGGAGCTGGTTCCTGTGACCTCGCTCGGCCAGATAAACCGATTTCTGACGAATGAGAAGAACGAAGTGTTCCTGCAGAAAGCCCATTTGAAATGTCACAAGATGTTTATGAAAGCTGCCCGTCTTCCTCTGCAGGCGTCCTTCCTCACAAAGAAACTCAACATCACAGGGAAGAGGGTGAACCTGGCCATCTGGGTAAGATGCTCTGACCTTAGCTCCGCCCACTGCCTTCTGGGAAAAGCGTGAACTCTGCTTGTGTGTGCAGGACACGGCGGGCCAGGAGCGGTTTCACGCGCTAGGTCCCATCTACTACAGAGACTCCAACGGAGCCGTTTTAGTCTACGACATCACCGACGAGGACTCCTTCCAGAAGGTACCCTCGCCGCCTCGGGGCCGGGGTTAGCCGCCGCCGCTGTTCGGGTTCATGGCTGTTGATGATTAAGAGCTTTACGAGGTCCCGTGGTGTTCCCAGCCCAACCAGCTGTTTGTGTCGTTGCAGGTGAAGAACTGGGTCAAAGAGCTGAGGAAAATGCTGGGCAACGACATTTGTTTATGTATCGTAGGTGAGAAGACCAGCTGCTGGCTTTAACTCTGGTTCTGGTTCTGACCCGGATCCTCCGAACGGCATCGGATCTCATCCTACTTCTTTTGTTTCTAACAGGAAATAAAACCGATTTGGACAAAGACAGACACGTCTCCGTGGAGGAGGCAGAGAGGTGAGACCTGCTGGGAGCGTGCGGCGCCGGCGCTCTGCTGACCTCTGACCTCTGTGTTTCTGTGCAGCTATGCGGAGTCGGTTGGAGCCAGACACTACCACACGTCAGCCAAGTTAAATAAAGGCATCGAGGAGCTCTTCCTGGATCTCTGTAAACGTACGTTCAGTCCGGTCCAAACGAGCCCCGATCACACCGAGCAGTTCACAACACAATAACAGTGAATCCAGTTTCTGGGATCCATTAGTTTGGACTAAACAGCTGATTATTGCTGAGCAGCAGTGAGTTTAGGTTGTTCCACGATTCAGAACCAAGAGGAAATGAAATGTGTGGATTTTAACGGTTTGGACAGACGATTAAACATTTATTTGTTTACGATATTTTTACTCAACAAATAAATGACGAGTTTTTAAACGATCCTGATTTAGTTTCTCTTCCCGTTCCCCTTCAGGAATGATGGAAACCGCTCAGGCAGAGGAGAGGGCGAAGGGCAACGGAGCCAGCCAATCAGCATCCAGTAGACGCGGCGTTCAGATCGTTGATGATGAGCCACAGGCCACGCCCGCTAGAGGGTGTTGCTCTGGCTAACACACACACATACACACACACACACACACACACACACACACACACGCACACACGTGCTTGCAAACATAATCTTCACACACACGTTTATCGGTGTCGTCCTGCTCAACAAAATAAAAGTAACTCAACTTCTGATTTAACTGTCTGTGCTTTCTGCAGCACTTTGATTGTAAAACGTCCTCCATTTGGTTCTGGGTCTGGTCCCGGTTCTGTTTGGGGATGAAGCAGCTGTACAGAACTCCGTTTAACTTCAGGAAACGCAAACATGTTGGATGTGTTTAAATTTGGAGGAGTAGAGTGATGAGCGGGCGGTCTGACGCAGGAGAGCGAGGCTCAGAGGTTACCGCTGGTTACTGAAGAACCCGCTAGTGGAGAGGTGTAGCAGCAGAGCTGCACTGGGCATGCTCTGCTGCTACAGACACCTGCAGCAGCAGACACCTGCAGCAGGGTCAGAGATGAAACCTGGCTAAAAAATGCACAACTGTTGGGATACATCAATAGAAGTAATATATTTTGATTTGATTTGATTCAGAAACTTGGTCCAAGTTAAATATTCTGATGGAAAGTACAGAATAACGTGAACATCGTCAGCTTGTGAATCACTAATCAAGAGTGTTCAGGTGTGCATCATGTCAAACAGGATTTAAAAATGAAAAGAATAAAGTTGAGCTACTTGTTTCTGGAGTAAACCGGTTTTCTACTGAACATGTCGGGTTTCTGACCTGTTGGAGTGAAAGGTTCTGCTCGGGTCTGCTCCTCATCCTCATCTCTGATGTTTTAGTTTCCTTATCAACTTCATCCTCCCCAAACAGATGATCATGTGCATGTTTTATTCCTGTAAACAGCTTCCTTTGGCTTACTTTTAAACAAATAAAATAAGTTATTTTCAAGTGGTGGTGATGGAAGTTCCTTCTGGTTTCCCCGCAGCGCCCAGATTCTCTTCAACCAGCTGATCTGCTCGAGCCAGGAGCAGAACAAAACGAAAAATTAATCTACATAAAACACATAAAAACATAAAAACACACATGAACCGATAAGTATATTTTATTCATATAGCACTCATGACAGACGGGAAATCACAAAGTGCTTCACATGGATCAAAAAGTCATAAAATAATTATCTTAAAATAGAAATAAATTAAAATCAGAAAAATAAAATGATACCTTTTCATAAACAGACGAAAGATACAAATTTCTGTTAGAAATAAGAAAATAAAAGATTTATGTAAAAACAGCTTCAAATTAAAGGGTCTTCAGCTGTTTAAGTGTCCAGACCGTCGGTTCTGGAGCAGCTGAAGGCGGTCAAGGACTCTTGTTAGAACATGTGAAGATGTGTTACAGTAGTCTAGACGGGAGGAGATAAAGGCCTGGGGAACCATTTCTAGTTCGTGTTTTGACACCAACCTTCTCAGTTTGGAGATATTTCTTAAGTTATATAAACAGTTTTGTGTGGCAAGGCATAGAAACGAGGGCCCGAGCGGGATTCGATCCCCAGACTCCTGGGTGAGAGTCACATGCACTTACCAATCAGCCAAAGGGACATCCCCTTGGCCAAGTAGCCAGGGAGCATGATCCATCAGGACGCTGACAGGACGCTCACACGTCACATCTGGACCAAAGTTTTTGAGTGGCCTTCAAGAGACGTTGATTGGCCAAAAACACCCAAATTCCTTAAGTTTGTCTTGACAGAAGATAAATGACCAAGATTAGACTAATCAGGGGAACCGTGCTCTCAGGGGCGATGATCAGACATTCAGTCTTTTCAGAGTTTAACTGGAGGAAGTTTTCTTCTAGCCAGCTGGTGATGCTGATAGACGCTCTAGTCATTCAGACAGTTTGTAGAACTCAGAATCCTTCAAGGAGCAGTACAGCTGAACGTCATCTGCATATAGGTGATAAGAGACATCAAGAGGGTGCATGTACAGCAGAAACAACAGTGGTCCCAAAACAGAGCCTTGGGGTACCCCACAGAACAGATGGGTAGAATCTGACATGATGTGGTTTATACAGACACCGTAACTTCTGTTAGAAAGGTACGATCTAAACCAGTCTAGACCAGTTCCAGAGATCCCCACCGAGTCACCAAGTCTGTTATTAAGGTGTTGTGATCAACAGAGTCAGAAGCTGCAGAAAGATCTAACAACACTAGCACTGTGAACTCCCCGTTGTCTGCAGCCATCATGATGTCACTGGAAACTTTAAACAAATCTGTTTATGTTGAACGCTTTTCACCAAAACCAGACTGGAACTTGTCAGAACTGTTGTGTAGTTCCAGAAAAGTCATCAGCTGATCCGCCACAACCTTTTACAATATTTTAGAGATAAAGGCTCGTTTAGAGATGGGTCTGCGGTTTTTAGGCGGATGGGTCCAGACAGAGTGAAGATGCCCTGTGTTTTGATGCCCACGTTGGTACTATGGTGTCCTGAGACGGTTGGCTAAAGTGAAACCATTTTTATCTAGACAGGATCTTGAGACTGTGGTTCATGCTTTTATGACCTCACACCTAGACTACTGTAATCCTGTCTTGTTTGGGGTAAGTAGCTCTCCTGCAGCTTGTTCAGAATGCCTCAGCGAGATTTTTGGTTGGCATAAACACGTTTGATCACGTCACACCTGTTCTGGCTGCTCTTCGCTGGCTGCCTGTGGATTTTAGAGTTTGTTTTAAACTCCTTTTATTGGTTTCCAAGGCTTTGAACGGAGTGGCTCCAGCTTATTTCATGGAGTTGGTGCAGCCATATGTCCTTGCTCTAATGCTCCTCACTGAGATCTGGTTGCTGCTAGTGGCTCCTAGCGCTTGGCTAAAGATGAGAGCGGAAAGGGCGTTGTAACGGTTGTTACGTAGTGTATTTTGGGGGGTTTAATTATTACCTATAAGATGTGATGATGATTCTATATAAATATAGAATATCAACCTGATGGATCTTTGAATGTTTAACCAGAAGAATTCAGGATTCTTTGCTTCTTCAGGGATCATAAACACACTTCGTATTAATTCAGACAGAGTCAAGGATATAATTAAAATAAAATTAATTGAATTAAAACTTTATTTTCTAGACTAATTATTTTACACGACAAGCTATGAAACGATGTGTGATGGATGAATATGTGTGGATGGAAGGTGATGTGTGATCAGAACCTTTGTGACTGTGAGTTCGGGGTGTAAGAGAAGTTGGTCCGCTATAACGAGTTGATTTGTTAATAAAACATCAGACGCAGTCTCGCTGTGTCTACGTACCCCAAATGGAGACTCCCTTTAGGACCTGAGATGTCGGGCGACCCCAAGGCACTGAAGGTCGTAGATTACCCGCAACACGACCTGGTCTGTCCAGAGTCGTCTCCAGGTCACAACAAACAGGTGGACTCGTTATGCTTCTCAAACTCTTAGGGAGTCGAGGCTGTGTCAGCTTTGCAGCGTGCGAAAAGCTTTTGACTGTATGTCAGAGAGATGTTTCAGAGAGGCTGGTCCCGGATTGGCCGCTCCGGAGTCTCAGCTGGAAACAAACTTCGTCAGCGAACTGAAGTACTCGGGAAGTGATCTAAGTTTTGTTAATTCCTATGTTATGATTTTCTGGCAAATCACAACATGCCATGTTGAGGAGGTGTTACCAAACAAACCTCAGAGCACTCCTCCTTCAGATAAAAGATGCTCTGATTTGTGTCGTGAGATCACTTTAACCTCGTCATATGGTCATGTGTATGAGAGTGTGAGCTGTCAAGTCACGCACGCTGATTATCAGACAAATGGATGCTGCAAGGACACGTTCGTTTCAACTTCATTGGTTTAGGCACAGATTAACCAAAACATTATTATTATTCAACCATTATTGTTCATTCAACCATATGATTATTTAATTTTAAGTTGAATTCAGAGTGGAGTCCAGCAGTCTGAGATGAGAGGAAAGCTTGGAGACCTTGGGAGAGCGTGTTATCTTGTGCAGAATCTCCTGGCTTGTACCAGATAGAATTTAAAAAACGGGATATCAGTACCGTAATTTCACCTCAATGTAAGCCGCTCCGGGCTAAAAGCCGCAGATATCGACTGAATTGAAAACGTAGTTTAACTGAACGTGGCTGAACTGATCAGTATCAAACAAAACAGAAAAGTTATTGATTAGTTTATTCATCGTCCTCCTGCGCTCTGAAACCACTGAAGTCCTCTTCTTCAGTGTCGGAGTTGAACAGCCTCAGAAGAGCTTCGTCACATACCTTTTCTGTGGCGATGTCGGTGTCGCTGTCATCATCCCGGGTGAAGCTGGGAAAACAAGCAGCGCCGCTTTACTGTGAAAAAAATCCTCCTGGGCGCTTTCCGTAGCGCTCCTTTAACCATTCCTTCATTAGACTTTCCAGCATCCATCCTTTCTGGTTGACTAAAGCCACACCTCATTGTGAGCCGCATGGTTCAAAGCGTGGGAAAAAGTAGCGGCTTATAGTCCGTAAAATACGGTACATGACCGTTCACTGTGTAGGTCACTGTGTAGGTCACTGTGTAGGTCACTGTGTAGGTCACTGTGTAGGTCACTGTGTAGGTCACTGTGTAGGTCACTATGTAGGTGAAAACGGACCCTTTCTGGACGTTACAGCGTTCTCCGTAGCAGCACCAAAACTGGAACGCACCATCCCTATCTGTAAGGCGCTCTCCATCAGTAGCAGTTTTTAAAACAAGGTTGAAGACCCACTTTTATGGTTTGATGTTGTTGATCTTTGACGTGACTTTCTGGACCTGTCGGAACAGAGCCAGCTGAGCTTGTACGCAGGCTGCGCCTAGAGCCGTCCAAGATAGACTCTTCGTTGTGGCACTCAGGAGGTGTTGCAAAGACGAGAACTGCTTGGCTTCAGGGAGATCACTCGGCATCGCAGAAGTGAGACCACAGAATGAAAGATTCTTAAGCTCCTCCAAGTTATCTGACTCTGTCCGGGTCTGTGGGCTTTGTGCCACAGGAACGTTGGACCTTCACCCGAGGGGCTGTCTGGTGTCAACGCGTCGAGAGATTTACCTCGGGTAATATCATCGGCACGGTTCTGTGCAGATTCTTTTACTTTTACAGCAGCAGCTCAACAGGTTGAGCGGGTTGTCCAGTAATCAGAAGGTTGCAGGTTCGATCCCGGCTCCAGACAGAGAATTCTGCTGTTGTGTCCTTGGGCAAGACACGTAACCCACCTTGCCTGCTGGTGGTGGTCGGAGGGACCGGTGGCGCCAATGCTCGGCAGCCTCGCCTGTCAGCGTGCCCCAGGGCAGCTGTGGCTACATCGTAGCTCATCCCCACCAGTGTATGAATGTGTGAATGGATGAATGATACACTGTAGTGTAAAGCACTTTGGAGTCCTTACTCTGAGAGGCGCTGTACAAGTGCGGCTCGTTTATCATATGGGAGTATCGGACTGGACAAGAGAAAAAGAGAAGTTTCTCCTCGGGAGATGTTTCTGATCGCTGATGTTCCAGCTCCAAGAGGCTCTGGGATGATGGGCGGAGCTCTGAGCTCTAGAGCTGACCCCAGAGGACCGGTCCATTCTGTAAAGGTCCACACAAAGACCAGCATCCTCGACAGACCAGTCACCAAGCTCTGGTGTCTCCTGGAGTATCTCACATGCTCCTCTGAAGATCAGCAGTGGCTTAGTGCTTAGGCTTCCATCAGGAAATAGCATCTTTTTGCTTATGCTAAGGTTAATTGTGGGTAAAGTACCTTCACAATTAGGGGCTGGGTTGTTGGAGCTGTTTTTGTATTTTGTTTACCGCGGGCTTAACCCTCTCAGGCTCTAAATAAGTTTTGATAAAAGAACGAACAACGAAGTCCTTCAGGGAACTCCCGAGTACGTGTGGAGTAACCAGGTAGGTTTTAACCTGCAACGCCTGCCTCCAGAGGCTTAAACCTGCCTTGACTTCTTTCTTTCTTGCTAAAGTGAACTATTTTTGTTTTGTATTTATTTACTCTCGGTTATTTAGCTTAGTTAGGTTGTTTATTGCCCAGGTTAGGGGGGGGGTGGAGTAGGCAGTCATGGCTGTGAGGGCATATGTTTTTTTTTTATCACACACACACACACACACACACACACACACACACACACACACACACACACACACACACACATCTCTCATACACATGCAGCTCCATGCGCTAAGAGTCTGGGTCCACTTGAGCCGAACCTCCAGCTGTACTGGAACCACCTGAACCGGGTCTCACACTCCGGCTTTAGTTTTCTCTCCGACCGGAACCGAGACTTTCTGTCCCGTCCGAGCAGC
>SSNQ01000030.1:494805-509537 GCA_006942095.1 Nothobranchius kuhntae | reverse complement strand
CACACACACACACCTGTTTTCCTTTAGAAAATCACTAAAAGGGACAGAACATTTTCAGTTAAACAGGTTTCAATGTAAAGTTTTGTTCCTGGGAGTTAAACTATTTAGATTTTTGGTGTAAAAACCTGGAAATGTTGACATGTTTTCTGTAGTGGGCCTTTTCAGCCACCAGATGGCGATGTCTCGTCAGAACTTCTTCTCCAACGTCCAGATTATTTATTACAAGATGTCGGAGGCGGTCCTGCTGTTTCAGGACTTCTGTCTAAATATTTAGTTTCCCCAAATAATTCAGGTTTTGTTTTGAAGATTTTATTTTGGTAGCTAAAAATTATGACTACTAAACAACTCTCCATCTGAGATCTAAAAGGTCAGAGGTCACCCATTTGTAGAGATGAGGATGATTAAAGAGGACACATTATGACCATTTTGCAGTGAAAATATTTCACTTCTAATCCAAGGAGCTTTCTGTCGTCCATCCACGTTCCTAACGAGGTCACATGATACCAGGTGTTTTTGCTTTTAGAGGAGCGAGCACCACCTCACCCCTGCCACGTGGACCCAAGACATAACCAATCAACCCTGCTCAGCCCTGCCCAGGAGGGTTATGGGGGCATAAAAAGACCTTTAATCTTATCTTATAATAGTTCTAAAGGTGATACAAAACATGTTTGTGAAGTTCTCCCCCTCATGTTGTGCTGCTGTGGCCCCCAGACTCTGGAACTCTCTCCCCCTGAGCCTGAGATCAGTGGACTCAGTGGTCTCCTTTAAACTCACCTGTTCAGGCTCTGGTGGGACCTTCACCACCCTCTCCTGGTTCTGCTCTTTCAGCTCAACCTTTCCTGGGATCCACTGATTTCACTTTCTCTCTCATTTCCGTACATTTAGTCACAATTTTTGTTTTCATTTGAAACACATTTCTATTCATTTTTAAAAATATTTTCTATATTTGAAAGTTTTGTTTTTGTGAAGCAGCTTGTGGTTTTGATCTTGAGAGGCGTTTAGAAAGGATGGTTTTCCTGGCTGCAGCAGGCAGAAGGGGGCGCTGTCGGGCCAGCTGTCAGACCCATATGAACCACGGCCGTTACTAGTTTACAGTTGTTAATTCTCTGTTCTGTGGCCAAATTAAGAGAGATAAATATAATTGACTACAGTGAAGGTCTGAATTTACATCCCATAATGAAAATGTTCCTTTAAGAGAATCTGCTGATGGCCGTTCCAGACTCACGTTAGTATTATCTCTGGTGGTCCCGTGGCTTCTGTATCTGATGATGGTCTCGGTTGGACTCTAGGTGGTCTCTGCAGTAACTGATTTAGCAGCTGAAACAGATTTCATTTATTTATATTTTAGTTAAAAAAATATTTTCTGCAAAATATTTTATGTTTCTAAAGATCTTTGCATTCGCTCGTTTCTAAGCAGCGTTTTAGTCGAGGCTCTGCTCACACATGGACTCACACCGGCTAAATAAACAAAGGAAGTCAACAAACAGATTAGTCCTCATATTTTAAACAGTTCACCAATAAAGGGTTGAAAACATCAAATTGGCAAGTGTTGCTAAAACAGATAAAGTTCTTACGGCGACCGGGAGGCCATCCTGCACAAACCCACACCAGTCTGACGCTAACTCTACACCGCTGACTCTGATACAACATGAACGGTGCCTAGGTCGCACACCCCTTGCCATCACGCGTGGCGTTGTAGGCGGGATGTGCTGTTTATCCAACGGCGTAGAAGTATTTGCAGAAATACTTTGCTGTATGTCCAGGTTTCAGAACTGAGCCCAGACCAGCTTCAGGGGCAGGAGAAAGGCCTGGTAGTGGGCTACTTTCTCCCACTAGCAGGAAAAAGCTTTACATCGACCACATTTCAGCTGAGACAGGAAAATGCATGAATGCAGCCAATAAAAGGTTTGGGGGTGTTTTTTAATGAGGAAATGACAAAATCCCACGATAAAAAGTCCTAAAAGTAGATTTTTCATAATATGGAACAAAAACTGTTCAATCATTGAACCTCTGCGTCCTCCTCGATCTCATGTTTCAGGTTCAATCAATCAAACTTTATTTGTATAGCACTTTTCATACAAAACAAAATGCAGCTCTGAGTGCTTAACAGATCAAAACGACCCCATATAACCCATATTCCCATCCCTTACACACACACACACACACACACACACACACACACACACACCCTAAAATACTGCATAAGTAAACACTAGGCTGAGTTCAGATGGGTTAGGTAATAAATGACACGCCATCAGGTGAGCCATCTGCCTCGGCAGTAGTTGATCAATGGCAGCAGCCAAGGCACCAACCCAGGGCGCCCAGGGAGGGAGGGCAGAAACCCCATTACCGCCTAAGCACTCCCCTAGGAGCACCCAGGCGGCCACAGTCGACCACCCCCGAGGCAGAGGGCCCCCAGAAGAAACACTGGTGTGATTAAAATAAGTACAATGAAAATAAATACATATTAATATTAATAATAAGTTAATATGGATAGTCAAATAACTAATAAAAACTGATTAGAGATAGTAAAACACTAACACTGTGTCATCAGGAGACACGGAGATGTACAACTGTTTATCATCAGCATAACTGTGGAAATTCACCCCATGTCTCCGATGACACCGCCAAGAGGGAGCATATGAAGGTTAAAAAGCACTGGGCCTAAAATTGAACCCTGGGGCACACCACGTGTAATCCCATTATATTAGTTAAAGGGCCCCCTTCAGTTCCAGAATGCTATTGCATCATTTCCAAATATGGTATGAGTCTGACAACTGACCCGACGCTGCCCCCTTCTGCGTGCTGCAGCCAGGTCCTTCTCTCCAGAATGAGTCGCTTCAGGGAGCGGCCACTTTAAGAAAACAAGCCGTTGCTGGTCACGCCCACCCATCCCTTGATTGGCTGTTATAAGGTGAGAAGCTCAGATATGCAAAAGCAGCTCCCATGAGAGGTGCTACTTCTCCAGCGTGGACAGGTGGCAGTGGTGCTTTTATGCTAACATCCCTGCTTGTGACATCACAAAATGGGACTTTTTAAACAGCGTGTTTTAGAAAACCAAACACTAGCAGAAAACCATTTTTACAGTTTTTATTCGTGCTTTGAGTGTTTGTGGAGGCGCTCAAGGCAGCACAGAAGGATGCCAACGTGGAATTTAGCATCATATGGTCCCTTTAACAAGCTAATGAGTCACTATGGGGCCCAGGAAGACGTGGCCGATCACGCCAAGAGTATCTGACACCTTCCTGTTGTAGACTAACACAACTACTCTGTCTGCTTCGACCTCCAGAGCAACAGTAAAAACAACAAATTCATCTCATATCAACTTTTAGTTTTAACACCAAACATTAATAAAAGAGCAGGTGTTTCTGCTGCTTTAATGTTCCTGACCTTAAGTGTGACATCATCAGCTCTGAGTCGGTGTGAGTACGACCAACAGGACAGCGAACGCTGCCATTGTGTCCTTGGGCAAGACACTTAACCCACCTGGCCTGCTGGTAGCCCAGGGAGGCTGTGGCTATGATGTAGCTCATCACCACCGGGGTGTGAATGTGACTGATTGCGTTGTGAAGCGCCTTGGGGGGTTGTAGATCTCAAAGAAGGTGCTATATACACACACACACACACACACACACACACACACACACACACCACCTCTCTCTCTGCAGCTCCATGCGCTAAGAGTCTGGGTCCACTTGAGCCGAACCTCCAGCTGTACTGGAACCACCTGAACCGGGTCTCACACTCCGGCTTTAGTTTTCTCTCCGACCGGAACCGAGACTTTCTGTCCCGTCCGAGCAGCAGCGTGCGGGACATGCGGGGGTTCGTGGCTCTGTTGGCGGGGTTCTCGGTGCTCTCGGGCGGACTGAGGAGCTCCGAGGCTTCGGGAGAGACGCAGGCGGGTCGGACCACCTGCCCGGACCGCTGCCGGTGTGAGGAGGACGGGCTGCTGCACCGGGTGGACTGTTCGGATCTGGGACTCAGAACGGTACCGGGCAACCTGAGCGTGTTCACATCCTACCTGTAAGTCAAACCGAGGGCTGAAAACCCATTCACCTCTGCAGACTCATGTTGTGGTTGTGTGAGGGCGTGCGCGTGCACAGGTGTCTCGTACTGGTGAGAATGTGCGCACCTGTCCGCTCGTTTCTGCGCATGTCGGGCACAGTTGGCGCTAAAAGGTTGGTTTCAGTTCAAAAGGTTCTGCTGGAGCTCATCAGTCGGGTTCTGGTTCCGGCTCTGAACAGGTTCTGTTGAGTCCAGTTATGTGTGAAAACTTGAACTTCTTCAGAAGGAAAACGTTTTTTCTGAAATGTCCTCAAATCAGCTGATGGGTCTCCTGACTCACCTGCACAGGTAAACTCACCAGATCTTAAAACGTCAACACTAACTAACTAAAAGCTTCTGAACACATTCAGGTTTTAGCCGGGTCAGAACCAGAATCTGTCTTCTTTCTCCCGAACACGTCAGCCAGAATTCCAGTGATCATGGTGGACTAGACACCTGAGCAGGACCAGGTCCAGAGGACCAGGACTAGACACCTCAGCAGGACTCAGACTAGACACCTCAGCAGGACCAGGACTAGAGGAACAGGACTAGACACCTCAGCAGGACCAGGTCTAGAGGACCAGGACTAGACACCTCAGCAGGACCAGGACTAGAGGAACAGGACTAGACACCTCAGCAGGACCAGGTCCAGAGGACCAGGACTAGACACCTCAGCAGGACCATGACTGGACACCTCAGCAGGACCAGGACTAGAGGACCAGGACTAGACACCTCAGCAGGGCCAAGTCCAGAGGACCAGGACTAGACACCTCAGCAGGATCAGGTCTAGAGGACCAGGACTAGACACCTCAGCAGGGCCAAGTCCAGAGGACCAGGACTAGACACCTCAGCAGGGCCAAGTCCAGAGGACCAGGACTAGACACCTCAGCAGGANGGTCCAGAGGACCATGACTAGACACCTCAGTACCAGGACTAGATTCCTTTATTCCCTTGGGGTTTTCCAAACTCTTCTGTGGAGTTCGGTTGTTCTTCCTGGAACTAGCGGACGTTCAGCTGAAGGTTCCGTACGGGTGTTCCCGGTCTGAGAGGTTCTGAAAGACGGGGTTAAGGTTTCTAGGATTAGTGTAAGTGGTTTCAGAGGTGTCAGGTGTCCTGCCGGAGCAGATCTTACAAGTTCTGAAAGTGGTTCCAGGTCCTGATGAGTTCCTTTTACAAAAACATTTGGGAAGTTTTTAATGTTTCTACTCGAGTGGGAATTCCTGGAAAAACAAACCCGAAAAATGAATAGAAACCGAGTTTCTGTCTCAGCAGGTGACTGGCTTTGATACAACACCCGTCTGCTCCAGCAGAGCCATTACATCACTGTGTGTGTGTGTGTGTGTGTGTGTGTGTGTGTGTGTGTGTGTGTGTGCACAGAACAAAAACCTGCGTGTCTTGGCTGCAGCCTAAAGGTGGAACAATGTCTTGGATTTAAATTTCACTCTAACTAAAGAAAACTCACTTATATTCAGAGCAGTCGTGTGTGTGTGTGTGTGTGTGTGTGTGTGTGTGTGCGCGACAGGCAGATGGACACAAACACACAGCGACAGACGATCTAAGGCTTATCGTGTCTTTATTGAAGCTTCAATCAGAAACCAACAGAACTTAAAGGCGTTTCTTTGTGATTCCGTTTAAAGTTTTCCTCCTGAACAGGAACTGAGATTTCCGAGAGATGCAGGAATGCACAATTTTAGGAATAAATTTGGTTTTTAATTATTTCCCTGGTTGACGTTTTCCCAGATTTAATCACAAGAAGAAAAGTAAGTGAGAACACATTTTCATTTGTTAAGGAAGCTAAACTTTAATTGTCTTTATCAGTAAACGTGGAAGCACCTGTACCTGTGAACCAGGTGAGGTCACACGTAGAGGTCAACTCGTCTGGAATCAGTGGAACTAAACTGCTGACCCAGCTGGAGGACTAAAGTCAGCTGTAAGGAAAACCTTAGCACAGTTAGGACTTTCGTCTTTTATTTTTGTTTTAAATAAGTTCTTAATGTGTTTTGCATAGACATACGTACTGGATGTAGGACCACCCGTGTCTCCACTTGTCCTATTTTAAAGCAAAAAAAGCAGCAGTTACACCCACCACAATTTTGGCTGTACCTCATGTCTCGTCATGCCAAGACAGTCCAAAAATGGGAAAAGAGGTGGAGCTGAGGGTGGAGCTGAGGGTGGAGCTGAGGGTGGAGCTGAAGGTGGAGCTGAGGGTGGAGCTGAGGGTGGAGCTGAAGGTGGAGCTGATGATGGAGCTGATGGTGGAGCTGAGGGTGGAGCTGAGGGGGGAGCTGAAGGTGAAGCTGATGATGGAGCTGATGATGGAGCTGAGGATGGAGCTGAAGGGGGAGCTGAGGGTGGAGCTGAAGGTGGAGCTGAGGGTGGAGCTGAAGGTGAAGCTGATGATGGAGCTGAGGGTGGAGCTGAGGGTGGAGCTGAAGGGGGAGCTGATGATGGAGCTGAAGGTGGAGCTGAGGGTGGAGCTGATGATGGAGCTGAGGGGAGAGCTGAGGGTAAAGCGGAGGGTGGAGCTGATGATGGAGCTGATGATGGAGCTGAGGGGGGAGCTGAAGGTGAAGCTGATGATGGAGCTGATGATGGAGCTGATGATGGAGCTGAAGAGGGAGCTGAGGATGGAGCTGATGATGGAGCTGAGGATGGAGCTGAGGATGGAGCTGATGATGGAGCTGAAGGGGGAGCTGAGGGGGGAGCTGAAGGTGAAGCTGATGATGGAGCTGATGATGGAGCTGATGATGGAGCTGAAGGGGGAGCTGAGGGTGGAGCTGATGATGGAGCTGATGATGGAGCTGAGGGTGGAGCTGATGATGGAGCTGATGATGGAGCTGAGGGGGAGCTGAAGGTGAAGCTGATGATGGAGCTGAGGGTGGAGCTGAAGGGGAAGCTGAGGATGGAGCTGATGATGGAGCTGAGGGGAGAGCTGAGGGTAAAGCGGAGGGAAGAGCTGATGATGGAGCTGATGATGGAGCTGAGGGGGGAGCTGAAGGTGAAGCTGATGATGGAGCTGATGATGGAGCTGAAGGGGGAGCTGAGGGGGGAGCTGAAGGTGAAGCTGATGATGGAGCTGATGATGAAGCTGATGATGGAGCTGATGATGGAGCTGAGGGGGGAGCTGAGGGTGGAGCTGATGATGGAGCTGAGGGGGGAGCTGAGGGTAAAGCGGAGGGAAGAGCTGATGATGGAGCTGAGGGTGGAGCTGAGGGGGGAGCTGAGGGGGGAGCTGAAGGTGAAGCTGATGATGGAGCTGAGGGTGGAGCTGATGATGGAGCTGAGGGGGGAGCTGATGATGGAGCTGAGGGTGGAGCTGAGGGTGGAGCTGAGGATGGAGCTGAGGATGGAACTGAGGGTGGAGCTGAAGGTGGAGCTGAGGGTGGAGCTGAAGGTGAAGCTGATGGTGGAGCTGAGGGTGGAGCTGATGATGGAGCTGAGGGGGGAGCTGAGGGGGGAGCTGATGATGGAGCTGATGATGGAGCTGATGATGGAGCTGATGATGGAGCTGAGGGGGGAGCTGAAGGTGAAGCTGATGATGGAGCTGATGGTGGAGCTGAGGGTGGAGCTGAGGGTGGAGCTGAGGATGGAGCTGAGGGTGGAGCTGAGGGTGGAGCTGAGGATGGAGCTGAGGGTGGAGCTGAGGGTGGAGCTGAGGGTGGAGCTGAGGGTGGAGCTGAGGGTGGAGCTGAGGATGGAGCTGAGGGGGGAGCTGAGGGTGGAGCAAATGAATCAATGTAGCTAACTGAGCTATCTCCCGGAGCTAAGACCAGTGTTGCTAACTCAGCGGCTTTGTCGCTGTTCCTAACGACTTTTTGACCGCCCTCAACGGATTTTTCTAAAAAGTTCCTAGCAACAAACCTCGAGACATTTTTGAGAACCTTTGTTACTTTCTTATAGAAATTCCCGGCAGATTAGCAAAAAAGAAAAAAGAAACCATTTGTCATGTTGGAGCTCCTTAGCTCAGACATTTAGCCGTGGCTTCAAACTGTGATGTTTAACAGGAAGTCTGTTGTGGAGGTTCTGTGGGTTTGGGTTCAGCTCACACAGGTAGCACCAGTGTGACATCACAGGTCAACCTGTCTTCCTGTGAGGTCATGAGAGAGGTCACACAGACAATAGACAGATACTAGAGAAACTTTCAGCCTGAGCTCAAATTTCGGACCGCCACCTTTAAAGGACCGTCATCATCCATCAGCCACGTCGCAGGTGTGCACTAAAGAAATTTATTATGAAACATGTTAGCTGAACTCTATTTATTGGTATAAAACTCAAAACATTTCTTGATAAAACGTCATGTCTATGTGTAGCCCCACCCCGCGTGACTCTACACATTTCACAGGGCAGATCATCCAGAGGTTACTCACATGTGAATAGTTAAACGTCATCACTTATCTGATTCAGTGTTCGTCAGATACTTCCAAAAACGTAAATGCAACAGAGTAAATGTTAGTAGTCACTACCCACCAAGGGCGTAGGGAGCATCAGTGCGACGTACCGGGGCTCACGGGAGGGGGAGAGAGAGAGAGAGAGAGAGAGAGAGAGAGAGAGAGAGAGAGAGAGAGAGAGAGAGAGAGAGAGAGAGAGAGAGAGAGAGAGCATGTGCACGCATTGGTCAGCTAGCCGAGCCGCAGCGGAGGTGAGGATGCATCTGAACTCAGACTCGTGACGCATTAAAGTCCTTCCATGGTGTGTTCTGTGTTCACTAACGACACATAACTTGCTGGTGATCATGTTGGGAGAACTGGTTTAGGCTGGAACGTTGGTGAGCGCTGCTGCAGAGGAGCCCAGGGGACGGAGGTGTCTGAGTTCAGATGCATCCTCACCTCCGCTGCTGCACGAGCAACGGGATGCACAAAGTGCTTCCCGTTGCTCGTGTTTAACAAAGAAATAGAGTCTGGATCTTCTACAGCTGATCCGACAGCTGCTTCTACGCCAGCGTCAACCAGCGCAGCCATGTTTGTGTTGCTGAGCTGGGCGCACGACGCTACTGTTGAGACTAACTCCCACCCTACAGGTCAGATGGTTTGAACTGGAGTGGGACAAGATGGATTCTCCTGAGTTTGGAAAACTCCCAGGTCAGAGAGCTTCCGTTCAGACTGATCATCCCCGTCGGGTGCTGCTTCCTGCCTCTGCATCCATCATCTGAGCTTAGAGCTGCCGTCTGATCCGTCAACATAAAAGATTTGAATCCATAAAAACTGACTATGAATAAAACTTCTTCCTACATTAGAATGATTTCAGTCTTCCTACTGCAGTGAAAGTTTACACATCCCATAATACTAGTTAGCTTTTCTAATCTTGGCTGAAGCTGTGTGTTTATCTTATGTCCAAAAAGCTTTATTGTTCATTTAAATCGCAGCGCGACGCGTCCGTCTGCGAGAGGAGCAAAGGGACGCGTTCCATTTAGAAGTTCTGCTCCATACATTTACAGAACAATCAGCATACGCCGCGGTAGAAATGGAATGCAGCCCTTGTTGATACACCTGCGCTTTCTGGACTCACGTAGGTGAAGAAGTTTCAGCTTCTCTTTTTCCAGCAGCCCCAGCAGGAAGCTTCGCTCCTCTGGTGGAACCCACGGATGCTCCAGGGACAGAAGTCCTCCAGCGTGTCCGGGTTGGCCCCTGGGAACAGATCCTGGACCAGCTCAGCTGGCTCCTCTTGATATGGAGGAGGAGCGGCTCTGCCTACAGCCAGTGTTTGAGCTAACTTGTGAAAGCTTGTGATGTTCTCCTCACGGGGAGTGGGAGACTGTTCCAGCTGAGATGATGATCTCAGTCTTATCTTCATTCAGCTTTCTTCAGCTGAATGAAGATAAGACTGAGATCCTCATCTGTGCCCCAGACAAGCTGGTTCCCAGTCAGAGACTCTCTTGGTCAGCTTGCTTCTCACACCAAACCTTCTGTCAGGAATCTTGGCGTGACCTTTGACCCAGCTCTCACCCTGGATTCTCATGTCAGTTCTCTTGTTCGCTCTTCCTTCTTCCATCTCAGGAACATTGCTAAGCTGAGTCCCATTCTGTCCCGCTCTGAACTTGAGACAGTTCTCCACACCTTCATCTCCTCACGCTTAGACTACTGTAACTCTCTTTTCACGTGTCTGAGCAGAACCTCCCTGAACCGTCTACAGGTGGTTCAGAACGCCTGTGCTCGGCTTCTGACCAAGTCCTCCAAACACACCCACATCACCCCGCTTCTCCTCCAGCTTCACTGGCTGCCAGTCAACTTCAGGGTTCATTTCAAGATCCTGGTTCTGGTCTATAGGGCCCTACATGGACAAGCACCATCTTACATTGGTGATCTTCTTAGTCCCTGCACCCCCAGCAGGTCCCTGAGGTCCAGTGATCAAAGCCTACTGGTTGTGCAGCGCACCAGGCTAAAGGTCAAAGGTGATAGATCATTTGCTGCTGTGGCCCCCAGACTCTGGACCTCTCTCCCCCTGAGCCTGAGATCAGTGGACTCAGTGGTCTCCTTTAAAAAGCAGCTGAAGACTCACTTGTTCAAGCTGGCTTTTGTATGACCTTCTTCACCTCTCTCTCTTTATTCTGCTCTCCCCACCTATTCCACCTTCCTCAGGATCCACTGGTTTCCCTCTTTCCTGTTCACTCACTCTCTTTCTCTTAACATTTTTAATCACAATTGTCTATTTTTGCTCATTTTAAATATATTTTTAAACATTTTCTAAATTCTTTTTTATATTTTTACATTTTTTGTTTTTGTGAAGCGCCTCGTGATTTTAATCTTGAGAGGCGATATAGAAATGATATTTTCTTCTTCTTCTTCTCTTGCGGGTCTTTGGTCCAGGCTGGTGTTCCTCAGAGACCCTAGTCCTGACCCCGCTGTGATCCTACAGTCAGACCTGATTGGTGGAGCTAGACCGTCTAACACCTAGCTCGCCTCTGGACCCGCACCTCCAGGGGGCCACCGACCACACCTGGCACATCCACAACGTTGTAAACATCTCGTAGACGTTGTGCTGGGTCAGAATATTACAGACGAGTTTTTATAGTTTCTAATCTCTCAGAGAGGATCTATGATTCAGCATCAGGTCCTTCAGTCAGCGACCAGCGTGTGACTCGATGTGCGACCGAGTTGATGTCTGTAGAAACCGTTTAGCAGCGTCAGACTTTCTGGCGCTCCGTGTGGAATCAAGCGTCACACTGAGGTTCTGACTACTTCTCCTACCTGAATGCTTGATGCTCATTGGTTGGTGAACATCCCACACACAGGTTTTAGTTGTAGGCGAGACTCAAAAAGCCAGTCCTTTACAGTCAGGTGAGAATGGAGGAAGCATCCCGAGTAGTATTGCACTAGTGAAGATGACATCATCAGCACATTCCTTATGGACACATGAATAAGCCACGCCCTTCATATGTGTAGAAACTAACAGCTGATGTCACCCGCTCCTGTGTGCCTGACCCTGGGATACTTAAGCTCCGCCCCCTCCTCCCTTTTCCTGTCTAAACATCGGGGACGGTTTTGTGCTGATCAAAGTCAATCCCCCCCCCCCACACACACACACACACACACACACACAGTCTTTAGGGATCTCTGTTTGGTTTTAAAATTTCTGACCTGACGCCAAACAAGAGTTTTATCTTCTTTTAATTTTCTGCGGAGAAACGGACCCGAGGAGCTTCAGGTTTCCTTCAGATCAGACGGAGCTGCTGATTGGACAGAACCCCCCTGTTCATCTGCCCCAGGGGGGCCCCTCCGACCCCCTGACCCACTGACACGCCCCCCAAAACAGAAAAGAAAGAGCAGAAGAAGACAAAAACAGAGGGAGGCCTCGCTGTCACACTACGCCTCCTTTCTCTTTCTTTTTCCAAACTCTGAGCTTCGCTGACATTTGAATAGTCGTCTGATATCCATCAGCTTCACCCCGAGGAGATGCAGAGAAGACACCGAGCCACCACAGTAACAAAAGAAAAACACACAACACGGATAATGTATGCATGCTTCCTTTCATCCTTCATCAAACTTTTAATCCCCACAAACATCTAAAAGTCCGGAGTTTGGATCTGCGACAGGAGCGGAGCCACAGGAGAGAGGAAACCTTTCAAACTCCTCAGATCAGCGTGGTCCTCAAACGGGGAAATCTGATAATGAAATGGCAGCTTTGTTTCTGATCACAACAACATCTTTCATCAATGACTCAGCAGAACAACAAACACTCCAGCAGCCTAAACACTATCCAGATCAAAAAGTTCAGTTAGGGAAAAGTTCAGGAAGTTTTTAGGCTCATGTGTGACTGATTTAATCCTAGAGGCTTTTATTCTGAAGTTTTTAGGTTCATGTGTGACTGATTTAATCCTAGAGGCTTTTATTCTGAAGTTTTTAGGTTCATGTGTGACTGATTTAACCCTAGAGGCTTTTATTCTGAAGTTTTTAGGTTCATGTGTGACTGATTTAATCCTAGAGGCTTTTATTCTGAAGTTTTTAGGCTCATGTGTGACTGATTTAACCCAAGAGGCTTTTATTCTGAAGTTTTTAGGTTCATGTGTGACTGATTTAACCCTAGAGGCTTTTATTCTGAAGTTTATAGGTTCAGGTGTGACTGATTTAACCCTAGAGGCTTTTATTCTGAAGTGTTTAGGTTCATGTGTGACTGATTTAACCCTAGAGGCTTTTATTCTGAAGTGTTTAGGTTCATGTGTGACTGATTTAACCCTAGAGGCTTTTATTCTGAAGTTTTTAGGTTCATGTGTGACTGATTTAACCCTAGAGGCTTTTATTCTGAAGTTTTTAGGTTCATGTGTGACTGATTTAACCCTAGAGGCTTTTATTATGAAGTTTTTAGGTTCATGTGTGACTGATTTAATCCTAGAGGNNCTCTCTCTCTCTCTCTCTCTCTCTCTCTCTCTCTCTCTCTCTCTCTCTCTCTCTCTCTCTCTCTCTCTCTCTCTCTCTCTCTCTCTCTCTCTCTCTCTCTCTCTCGCGGCTGTCAGGTAGCGTACTGATGATGATGATGATGAAGACTCGTCTGCTGTTCAGGGACAGAGAAACAACTGGTACCAGCATGGTGCTGCTGTGTCAGAAGTTCTGGCTAAACTTGATCCTTTCATGGGCCAGGGTGACGTTAACTTCTGTTGCATTCAGCTTTGACCTTCTGCATGCGACACTTGCACCGGGGCCGGCTCACACTCGCTACGCCACCGCTACCCACCTCCAGCTGTACGCAGATGTTTTTAACCAGGTCATTCACCGTGTTGCACTTTGAACCCGTGAAAGCACCAAATACACACAGATTCGATGGATTGATGTAAATGTGATTAGTCAATTATACCAAAACGACTTTAAGGCAACAAAAGTTGTTTACTGATCCGTTGTTTGTGGCGTGCACGTCATCCACGACCGCTCCAAACGGGTTTTCTGTTTGAGGTGAGCGTTTCCCTCACTTTGAGTTCAGTAACCAAGATCCTGGGCTGCCAAGCCCCAGCTGGTATTAAGCATGAATAATGTCCGCATCGTTATCACCACAGCTTCTTTTACTTGGTCACCCATGAGAGCGAGCAACGGAGAATCCACCGTGGGATTCTGGAGCCTCCCAAGTGTCTTCACAACGTGTGGTGCACGCTGGTGAATGCAGTCGGGAGAAAAGCACAAGCACGTCTTTGCCATCCAGCATGGACGTAATTTTCACTTTAGAAGTGCGTGGGGGGGGTATCTTTACAGCATGTTCTAATGGAAAACAGGCTTCAACAAAAACAGTTGTTTTCCACTTGGTCATAGAGCTCAACCAGTGTCAATTTAATAAAGTGTAATGTTGTTTTTAGATGGTAAAAAGTGTGCAGGGGTCAAAACTTGACTTTGGCAAAAGTGGGGGGACATGTCCCCCCTGTCCCTCCCCCAAAATCACGTCCATGCCAGGGGCGGCGTTAGGCCCGGCTATTTGGGCTGAAGCCCCGGATCTAAAACGTGGAAGTAACATGCAGTACCAAAGTCCAACAGAGAGGGAGCAGCTGGCAGTAGTTTGTATACAGCCTGCCTGAGCCTCCACCACTGAAGAAGAAGCCCTTCAGCAGCCGGCTTCTTCTACAGTCTCTGCCTGAAACGCATGAGTGAAGATGGACATAAGGACGTTTTTTAGACAAAAAATACAACGACAGAACCCCAGCTTTGATGAGACTGGTGCTGACTCAGGTTTGTGAGTCTTATTTGAAAATATTTGTTGTGCTGCTGGTTTGCCTAAAGTTAGCTTATCAGGTAAAGTTGTTGGAGAAAGAACGGGAATATTTACTATCATCTCACACTAAACACTAACAGGAACAATACTCTGCCCTGAAAATGCTTAAAATGTAGCTTCAGATTAAAAATAATGTGGTACAAGACAAATATATATATATATATATGATGTTGACTAGTGCGTGTCACGTGTGTGTGCGTGTGCGTGTGTGCGCGCGCGTGTGTTAAGCCCCGGATCTTCTTCAGTCCTAAATCCGCCCCTGGTCCATGCCATCCAGAAATGCACGAAGTGCTTCCCGTTGCTTGTGTTTAACAAAGAAATAGAGTCTGGATCTTCTACAGCTGATCCGACAGCTGCTTCTACGCCAGCGTCAACCAGCGCAGCCATGTTTGTGTTGCTGAGCTGGGCGCTCGACGCTACTGTTGAGACTAACTCCCACCCTACAGGTCAGATGGTTTGAACTGGAGTGGGACAAGATGGATTCTCCTGAGTTTGGAAAACTC
>SSNQ01000030.1:475250-490567 GCA_006942095.1 Nothobranchius kuhntae | reverse complement strand
TGAAGTTTTTAGGTTCATGTGTGACTGATTTAACCCTAGAGGCTTTTATTATGAAGTTTTTAGGTTCATGTGTGTCTGATTTAACCCTAGAGGCTTTTATTATGAAGTGTTTAGGTTCATGTGTGACTGATTTAATCCTAGAGGCTTTTATTATGAAGTTTTTAGGTTCATGTGTGACTGATTTAACCCTAGAGGCTTTTATTATGAAGTTTTTAGGTTCATGTGTGACTGATTTAACCCTAGAGGCTTTTATTATGAAGCTTGACAAGTCACTAAAACATTTTAATTAGAAAAATATTGTGATGAAAAACATGTCCTTTTTATAAACTTGTAAATGTAAATTGACGTTTGTTTTTATTTATTTTACATTTTAAGACGTGTTTTCAGCCACACCTTTTGGTTCAGAGAGGTTTTTATATTTCTGTCTTCCTGGTTTTTGTCACTAAGAAAAACAAAAAGGCAAACATTCAGTTGTTTCAAAATAAAAGCATGAACTGAACAATTAGGGTTCTGTTTATACAGGATGATGTCATATGACATCATTCACTTTATCACTATCATCATCTTCATCACCATGGACTTGGAGCGATGGAGGCTCTCGTCTCGTGGCTGAAGCAGAGTTCAGACAGGGCAGGAAAACCGGTGTGGGCAGAATCTAAACTGGAATCGTTAGCGTTGTGATTTTATTTAGACCTTCAAAAATCTTGTAAGTAAACCTTTTTGTTTTAGCTTTAGAGGCTCAGGCTTTGAAGGAACTTTAAGGAAGTTTAACAACCAAAACATGTACAGAAATGTAAAATGTCTTCCTCGTACATCCTCCTGCAACGCGCTGGTCCTGCAGAACCATCCCTGGCATGTTTACTCCGATTGCTTCTGCATCTCTGCAAAATCACAGAAAGATGTTCAGGTCGAACAAGCTGCTTCCCCATGCAGCGTGATGACATCATCATGCCTTCCAGAGGCAGCGTGATGACGTCATCATGCCTTCCAGAGGCAGCGTGATGACATCATCATGCCTTCCAGAGGCAGCGTGATGACATCATCATGCCTTCCAGAGGCAGCGTGATGACATCATCCGCATTCAATTCAATTCAAGTGTATTCATAAAGCACCAAGTCACGACCAGAGTCGTCTCAAGGACCTGCACACAGTAAACAACACAGGTCAGGTCATTAAGCCAATCAGCAACAAGTTTCCTATATAAGGAACCCAGCAGGTCGCATCAAGTCACTGACTCGTGTCAGAGTCTTTACAGCAATCCTCATACTAAGCAAGCATGCAGCGACAGTGGAGAGGAAAACTCCCTTTTAACAGGAAGAAACCTCCAGAGGATCCTGGCTCAGTATAAGCAGCCATCCTCCACGACTCACTGGGGAGAGAAAAGACAGAAACACACACACACACACACACACACACACACACACACACACACACACACACACACACACACACACACACACACACACACACACACACACACACACACACACACACAGGTTACATTGTGATGTCTTAGTAAATATTGTATTTGGTGAGAGATAAACTTTATTGTATTAATCCTAGTGGATCTATAATTAAACGGGTAAACTAGTAGTAGCACATCCAACGTCAATGAAAACAAAAAGTTATTATCAGGAGAGGGAGAATGTTTAAGTGGTTAGCAGCAGTGTGCTAGACGATGGCCCCCTCCATGAGGCCACCACAGCTCAGCAGAACATCGTTGTAGCTTCTTCTGGGGAGAAAAACACTTAGAGAGAAAATAAAGTTAACAGCTGAAATAGCAGGAAATAATACAGTTAAAGAGCAGATTGTAGAAGAAAGCAGTCGAGTGTGGAAAGTGGTCAGTGTATCCTCCAGCAGTCTAAGCCTATAGCAGCATAACTACAGAGATAACTCTGGATAACCTATCCTATTTAGATGGAGGCATGTTGGAGGCAGGGCAAGGGAGAGCCGTCTTTAATGATTGTACACTCCGACAGAAATTCAGGCTCTTCATCCAGACTTCTGGTACATGTGCGGTCTGATTTAGACGTTCTGACTGATCTCTGAGTGTTTCTAAGAGAATAAGAGGGCATGGGTTTATTTTCAGTGGAACGGTTTTGCTCGGGTCCCATCAGAACCTCTGACAGGGCTGTGCTTGTTACCTCTTTAGTGATGAATTACCTTCTTCAGCTCTGATTAGTTTCATCAGCTTGTGAAGGCTGCAGAAGTCGTGTGTTTGGACTGTAAACATTCATGTTGCCGTGCAACTCGTGAGCGCGTCGTCTGGCTTCGCATCGAGACTCCGGTCGTGTTTATGGCTCCTGTCTAATGAGTGAATGAAAGAATGAACAAATCAATAAAGTCTGCCTTCATGTTGTGTGTCTGTAAAGTCCACCGGGCCGTGACGCTGCTGCTGAGGCCCAGTTGGACAAGCCCTCTCTGTGTGCGACCCGGTGGACGCTGTTGTAAAGCTCACACACATTAACAGGCTTTATGGAGTGTTGAAAAAGGTCCTCAACAACCGCTGTATTCAACCTGCAGCCACACCCTCCGGGCCGCAGACAGAGGCGGCCTGTCTGCGGCTCCTTTCAGGCCCGAGTCCTCCTGAGTGCAGAGACGCTACCTGCAGATTTCTATCAGACAGCAGAGAAGAAGATGGGTCAGATAAGGGAAAGAAAGGAGGAAGAGCGTCATGGTGCACAGAATACAACAAACGCTGTCCTTGTCTGTCAGACTCTGATGTCAGCTTCGCTCAGAACAAACCCAAGTGTTTATCAGGAGATCCGGATCAGGTTACAGAACCTCTCCTGGATTTATGTGTGGAGTTCTGATGTCATGTTGCCCCCCCCCAGCATCGACCCTTGAGGAACGCCCATAGACGGGTAGAGGAGCAGATTGGTAACCCTCTGTTCTCACTAAGATGTAACTTCTGAACCACGGATGCCTGAGGAGGTCCTGTACGTCTGAGTCTACTGAATAAGATGTTACGGTCTACAGAGTCAAAGGCTTTAGCCAAGTCAACAAACACAGCTACACAATATTCCTTATCGTCTACGGCACGCATGATGTCATTTAGCACTTTAAGTGTAGCAGAGACACATCCATGGCCAGGTCTGAAGCCGGACTGCATGGGAGTAATAACACTGCTGGATTCCAGCTGGTGAGTTAGCTGTTTGTTAGCTAACTTTTCAGTGACTTTAGAGGCAAGGCAGGATAGAGATAGGCCTCTAACAGCCTAGGTCTGACTGGTCTCCCCTTTAAAGAGTGGAGCAACTGATGCAGATGAGCAGTCCTGCAGACATGCACCAGTTTGTATGGACAGGTTAAACAGATGGGTAATAGGTGCAGCAATAACACGTGCTGCTGTTCTCAGAGGGAAAGGATCAAGAGTTTCCAGTCCGGCTGATTTATGAGGATCTAACGTGAGAAACTCGTCAGTACCTCGTTTACCTGAAACACCTGAACAGAGAAACAGGAACTGGTTGTGGAGAGGGAATCGTTGCTTAGCTGACTCGAGGTCATGTCCCAGTTCAAATCAGCTAATGAGAAGAATTCAGAGGAGGAGTAGGGGCAAGGCAGGGGCAGAAGAGCATCTGTAGCAGCCAGCAACAACCAAAGAGTAGCTTTTAGAGAGGTTAGTTCTCAGTAACAGCAGCTCAAAGTGTTTGGGCAAGGAGCTGGTTGTGTCTGGTTCTGGGTCCAGGACCGCTCTGGTTCTGAGGCTAACTAGAGGCTTTGGATCAGAGACCCTGTGGAGAAAGATCAGATGTTGGTTGTTAAAACATTTTGGAGCTGAGATGAAGAAACATGGAGGAAGGAAATCTGCCTTCTTGTTTTCCTTCCTGGTTTCTTGTTTTCTCCGCGTTTCCAGTAACTTCCTCCCCCATCTCGTTCCTCAGGTGTGTGTTGACTCAGTTTTCCCAGCAGCTCTTTGAAGGAACCCTCGTGTGTGTTTTTCTGTTTTGGAATTTGGGTCGCAGCCAACACGAGGGTCCTCACAAGGACAGAAAGCTGACAGAGGTCTGGGCCGAGGGATGAAATGTTTTTACACGTGAAGTTTGGTGAAAGGCTTCAGTGTTGGAACACAAGTGGCTCTTTAATAATTCATTAACTCTGTTTTTCTCCAGATTCCTGGCTTGTTCTGACAGCTCTTGCTGCTGCAGACGTCGTTTTATTAGCATAAACATTTAACCTGGCTCGCGTTTAATCAGATGGCTAATCTGTGTGTTTCTGTCTGCAGCGATCTCAGTATGAATAATCTGACCCAGATGTCCAGCGGAGTTTTGTTCAACCTGCACTTCCTGGAGGAGCTGTGAGTCCATCTTCTCTTTGAACTTTGACCTTCAGGTCGAGCACCTGGTGCAGAACATTTTAGAATTTCATTCCTGCTTCCAGAGGAAGAAACAAACAAACAAACAAACATAAAATAAACAACATTCTAGCTTTCAGCTTACTAAACGGAGGAAAAACATGGAAAGGTTTTCTAGTTTTTCTCTTAGTGCCAACAATATAGAGTGTTAGGTGTAGAAATAAGTAAATAATAATATAACATATTACTACTAATATCTTAGTGATCTGTGTGATCAGTCCTGCTGGTTGTGTTTAATATTTGTTTATTATGTTTGAAGTTTTTTGTATTTATTTGCTTTACTTTTGTTTTTGTGTCATTTCGATGTTTCCGTTGAAGATCAACTCAGTTTAGTTTGAATGATTTTAATACTTTAACTCTTGAATCTGAATCTTTTTCCTCTTTCTGCTCATGTTTTCTTTGAGCTTGTATAGTTATGTTATTGTCGTGTTTTCTTTGAGCTTGCGTAGTTATGTTGTTGTCGTGTTTTCTTTGAGCTTGTGTAGTTATGTTGTTGTCATGTTTTCTTTGAGCTTGTGTAGTTATGTTGTTGTGTTTTCTTTGAGCTTGTGTAGTTATGTTGTTGTTGTGTTTTCCTTGAGCTTGTGTAGTTATGTTGTTGTTGTGTTTTCCTTTGAGCTTGTGTAGTTATGTTGTTGTCGTGTTTTCTTTGAGCTTGTGTAGTTATGTTGTTGTCATGTTTTCTTTGAGCTTGTGCAGTTATGTTGTTGTCGTGTTTTCTTTGAGTTTGTGTAGTTATGTTGTTGTTATGTTTCCTTTGAGCTTGTGTAGTTATGTTGTTGTCGTGTTTCCTTTGAGCTTGTGTAGTTATGTTGTTGTCGTGTTTCCTTTGAGCTTGTGTAGTTATGTTGTTGTCATGTTTTCTTTGAGCTTGTGTAGTTATGTTGTTGTTGTGTTTCCTTTGAGCTTGTGTAGATAATTTGTTGTCATGTTTCCTTTGAGCTTGTGTAGTAATGTTGTTGTCCTGTTTCCTTTGAGCTTGTGTTGTTATGTTGTTGTCGTGTTTTCTTTGAGCTTGTGTAGATATGTTGTTGTCATGTTTTCTTTAAGCTTGTGTAGTTATGTTGTTGTCATGTTTTCTTTGAGCTTGTGTTGTTATGTTGTTGTCGTGTTTCCTTTGAGCTTATTTAGTTATGCTGTTGTCATGTTTTCTTTAAGCTTGTGTAGTAATGTTGCTGTCATGTTTTCTTTGAGCTTGTGTAGTTATGTTGTTGTCGTGTTTCCTTTGAGCTTATGTAGTTATGTTATTGTCGTGTTTTCTTTAAGCTTGTGTTGTTATGTTGCTTCCATGTTTTCTTTGAGCTTGTGTAGTTATGTTGTTGTCTTTTCTTTTAGCTTGTGTAGTTATGTTGTTGTCATGTTTTCTTTGAGCTTCTGTAGTGAAGTTGTTGTCATGTTTTCTTTGAGCTTGTTTTGTTATGTTGTTGTCGTGTTTTCTTTAAGCTTGTGTAGTTATGTTGTTGTTGTGCTTTCTTTGAGCTTGTGTAATTATGTTGTTATTGTGTTTTCTTCGAGCTTATTTTGTTATGTTGTTGTCGTGTTTTCTTTGAGCTTGTTTAGTTATGTTGTTGTCGTGTTTTCTTTGAGCTTGTGTAGTTATGTTGTTGTAGTGTCTTCTTTGAGCTTGTGTTGTTATGTTGTTGTCGTGTTTTCTTTGAGCTTGTGTAGATATGTTGTTGTAGTGTCTTCTTTGAGCTTGTGTTGTTATGTTGTTGTCGTGTTTTCTTTGAGCTTCTGTAGTTATGTTGCTGTCGTGTTTTCTTTGAGCTTGTGTAGGTATGTTGTTGTCATGTTTTCTTTGAGCTTGTGTAGTTATGTTGTTGTCATGTTTTCTTTGAGCTTATTTAGTTATGCTGTTGTCATGTTTTCTTTAAGCTTGTGTAGTAATGTTGCTGTCATGTATTCTTTGAGCTTGTGTAGTTATGTTGTTGTCGTGTTTCCTTTGAGCTTATGTAGTTATGTTATTGTCGTGTTTTCTTTAAGCTTGTGTTGTTATGTTGCTTCCATGTTTTCTTTGAGCTTGTGTAGTTATGTTGTTGTCTTTTCTTTTAGCTTGTGTAGTTATGTTGTTGTCGTGTTTTCTTTAAGCTTGTGTAGTTATGTTGTTGTCGTTCTTTCTTTGAGCTTGTGTAGTTATGTTGTTGTCGTGTTCTCTTTGAGCTTGTTTTGTTATGTTGTTGTTGTGTTTTCTTTGAGCTTGTTTAGTTATGTTGTTGTCGTGTCTACTTTGAGCTTGTGTTGTTATGTTGTTGTCATGTTTCCTTTGAGCTTGTGTAGTTATGTTGTTGTCATGTTTCCTTTGAGCTTGTGTAGTTATGTTGTTTTCATGTTTTCTTTGAGCTTGTGTAGTTATGTTGTTGTCACATTTTCTTTGAGCTTGTGTAGTTATGTTGTTGTCACGTTTTCTTTGAGCTTGTGTAGTTATGTTGTTGTCGTGTTTTCTTTGAGCTTGTGTAGATATGTTGTCGTGTTTTCTTGTGGTATTCAGTCTCGTTTTTTTAGTTTTCCGTCAAATTTGACTCAGATTCAGGAGGTGTGTGTCTCTTTGGTCATTTGGACTTTCAGAGCTTCAGGACTCGTCTTCGGGCTCTGCTGTAAAGTTTTCTGTGATTCAGGTCCTTTTCTGACTCTACAGATGCTTCTTTGTTCTCGTGTCTGCTGACAGAGTCAAACTCCTCATTAGAACAGCTCAGGATCTCCTGCATGACACGTTTATTATTTGTTATTTCTGGAGTTCTGGTCCTGGACCTGTCCTTCCAGACCCAGTCTGATCCGAACCCTGAGATCTGATGTTTAGGTCCGTCTGAAGCAGAGTTGAGTCCCGGCCGAACAACTGGATCTAAACTAAACAGCAGCTGGGGGAGGCGAGCTGACCTCAGCGAGACCTGAACCTGACTCTGACTGCTGTTCTGCTCTTCTGCCAGCTGTGTGTGTGTGTGTGTTTGTGTGTGATATTTGTCACCGTGGCGTGAGAAACATCACGGCGGCGATAGGACACCACAGGCCGGCTGAACTCCGTTTGGCCTCTGAAACACAAACAGACCTGCAGCTCCAAGACAAAATGAGAACACGTCTGTTCTCGTATCGGGAACTCATCAACAAACTGAAGCTGTCAATAGTTTCTTCTGCCATGGGTCCGATTCAGGTCCACATCCTGAGTGTAATCGATGAGTATGGTGGCCTGTGAGGTGCAATCAGATTGGTGCAAAACCCTTGTTGCTGATTTAAAGACGTTGATCAACCAAAGAAACCTTTAAAAAGTAAAAATATAGACAATCAGCAGGAATCCATAAATGTTCTCTAAATCAGACGTTTAACCCTTTATTCTACCTGCGGGTGATCGACAGACTCTTCATTTGCTGTTTTAGAACTTAAAAATTTTTTTCTTACTTTACCTTTTGTTGTGAAACCTGTTTATGTGTCCTAGTAAGGCTACCATAGGGGGAGCCACTAGAGGTCGCTAGAATACGGGTGTAGAAATTTTCTTTTTCTCCAGAAAATTGATGTAGACACGTTGCTGTTGCTGCAAGAGAATACAAGCAGTTTGTGCTTGAGAACGCTGCATCTTATTGCCTCTGATCATGACATGGTGTCAGAAGTGAGGACTTCACGCCGAGTTACACGGAGAAATGGCTAAATTTGGACCTCCGGAGCCGTTCGACTTTACACGGCCGGCAGAGTGGCCGATATGGCGGCAGAGACTCTCCTGTTTTCTAGTGGCATCCAAGCTAGGGATGGAGAGCGGCGAAGTGCAGGTGAATTTGCTTCTTTACTCCATGGGGAGGGATGCCAAACCAATATATGGCTCATTTGTGTTTCCTGCTGCTACAGAGGCCAGGCCAAGTCCGCAGTTTGAGTATGATCTTGTTATACAAAAGTTTGACGAGCACTTAGTCCCGAAAAGAAACGTTTTCACAAACGGAGCCAGAGGGCCGGGGAGATGGTCGAAGCTTTCGTGCGGAGCCTGTACGAACTCGCACAGCACTGCGAGTTCGGTGGCGGTAACGACGAGCAGATCCGGGACCGCATCGTTATTGGATTAATTGACAAAGACGTTTCACAAAAACTGCAGCTCGAGGCGGACTTAACTCTGGATAGAGCCATTCAACTGGCACGCCAGAGTGAACAAGTCAAACAGCAAAGTGTGGAGCATGTGGAAAGCACTGTGAGTGAGGTGAAACAGAGGCATTATAACAGCACGAGAAGGAGTTACTACCAACCTCGTCAGGTACGTGAGCAACGACATAGTGAAAGTAAACCAAAGTGCCAAAGATGCAACAGGGTGCATGACAAAAGAGAAAACTGCCCAGCCCGCAATAAAAGATGCAGAAAGTGCAATAAGTTGGGACACTTTGAAGTTGTATGCAAAACCAAAATGCTAAAAGAGGTCAGGGCTGAGGCTGTAGAGGACGCAGATGAGGATTCATTCTTCATAGGGGAGCTTTTCCTGGGAGCAGTGACTGAGCAAAAAACTACAGTCATTGAGGAGTCAGCCTCAGATGCCGACTGGGACATTGAGCTACTGGTAAATGGCAGTCCAGTTGATTTCAAGATTGATACAGGTGCAGACACCACTGTTATGGCAGAAACGACCTTTAATAAGCTCCAGCAGAGACCCAAACTTATCCAGTGTAAGCCAACGGTGTACAGCCCTGGTGGAAAAGTCAGGTGCATGGGTGAATTCCTTGCTACTACAGTGTACAAAGGCCAAAACTACCAGTACTGGATTACAGTTACAAGAGGGCAATACGCAAGTAACCTACTGGGAAAGACGGTGGTGAAGTGCATGGGACTAGTTGCTAGAGTTAACAAAATTAGTAGTGACTTACCAGAGGATGTGTTTGGGGAAATGGGCCTGCTGAACTGTGAACCGGTAAAAATCGAGCTGGCCGAAGATGCAGTGCCGTACAGAGTAACCACCCCACGCCGGGTACCTTTTCCACTCCTCCCAAAGGTGGAGAAGGAAAGAAAGCGCATGCTCAAACTTGGCATCATTGAGGAAGTCACCGAGCCAACAGACTGGTGTGCACCAATGGTGCCTGCTCCAAAGCGCAACAAGGATGAGGTCAGAGTGTGTGTGGACTTAAAACGTCTGAATAAGGGAGTAAAGCGTGAACGTAGCATTTTGCCCACATTGGATGACATCACTCCCAAGTTAGCAGGGGCTAAAGTTTTCTCCACGTTGGATGCCTCCAGTGGGTTCTGGCAAATACCACTGGACCCCAGCTGCCAAAAGTTAACCACGTTTATAACTCCCATGGGCAGGTTTTGCTTCAGATGCCTGCCATTTGGCAGAACTTCAGCACCCGAGATCTTCCAGCGGCTCATGAGCACCTTGTTCAAGGGCCTAGAGGGGACTGTTGTCGTGATGGACGACATACTGGTTTTTGGGGCTAACAAAGAGGAGCATGACCAATGCTTAGATGCAGTATTACAGACAATCAAAGCATCAGGCCTTAAGCTTAACAGGTCCAAGTGCCACTTCGGAAAGAATGAACTACAGTTCTTCGCTCACATCATCAGTGCGGATGGTGTGAAACCTGATGATGGCAAGGTGGAGGCTATTGCTAGGATGCCCAGCCCCACCAATGTAGAACAACTCAGGCAGGTACTCCGTTTAATAAACTATGTTGGAAAATTCCTGCCGGGCCTGTCCACTGTGCTGCACCCCCTCTCCAATCTTCTCAAGAAAGAGACCGTATAGGCGTGTGGCGAGCCTCAGGAGCAAGCATTCAACAAAGCAAAAGCAATGCTCGTGGCTGCACCAGCACTTTGTTATTATGATGCAGGCCGATCAACAGTTGTCAGTACAGACGCCAGCAGCTATGGCCTGGGTGCTGCACTGTTACAGGACCATGAGGGGGAGTTACGGACTGTTGCTTTTTGTTCTCGCACGCTCACAGACGCAGAGAAAAGATATTCTCAGATGGAAAAAGAGTGTTTAGCATCTGTCTCGGCCTGCAAACATTTTGCCCGCTACATCCAAGGCATGGGTCATGAACGTCTACAAACTGACCATAAGCCCTTGGTGCCTTTGATCAACTCATACAACCTTGATAAAACGCCACTGAGATGTCAGAGACTGCTGATGCGGCTGATGCGATTCAATGTCACTGCTGAGCATGTTCACGGTAAACAATTAGTGGTGGCAGACGCACTCTCCAGACATCCACTGCACGGATGCTACCCGTCTGAGACAGACAGCCAGGTCAAGGCATATGTGAGCAACGTAGTGACAAGCAAACCTATTAAGTCACAGAAGTTGGAGGAAATTCGTAGAGCTACACAGAGGGACCCACAGCTTCAAAAAGCAATCATCTTCATCAGACAAGGGTGGCCTCGGAGGATGGCAAAGAGCTCACCACTGCAAGGCTTGTATGCAGCCAGGAGCCACCTTTCAGACTCCGATGGTCTAGTGCTCTACCACGATCGCATCGTAATTCCCACAGCACTCAGACCCAGTGTCCTTGACCAACTACACGAAGGCCACCAAGGACTAACTAAATGTAGAGAACGCGCAAGATCAACAGTGTGGTGGCCCAACATTGGACTTGAAATAACACACAAGGTGAGGTCATGCATCTTTTGTAGAGAGCATAAGCCTACACAGCGACGGGAGCCCCTCGTGACTTCTCCTCTGCCCAATGGCCCCTGGCAAAAGATTGCAGCTGATCTGTGTGAGCTCGAGGGTAAGAACTTTCTTGTCGTAGTTGACTATTTTTCAAGAGACATTGAGATTGCTTCCCTCACTACAACAACCAGCAGACAGGTCATTAACAAGCTTAAACATATGTTCGTTAGATGGGGCATCCCGTTAGAATTGGTCAGTGATAATGGGACGCAGTTCACATCATCAGAGTTCCAAGACTTCAAACTGAGCTACGGCTTCACCCACACTACGTTGAGCCCTCATTACCCCCAGTCGAATGGAGCTGCTGAAAGAGCCGTCCAAAGGGCCAAGTACATTCTCCAACAGCCTGACCCCTGCTTAGCCTTAATGAGTTACCGCTCTACACCAATTGCAGCAACCAGTGCAAGCCCAGCTCAACTTATGACAGGACGTCAAATCCGCACCACCGTTCCAGTACTTGATAAGACATTGCTGCCCAGTCCGGTCAATAGGGACATGGTGCGCCAAAGGGATGCTGCAGCTAAGGACTCTTACAGATTCTTCTACAACCACAGACATTCAGCTCGTCCACTTCCTGAGCTTCCCCCAGGCCAGGATGTTGTAGCGAAGCTTGATGGGGAAAAGGGTTGGACGACTCCAGCCAGGGTCATCTGTAAGTCCAAAGAGCCGATATCCTACTTGGTGGAGATGGCGAATGGGAACGTGACTCGCCGCAACAGACGACACCTTCAGCCTGTCCCAGGCACCATGGATCCTGAGGAGCAGCAGCAGAGCACGGTTCCAGCTACACCGACTTCTCCAACTAAAGGGGCGGTTGCTTCCCAAGAATCAACAGTAAGGCAGGCATTGCCAGTCCCTGTCCCGGGGTCTCCTCTCCGCCCTACCACACCTGTGAGAGTGACTTCCAGGGGGCGGGAGATTAAAGTACCTCTCAGATTCAGAGACTGAGGGCTATCTTCTTTCTATGTTCCAAGGGCAGAATAATCCCTTAACAGGACTGAGGGTAGTCTACCCCTGTGAGGTCCTGCGTTCTGACAACACTGTTTTATGTTTAAAGTACCTTTGTTAAAGGGAGAGACCTGTTTATGTGTCCTAGTAAGGCTACCATAGGGGGAGCCACTAGAGGTCGCTAGAATACGGGTGTAGAAATGTTCTTTTTGTCTGGAAAATTGATGTAGACACGTTGCTGTTGCTGCAAGAGAATAAAAGCGGTTTGTGCTTGAGAACGCTGCGTCTTATTGCCTCTGATCATGACACCTTTTTTAGTTTTTTTTTCTATATGTAATTTATTTTTTCTAGTTTTTAAGGAGTTTGTGGTTGCGGCTGCAGATCAGGATCAGATATTGACCCTACACTGACCTTCTCCTGACCTGGAGTAGGTCCACCTTTCCTGGATAGGTTCTGAATTCTTCCTGTAGTTTAAAGCGAAGCATCAGAAACCTCTCGCTGCTTCGTTTGCCTTTTTAAAAAGCTTTGTTCTGGTTTTTAATGTCATTTGATTCATCTTCTAAAGCAGGTTCTCTAACCTCATGACCAGGAACCGGCACCCATCAGTGATCCTCTAGAACCCGACCGCGCAGACAGAACACAAACCTCCCTGAATACTTTCATGTATTTTTAAATGGTCTGCAGGGTGTTTTTTCTCAGTAAAATGCTATAATTACATGTATGTGAGGCAGGCAATGAGATCAATAAAATGCATAACATTTGTGTTAAGTAATGTTTTATTTTGTAGCATTTTATTGAGCTTAGTTATGTTAAGCCCCGCCCCTGGCTGGTTTGTAGAATAGTTATACAAAACAGATTTAACTGCTATTGATTAATTAGACTGAAATATCCCACAATGCATCAAAAGTATGGCTGAACTGGAGAAAGAGATGCACCAGAAAAATCATCTGTTGTCTGGAACTGGGCGACATTCAGCAGGAACCAGAGTTATCGGCGGTTTCCAATTTACTTCCATCCATAAATCCATTTTCTATTCCCGCTGTTCCACACAGGGTCACGGGAGGCTGGTGCCCATCTCCAGCAGTCTTCCGGCAAACAGGCAGGGTGGACCACGGACATCGCAACACACACACACACACACACACACACACACACCACACACACACACACACACACACACACACACACACACACACACACACACATGCACAGGGAGAACATGCTAACTCCATGCAGAAAGACCCAGGTCGGGATTTGAACCCAGAACCTTCTTGCTGCAAGGCAACAGTGTTAGCCACTGCACCACTGTGCAGCCGAATTTGTGAAACATGTTTAAACTTTTCACAGCCGAGTGTGAAGCAGCTGGGATGAGAATCAACTCTGTATCCGGGACCACGGTCTGAAGTCAGAAAAGGGTAGAATGCCTTCTGCAGGTCAGGGATGAGGTCCTGCACCAAGTGGAGGAGTTTAAAGAGGGACTGCACACCATCAGAAAACATAACTCCGCCCCTAGTCAAGATTTGAAAAATGCTATGAAAGTGGGCATTGCCAGGAGACACAGAGTGGCATGGCCAAGTGTGGGGAATTTCCATCCTGGGAGGGAGGGGCAGTGGGCGGAGACTGTACCGATGATGTGATATTGTTCCAGCCCCAGCCAATCACAAGTTTAAAATGCAGTAGCTGCTGTTCTGCCACAGGGGGCAGCACTGAGACACACTTGTCGCACACCAAGTTCCTTCCTTGGCTGTGTATAAACATGCTTTATAAATCATGAATGAAATGAATGAGTTTTTTATGTTAAAGCCCAAATCCATTTTTTGGTGCACAGCCCTGATTTCACTTGCTGGTTCAGGGCCCGTGTTCACAAAATAATCATTAACGTCATCAATGATTGCCTCGATTCTTCCAATAATCCCGTTCTTCATCATTAGTGTGTGTTGGGTAATTATTAGTACTGGAACATTTAATCACTCCCTATATATCCTTAATATTTTCATGATGTTTTAACAGGTCACATCCAGGATAGCTTCCCATTTACACCAAGACCTTAGAAACGGTGCAACCCCCCTCCTGAAAACTCACCTGTTCAGGTTTGGGTGGGACCCTCCTCTCCGCCCTCGCCTGTTTCTGCTCTTTCTATCTATTCTACGTTTCCCAGGATCCACCGATTATCCTCTTCTTATTCATTCATTCATAGAGCACCTTCCACAAGCTTTAGCAAAGCCCAAGTTGCTGAACACAATAACAAGCAGTTGCATTAATAAATACGGTGAAAGATCAAACAATAAAAACTGCATAAAACAGATTAAAAAACAACAAATAAACAATTACAATCGAGCCAGAGTTGCAGACCCCAGTGGTGAGAACGCCTGGACATAATAACGGGCCTTCAGACGTGACTTCTGGAAGGACGGCCTAACAATCACAGGTAGACCGTTCCGCAGAGCTGGAGCAAGGACCGCGAACGCACCACCTCCCGTCGATTAGCTCCTGGAACGAGGGACCGCCGGACTCAGCAGAGTGAAGACAGTGGGTGGGACATGTCTTTGTAGGACTGCTGATACGTCAGCAGGAGCAGTGCACCCTGCAGAGCCCTGAAAGCAGCATCTGCACCTTAAACTCAGCTCTGTGCTGCATGGGAAGCAGGTGCAGCTCTCACCTGTGTGATGTCACGGCGTCTTGAGCCTGAGCTAGCAGCTGAGTTCTGAACCAGCTGCAGGCGAGCAATCGCGCCCCGACTCCGCCCGCCACACAGGGCTTTGCAGTAGCGAGTCTGGACAGGACGACGGGATGAATGTGCTTCATGTTTTTATTCACAATCGTTACTTTACCCATGTTTGTTATTTTTGAATAATTTCATTCATTTTTCTAATTTCTTTATCTTTTTTCTTTTGTTGTTGTTTTTGTGAAGCGCCTTGTTATTTTTATCTTCAGAGGCGTTTCTCCTTCTGCTCCGTTAGCCACAAACTAAATACCTTTGAGTGAACGCCTCCACTGACCACCAGTTTGTTGTGTCTGTGTCTCTCAGGCGATTGGCTGGAAATGATCTGTCCTTCATCCCCAGAGGAGCCTTCGCTGGTCTCCACAGCCTGAAAGTCCTGTAAGGCTTCACATCTCCACTGATGTACAACCCACATGAACGAGAAAACACTAATGACTGAAAGTGGACGTAATCAGGTACATTTGATTGGTTCTGCGTTTAGGATGCTGCAGAATAACCAGCTGGAGTCGGTTCCTGCTGAAGCCTTCAACAACCTCCACAACCTGCAGTCACTGTGAGACACGCTCCACCCTTATCACAGCTTTACAATAACAGTCCTTTATTAACCTTACTTAGTGCATTATTAAGCATCAATGACCTATTAAAGTATTAACATCGTTAATATT
>SSNQ01000030.1:452750-470250 GCA_006942095.1 Nothobranchius kuhntae | reverse complement strand
CTGGAGTAGGAAAACTTCCCCTGGTGAGGCGCTAGAGAGGAGGGGTACTCAGAGTAGTTTCTGCTCCTTAAATAAAAACACAGCTACAGCTTATGAGCTCGACTCTCCCATATTCCAGTCAGAACTTACAAAGCTCCTCGAATGAGAAGTGAAACATCTTCAAGAAGCTAAAGAAGTCCAGCTGCCTTCATCTGAACCTTCTGGGTCACCATGACCTGGATGACAGAGAACCTTCACCAGCATTTGTCTGAAATGTGGAATCCCAGAACAAGGATGGATATTCAGTCAGATGCTGATGAAGATGTGGAACCAACCTAGAGAGGGAAAACAAACAATTCCAGACTTGGTGTTCCCGTCGACACAGACAGTTTCATGTCGATCCCGTGTAGCTCACGTGTTCCAGGTTTGGTTTTACCAGCAGGTAGCAGATCATTCCCAGTACAGAGGCAGCAAATCGGATCAGATAAGATCGTTTTACATTATGATGTGTGGCAGCATGGCAGCAGAATGAAGCCTGCTTCTGTTTTTCTCCTCAGAGATTTGAACCACAACAACCTGGTGGAGTTTCCCACGGCCATCCGCTCCCTCAGCCACCTCAAGGAGCTGTGAGTCCGACAATCCGACTATTCTACAGTTTACCTGAGGACTTACGTTATAGGAATGGATGCTAATGTCCTTTTTTTTCCTGTTTAGTGGTTTCCATAGCAACAACATCCAGTCTATTCCAGAGCACGCCTTCACTGGGAACCCGTCACTGATCTCCATGTAGGTACCACTGACCCCAAACAGTTCTGAACTGTACTGACCTTTGAGGCCTCCTCTGTTTCTGTTGATTCTAAAATGTTTTTTCTTCTTGTTTCACAGATTCTTTTACAATAATCCGATTGAGTCTGTTGGACGCTCTGCTTTTCAGAACCTGCCAGAGCTCCGGACGCTGTGAGAAACACAAACTCACCCGACACAAGTGATGGAAATGGTTGTTTTATCACACTCTGCTCCTCGGAAGTAAAATATGACTAGAAACTGTCACGCTGCTATCGGCTAGCTGCTAAAGGTGAAGGGTGTAACCTCTAAAGGTTGTAACATCTAAAAGTTGTAGCCTCTAAAGGTTGTAGCCTCTAAAGGTTGTAACATCTAAAAGTTGTAGCCTCTAAAGGTTGTAGCCTCTAAAGGTTGTAGCCTCTAAAGGTTGTAACATCTAAAAGTTGTAGCCTCTAAAAGTTGTAGCCTCTAAAAGTTGTAGCCTCTAAAGGTTGTAGCCTCTAAAGGTTGTAACATCTAAAGACTGTAACCTCTAAAGGTTGTAGGCTCTAAAGGTTGTAGCCTCTAAAGGCTGTAGCCTCTAAAGGTTGTAGCCTCTAAAGGCTGTAGCCTCTAAAGGTTGTAGGCTCTAAAGGTTGTAGCCTCTAAAGGTTGTAGCCTCTAAAGGTTGTAACATCTAAAGGTTGTAACCTCTAAAGTTTGTAACATCTAAAGACTGTAACCTCTAAAGGCTGTAGCCTCTAAAGGCTATAACCTCTAAAGGCTGTAGCCTCTAAAGCTGTAACCTCTAAAGGTTGTAGCCTCTAAAGGCTATAACCTCCAAGGGTTGTAACCTCTAAAGGTTGTAACCTCTAAAGGCTGTAACCTCTAAAGGTTGTAACCTCTAAAGGTTGTAGCCTCTAAAGGTTGTAACATCTAAAAGTTGTAACATCTAAAGGTTGTAACCTCTAAAGTTTGTAGCCTCTAAAGACTGTAACCTCTAAAGGCTGTAGCCTCTAAAGGCTGTAACCTCTAAAGGCTGTAGCCTCTAAAGGCTGTAACCTCTAAAGGTTGTAGCCTCTAAGGGCTGTAGCCTCTAAAGGCTGTAAACTCTAAAGGCTGTAGCCTCTAAAGGCTGTAAACTCTAAAGGTTGTAGCCTCTAAAGACTGTAACCTCTAAAGGTTGTAGCCTCTAAAGGCTGTAGCCTCTAAAGGCTATAACTTCTAAAGGCTGTAGCCTCTAAAGGCTATAACCTCTAAAGGCTGTAGCCTCTAAAGGCTGTAGCCTCTAAAGGCTATAACCTCTAAGGGTTGTAACCTCTAAAGGTTGTAGCCTGTAAAGGTTGTAGCCTCTAAAGGCTGTAGCCTCTAAAGGCTATAACCTCTAAGGGTTGTAACCTCTAAAGGTCGTAACCTCTAAAGGTTGTAACCTCTAAAGGTTGTAGCCTGTAAAGGTTGTAGCCTCTAAAGGTTGTAGCCTCTAAAGGCTGTAGCCTCTAAAGGCTATAACCTCTAAGGGTTGTAACCTCTAAAGGTCGTAACCTCTAAAGGTTGTAACCTCTAAAGGCTGTAACCTCTAAAGGTTGTAGCCTCTAAAGGCTGTAACCTCTAAAGGTTGTAGCCTCTAAAGGTTGTAGCCTCTAAAGGCTGTAGCCTCTAAAGGCTATAACCTCTAAGGGTTGTAACCTCTAAAGGTTGTAACCTCTAAAGGTTGTAACCTTTAAAGGTTGTAGCCTCTAAAGGTTGTAACCTCTAAAGGCTGTAGCCTCTAAAGGCTGTAACCTCTAAAGGTTGTAGCCTGTAAAGGTTGTAGCCTCTAAAGGCTGTAGCCTCTAAAGGTTGTAGCCTCTAAAGGCTGTAGCCTCTAAAGGCTATAACCTGTAAGGGTTGTAACCTCTAAAGGTTGTAACCTTTAAAGGTTATAGCCTCTAAAGTTTGTAACCTCTAAAGGCTGTAGCCTCTAAAGGCTGTAACCTCTAAAGGTTGTAACCTCTGAGTCGTCTTTCCTTCCATTCTCAACAACCTCAGACAGCACAAACCTTCAAAGCCCTTTTCTTTCATCGGTGTCTGATTTTCTACTAAATCAGGTGGATTTGAGGAGCAGTCATTGTGGGATGACGGCAGCAAACCAGTTAAGTGTTTGTCTCGTAGACGGAGGGTTGTGGGATTGAGTCCTGCTCAGTCTGGTGCTGTCGTAGTGTCCTTGGGCAAGACACTTCACCCAGTTGACCTGCTGCTGGTGGTTGGAGGGACCGGTGGCGTCTGCGCTCAGCAGCCTCGCTTTCATCAGCTGTGGCTACAATGTAGTTCATCTCCACCAGCGTGTGAATGGATGAATGACAGATTGTGTTGTGATGAGCCTTGGGGGGGGGGGGGGGGGGGGGGGGGGGGGGGGGGGTAGAACCCCAACTGAACAATGAATATGAACTTATTTAAACCTGCTTACTGATATGAATTAAATTGAACATAAATCTTTAGTTGACAGTACATAATAATGGACAAAACACCACAAACACTCTAACACTGTAGAGGTCTTTAAAAATCATCTAAAAACTCACCTTTTCATCCAGGCGTTCCCTCCCTAAATGTTCTAAAAGATGGCTTTGTTCGGGTTCACACCTTCACTTTGTTTATACTCATGATTTTATTTTCTATTTATCACTGCTATTGTTTTTCTGATGTTTTTATTGGTTAGAGGTATTTGCCCTGATCTTTATCATGTTGTACAGCGCTTTGTGATTTATATCTGTGAAAGGCGCTCTATAAATACACTTTTACTTACTTACTTACAAAGAGTTAGAAAACCTGCCGGATTTTAGCCCGGAGCTAAATTCCCATCCGTTGTTCCATGGAAAGGGAGCAATTTCATAACCAATAAAAATGCACATTTAATTAAATGCTGAAGTTTGTTAAAAGCCAAACTCTAAAATTCATTTTAAAATGTTGATCATCACGCAAACACAATGCACAGCACACCTCAAGACTTTCTTGTTCCACAAACCTACATAAACACGGCCTGGCCATGAACCAGCAGGGTTTCAACCCTCCAGTTAGAAGAAAGTCTCTTTGTCTTATTTTGCTTTTTATTCTTAGTGGGCAGTTTTAACAGCCCTAGTCAGCGCCCCCTGCTGGCCATCATGCAGAATCAGCCCTTTAGGCCCTAGGCCTTTTCTCTTTGGGCCCTGGCGCCTCCCAGTTGGGGGCCTTTGGAGTTTCATGTCCCAAGTGTCGGTGATGGTTTGCGTTCCCCGAGCACAGCTACAGCTGCAATCACAACAGTTTAGATTGTAAACAAAGCAATGTTTGGTTTTTGATGCATTAAGATAAAATAATACTTGAACTTTATTTTAGAAGAGCTGCCCTGTGGGAAAGTGCTGCCAGGATGGAGGTTGTGAGTTCAAATTCCATTTAGGAAATTTAGTCAATGGTTTTATTTATTCCCGGGGTCCTCGACTACATTTTTTTAAGGTTTTTTTTTTCAGCAGACACCAGAGAAGACCAGATGCTCTTCTAAAATAAAGTTCAATCATCATTGTATCTTCATTTATTACCATTTACAATGGCCTTGCTTCCCATCTGGGCTGTCTATTTGTGGTTTTAGTCGTGTTTGGAGAATGAGGACAGTTGTAGATGTTTGGGACATGAAACTCTAGAGGCCCCCAGCTGGGGGCGCTAGGGTTGAACAGGATAAAGACTTTCATTTTGAACCAGATTTGAACAGAGTCTCAGCTGACAATCCAGGAAGAAGTTAGTAACTATCTACATGTTTGTAACTAGAGATGCTCGATGTTGGCTTTTGTCCCGATATCCTGAACACCGATACTGACTCTTAGTAACCGATGGCGATATGAATTCATGCTGTGTCCCGTTTGATAAAAACAGGAAACCTAAAACCTTTTAGGTCGCTAGCATCACATATGTCCTATCACGCTTACATTTAGACATTTTCTGTGCTAAAGACTTGATTTAAGTCTGTGAGAGGAAAGGTGCCATGTCTATCCCATTCTCTCTGAGCGTGATGCTAAGATGTGTGTGTGGGGCGACGGTGGCACAGGAGTTAAGCGCTCGCCCTGTAATCGGAAGGTCGCAGGTTCGAGACCCGCTCAGTCTGTCGCTGTCGTTGTGTCCTTGGGCAAGACACTTAACCCACGTTGCCTGCTGGTGGTGGTCGGAGGGACCGGTGGCGCCAGTGCTCAGCAGCCTCGCCTCTGTCAGTGCGCCCCAGGGCAGCTGTGGCTACATCGTAGCTCATCCCCACCAGTGTGTGAATGTGTGTGTGAATGGGTGAATGACTGATTGTGTTGTAAAGCGCCTTGGGGGGTTCCAGGACTCTAGAAGGCGCTATATCAAATACAGGCCATTTACCATTTAAGTATTGGCATGTTTTTTGGAGCTGTGATGATAAAACATTTAATAAGATCTTCAGATACGAGAAGCGAGTCTTGGGTGAAGATTCTTGTTTTGTTTTAGGGGTTGTTAGCTGCTAGCTACACGTAGCGATGTGCTGTGAGGACAGCACACATACACAGGGCTGATTTCTACTTCACAAGTTGTGCCAAATAAAAAAATCTAAAATTTCTCAAAGACCTGACCTCAGATCCGTCATATTTGGACATTTTGAGAGAGAGGAAAAGTAACTGTAGAGTGTGATGTATAACATTTGTGTTCTATGTAAAAGTTGGGCCATTAAAAGAGTGAAAACCGATACCGATATTATCCAATTAAAAATTTGAATGTCGACGTCGGCCAATATATATGACCTAATAATTCGGACATCTCTATTTGTGATGTTTTACCTCTTGTTGTACTAAAGGTCAGTCATCAGTGACTCAGTGGTTACTCTGAGTCTCGTGTAATCAGGTGAACAACTTCAAGAATGTGACAAACTAATGAAGAGCAGCTTTTCTAAACTGGAATTCTGTCGTGTTTCATCTCAGATCTCTGAACGGGGCAGCAAACCTCACAGAGTTTCCAGATCTGACAGGAACCAAAAGTCTGGAGAGCTTGTAAGTCTCTCTCTCTCTCTCTCTCTCTCTCTCTCTCACACACACACACACACACACACACGCGCGCACGCACGCACGCACGCACGCACACACACAATGGCCGCTGGTTAATTCATTTTTGGGTGGGGTGCATTTTTGCCATTAGTTTTCAGGTGTGCTGGCAACAAATCACCACTAGGTGACGTCAAATTACAATTCTTAACATGCTTAACATTCACCAGCATATGCAAACTACACATGTACTTAAAGAGCAAGTCACTCCAAATCAACATTTTTTTTGCTGATAAACTATATAAATGAGTGTCTGGTGGTGCTGCAGACACGTGTCGTCAATAATTCGGCACTTTAGTGCATTTTAGTTAAAATTTAAATATTCTGCCTAAAACTGTCAGTGTTGCACGTCGTCAGGTAAAAGTTCAGCACTGCATTTGAATTTAAATCTGCCATCGATATTGGCTAAGAGGTACACTATAATGTTATATGGTACATTATGATGTCACAATGTCGTGAGTGTGTGTGTGTTAGCGGCTCCATCCTCTCGGTCTGCTAGGCTACAGTATTTGTTGCCTAGAAGAAATAAGAAACATAGATTGGAAAGATGTAACAAAGGAGCAGGATCCAGGAAAGGCTGTAGAGATCTTTGACAATTTGTTAACAAAGGTGATAAATAAACACGCACCGATGAGGAAACAGGCAGTAAGAAATGTTGCTTCTCCATGGCTGGATACAGAACTTAAGGAACGTTTGAGGCAGAGGGACAAATTAAAATTAGAAGCAACAAAAACAAATAAATTGGAAACATGGTGCGAATATCGCAAAATAAGGAACATTGTAACCAAACTGAATAAAAACAAAAAACAATTATATTATCATAGAAGAATCATAGAAGCTAAATTAGATAATGCAAAGGTGTGGGGTGCATTAAACGAACTTATGAGGGTTAAAAAAAGGAAGGCACCTACTGTTCTAGAGGCAGATGGAGTTTTTTTAACCAAACCAAAAGAAATAGCTGATTATTTAAAACTGTTTTTTATCAATAAAATTAAAACATTGAATATTACCAGGGAGGAGAGAAAAGATGAAAATACATCTTATCAAAGAATTAAGGATAATATAATGCAAATGAAAGACTGTGAGTTTAAGTTTATGGAGGTTTCAGAGGATGACATAAAAAAATAATCTTAAATAGTAAAGATAAACCCCCTGGAATGGACAATATTGATATAAGATTGCTAAAATTGGTGGTAGATTTTATTTTACTGCCAGTTTCACATATTATTAACATAAGTTTTAATCAAAGTATTTTTTAAGCCCAATGGAAAAAGGCTGAAGTAATTCAATTAATCAAAAAAAACAGAGAACCACTGTCTGGTAAAAATAGTCGGCCAATACGTTTGTTACCAGCATTAAACAAAATTTTGGAAAGAGTAGCATATGAAGAAATACAAGAATATTTTATAACAAATAGATTAAATACAATTTATCAACACGCATATAAGGCGGGTCACTCCACTACTACTGCACTTGCTCAGATTACTGATCATTGGTTAGAAGAAATAGATGATAAAAAGTTAGTTGGTACTATATTTTTAGATTTGAGTGCAGCTTTTGATGTGATTGATCATAAAATCTTATTAAAAAAATTAGAACGTTATAAATTTCAGTCGTCCGCCATTAAGTGGACAGATAGTTATTTAATGAATCGTAAATTCAACTTCTATTTTAATGGCAGTTATTCTGAAACAGGTCAGTTAGATTGTGGAGTGCCACAGGGCAGTTGTTTGGGCCCTCTTTTGTTTTCTATATTTATTAATGACTTACCTTTGATTTTAAAACATGCAACCATGGCTATATATGCAGATGACACTACATTATTTGCATCAGAGAAAACAGAAGGCCATTTAAATGATATTTTAAAAAAAGGAGTTGGATTTAGTTACACAATGGTTTAGAATGAACAAACTAGAAATCAATGCAGAAAAAACTAAATGCATGATAGTTGGAAATACATATACACCACAGATGACACCTAGACTGCCTTTGAAGCTAGGTAATGTAGAGATAGAGCAGGTAGAAGAAGCAAGATTGTTGGGGGCAATTGTGGATTCTAGATTTTCATGGACTAGTCACATAAATCATGTCCTGCTGAAACTTGGAAGAAGTATGGGCACAATCAAATATTGTTGTAAATTTATTCCTCGTTTGCAGATAAAAACTTTAGTTCAAACATTAGTACTGTCTCATTTAGATTATGCATCAGTTATTTGGTCTAATACAAGTGAAATGAATTTAAATAAGTTACAAGTGGCTCAAAATAAAGCTGCACGAATTGTTCTGGGTTGTAATTATAGAACAAATGTAAGTATGATGCACGATAGGTTGGCCTGGTTAACAGTGAAATGTAGATTAAAGTATTCACTGATAACATTTACAAGAAATATAATAACTACGAAAATTCCTAGAATAATTTATGACAAGTTATCATTGTTTTCGGACAATCATGATTACATGACGAGACAGACAAGTGACATAAGGTGTGCACTACCGCGCTGCAGAACTAATCAAAGGCAAAGAGCGGTTTATTACAGAGCCATGGTTGCATGGAATGCCATACCGAGATTTTTGTTATTAGAGAATAACAGAAGATGTTTTCAAAGTAAGTTAAAGCTTTTTTTGTTTACACAACAGTAAGTTTTGCACAGTGAATTGTAAATGTGACTGATATGACAGCTTCTATAGTTTTTGTTTGTTATGGATGTGATGTGATATGATTTTTGATTCTTGGATATATTTATTTATTGCTCTGTGTAAACCCTCCATATTTACTTATTTAGATTTTTCATGAACTCTGAAGTGTGTGGTAACTTACTGGTATATCGTTATGGCAATTGAGCTGATATGATTACAATGAGCTCCTGGAGTTTGTTGTTGTTGGGTGTGTGTGTGGGGTGGGGTTGGTGTGAGGGGTGGGGGATGAGGATGGAGATGGGGGTGTTTTGTGAAATATTTGTAATGAAATTGGAAGAGACCTCAGGAAGAATAGCTCCACACTATGGTGGGAGCTAATGTGGTTTTCAATAAAAAATAAAAAAAATAAAAAAATATTTGTTACATTTTTCTAACAGGAAGTGGGAGTTGAGTAAGAATCTGGTAGGGGGTGACTTGCTCTTTAACAGGAAGAGGCTCATCTAAACATTTTTTTACCTCAACAACACCCTATGACAATAATAAGCCACAGAATGAAAAGGCCGTAACAAAAGCTAAACGCACTTATACAGTCGTTACAACAAAATAAGTATCATTACTCTACCTGCAAAACTTACGGAGCAACGCAACAGCAAAACAGCTCATTTCCCGAAGTCAAACATATTAATTCTATCTTACCTTTGCTAGTTTATGGTCATAATAATCCACGTTATTGTGAAAAAAAAAATCCACTCGGTTTGTGTAATCCTTTGTTTCAACGTCACACTGAGCAGATTCCTGATGTTTTGGGCTGTTTTAACCCGCTGGTTCTATAGTGCAGGGATTCCCAAATGGGTTTGCATACCCCCTGGTGGTCTGTAAGTGCACTACATGGGGTACGTGGATAAAATAGATATAAATATAATATAAAATATTTCATTACCCAGATGATGACAGCACTCGCCCTGGTAGAAAAAAACATTAGGTTGGGATGTATGTTTAATGAATATGCAAATAAAGTAATGCACAGTACTTTATGGTTGGTATCATATTATAAATTATCATGTCAACCAACCGCGACTCACAGTATATGACTTTTTTCAAGCTGCCTCAGTTTTGGACCAAAGGACCAGAAGCTGCTGCTGCAGCGGAGCGTGGATTCAGATGCAGATCTGGTAATGTTGGGTAAACAGATCCAATTTAGGTTTCAGGGGCTGAGGTTGAACAAAGAAACATCCTCAGTAAATAATTCTAGCGACAGTAAAGGCATATCAGTGTTAATTGCTCATTACACAAATTCCCCTAAATGATGCTGTTAAACTTCCAAAACCTTTGGACATCTCCAGTGATTTAGTTTGAACAAATTTCCACCTGCAGCTGTTTCTTCCACTAATAAAGCTCAAGGTAGTGCAGCTCCTCTCTCCCCGTCTCTCTCACCCTGCAGCGGGCACACACCGCTGGTCTGACCTCTAATGACACCAGACCCGCTAGTCAGAGCACCGCTCAACCAGAGGCAGAGAGAAAGAATAAACCTCCAACTTATTTATTAATGTCGACAAAAAAAAAAAAAAACGCAGCAACGCACCATTTTACCTTCAGTTATCCTACTGAAGCAACACTTCACTTCTATGAGAAAATGAAAAACATGACAAGTGATTAAATGAATCAGGAAAATAGGAAGAATGTTATTTCTGTTTTTACATTTTTCACTTTATTTCAAACTATAATGTTGTGTTTTCATAATTTTCAGTTTGTATTTTCTTTTAAATTTCTTAATCTTTATTTATTTTATCATGATTTAAGTGTTACATTGTTTGAAGAATGAATCCACTTAAAAGGTTTTGAACGTTGAATTACATCTTTAATGGAGACATCTATATAGTTTCATGGAGACAACTATAGACTTTAGTGGAGACGCCTATAGACTCTAATAGAGAGACCTATAGGCTTTAGTGGAGACACCTATAGACTTTAGTGGAGACACCTATAGACTTTAGTGGAGACATCTATAGACTTTAGTGGAGACACCTATAGACTTTAATGGAGACATCTATAGACTTTAGTGGAGACAACTATAGACGTTAATGGAGACACCTGTAGACTTTAGTGGAGACACCTATAGACTTCAGTTGAGACACCTATAGATTCTAGTGGAGAGACCTATAGGCGTTAGTGGAGACACCTATAGACTTTAGTGGAGACACCTATAGACTTTAATGGAGACACCTATAGACTTTAGTGGAGACACCTATAGACTTTAGTGGAGACATCTATAGACTTTAGTGGAGACATCTATAGACTTTAGTGGAGACAACTATAGACTTTAGTGGAGACACCTGTAGACTTTAGTGGAGACACCTATAGACTTTAGTGGAAACACCTATAGACTTTAATGGAGACATCTATAGACTTTAGTGGGGACACCTATAGACTTTAGTGGAGACACAGATAGACTTTAGTGGAGACACCTATAGACTTTAATGGAGACATCTATAGACTTTAGTGGAGACACCTGTAGACTTTAGTGGAGACACCTACATACTTTAGTGGAGATATCTTTAGACTTTAGTGGAGACACCTATAGACTTTAGTGGAGCCATCTATAGACCTTGGAGAAGACACTTATAGACTTTAGTGAAGACTTCTATAGAGTTTAATGGAGATAACTATAGACTTTAATGGAGACACCTATAGGCTTTAGTGGAGACATTTATAGACTTTAATGGAGACATCTATGGACTTTAGTGGAGACATTTATAGACTTTAATGGAGACATCTATAGACTTTAGTGGAGACACCTATAGATTCTAGTGGAGAGACCTATAGGCGTTAGTGGAGACACCTATAGACTTTAGTGGAGACACCTATAGACTTCAATGGAGACACCTATAGGCTTTAGTGGAGACACCTATAGGCTTTAGTGGAGACACCTATAGACTTTAGTGGAGACATCTATAGACTTTAGTGGAGACAACTATAGACTTTAGTGGAGACACCTGTAGACTTTAGTGGAGACACCTATAGACTTTAGTGGAAACACCTATAGACTTTAATGGAGACATCTATAGACTTTAGTGGGGACACCTATAGACTTTAGTGGAGACACAGATAGACTTTAGTGGAGACACCTATAGACTTTAGTGGAGACACCTATAGACTTTAATGGAGACATCTATAGACTTTAGTGGAGACAACTATAGACTTTAGTGGAGACACCTATAGACTTTAGTGGAGACACCTATAGACTTTAGTGGAAACACCTATAGACTTTAATGGAGACATCTATAGACTTTAGTGGGGACACTTATAGACTTTAGTGGAGACACAGATAGACTTTAGTGGAGACACCTATAGAATTTAGTGGGGACACCTATAGACTTTAGTGGAGACACAGATAGACTTTAGTGGAGACACCTAGAGACTTTAGTGGAGCCATCTATAGACCTTAGAGAAGACACTTATAGACTTTAGTGAAGACTTCTATAGACTTTAGTGGAGACACCTATAGAGTTTAATGGAGATAACTATAGACTTTAGTGGAGACACCTATAGGCTTTAGTGGAGACATTTATAGACTTTAATGGAGACATCTATGGACTTTAGTGGAGACATTTATAGACTTTATGGATACATCTATAGACCTTAGTGGAGACACCTATAGGCTTTAGTGGAGACATCTATATACTTTAATGGAGACATATATAGACTTTAGTGGAGACACCTATAGACTTTAGGGGAAACACCTATAGACTTTAGTGGAGACACCTATAGACTTTAATGGAGACATCTATAGACTTTAGTGGAGATAACTATAGACTTTAGTGGAGACACCTGTAGACTTTAGTGGAGACACCTATAGACTTCAGTGGAGACACCTATAGACTTTAATGGAGACACCTACAGACTTTAGTGGAGACATCTTTAGACTTTAGTGGAGACACCTATAGACTTTAGTGGATACAGCTATAGACTTTAGGGGAGACATCTTTAGACTTTAGTGAAGACTTCCACATACTTTAGTGGAGACACCTATAGACTTTAGTGGCAATATCTATAGACTTTAGTGGAGACATCTTTAGACTTTAGTGAAGACTTCTGTAGACTTTAGTGGAGACACCTATAGACTTTAGTGGAGACACCTATAGACTTTAGTGGCAATATCTATAGACTTTAGTGGAGACATCTTTAGACTTTAGTGAAGACATCTTTAGACTTTAGTGAAGACACCTATAGAAGTTAGTGGAGACTAGGGATGTCACGGTATGAAAATTTAACCTCACGGTTATTGTGACCAAAATTATCACGGTTTTCGGTCTTATCGCGGTATTTTTTAAACGGTGTTGCATATGTTCAGAAAGCATTGATAGTCCTGTTCTACACAAACTGAAATAGTTTTGAAAAGGTTTAACAGTGTTTATTAAACCTAAAATAACACAAAGCCTTAGCAAAAGTGCAACTTTTCACAAGTAAAGGAACAAATAGCTTCTTTTTCTGGAACATGTTACAGTAGTCAGTGCAGGTTTAAATTATACAAATCCAAACATTCATAACATAAACAATATGTAAACAAATCAAAGAAACACCACTTGTTTTCTCATATACTTGTTTTCTTCATTATCAAAATGAAAATCTAAAACTCCAGTCCACACTTGACTTGAGCACTGTACAAGTCAACCTTAAAAAAAACATGTATTTAAAATAAATAGCCACTTTAAACAAATTACTACAATAACTACTACACTATGTAATCAAATCCAAATGTTCAAGTATAAATGGCATTGAATAAGTAAACAAATCAATGACAAGGAACTAATTGTATATTTCTCTTCATCATCAACAAATAAGATGCTTCATCCAGCAACAGGGTGTCCGTGACACTGTTTAAATGCTGGCAGAGGACGCTGTGGCTGCAGTATATAGCGACTCGTTGTATTCTCCCTCAACCAAAAGTCCTCACGTCACGCATTTAAGCTAAAATGCTAATGCTAACTTACCTTGCACTGGCTGTAGAGACGTGGGTGATGGTGACGCAGATGTGCCATTAGATTCGAAGTGTTGCTGCCTTTTGCAGACACTTGTTTCCTGCACATTCTGCAAACGGGACAGCAGTCTTCTATTAACTGTCCCTCAGCATTTTTCAGAAATCCAAAATATGCCCGTACTTCCGATTTAGTCTTCTTTGAGGGCTGATGGATGTCCTGGGCGCTGCCGTCTCCTCCTTCGGCCATTATTTCAGCTTCAAAGTTTTGGTGCCGTTGCAAACCAAAAAGTGCGTGTGCGAGCTGCGGGAACTTCAGCTGAAGCGACGGTGGCTGGTAAGGGTCACCGCGCCGAAACCGCGGCCATGGTAAACCCACCGAGATAATTTAGTTTTTTAAAAACTGGACGGTTATTTTTATTGTCAACTTTTTTCCCGGGGTTTACCGCTATACCGGTTACCGTGACAACCCTAGTGGAGATGTCGCGTGCCCGTCCCATTTACCGGTTCCTTTAAAACCCAGTTCCGTTAGAACTTATGAGACGGTGCATCCATCAGGGTTCGATGGGGATGTCGGTGAGTATTATAGTATTAGATCCTGGGTTGGGCGTCCTAAGTTAGAATCATATCTTTTATTTTAAAGGTGAAATAATATGTAAGACTTTTCCTTCTGTAGTAGCTCACTTCTTTTTAAGCAATCCCGTTATCTTAAGGTTTCTTTATATTAATCTGTCACAACCCGTAAAGTAAGTCCTGATAATTCCAGAACCCATAATTAATGTGCTTACCTCTGTGCATTTTATGGTCAAGGCCCCAAACGTGAAGCTTTAGAGAAAACCTGAAAGAATCATGATTATGTTTCTTTTTCAAAAAAGGTTTATTACAAAATCAAAATACAAAAATGGATAAATAAAAAACAACTGCTATCCCCCAAGGAGGAATTAGTTCAAAATGATTAAATAAGAGTTAGTTTACACTAGCTCCTCTCTTCTCAAAATCTCCCCCAAAACTCTCTCAAGAGTTCTTCTCCAAAAAACTCCCAAGTCTCCCTGTCATCCCCCATCCAGGCTTGGACGGGGGATGACCCCTCCAAATCTGCTCTGTCTCTTCTTGTCGCCTGCCCCAGCTCTCTCTCCCTCTCTGCTGTTCAGAGCTGTTCTTATATACCCTTCCTGGGCCAGCTTAAGGTCATGGGGTCATTTACCAGATACACACTTTGTAGCTCAACACAAAACATTTGGTGTCATTTTCACTACATGCAGCATTCTTCTTAACACAGGTCATTACATCATCTTTTGCAGTATTCTTCAGTTTCTCTCCAATGTTCCCGAGAGGGCTTCTGGATCTGATGGGCTTGTCTTCACTCTGTTGTCCTCCAATCCCATCTTTCCAAGCCAGGGGTGGGGCAAAGAGGTGGGGTCAGTCTCCTGACCCTTCGCCCAGTTCTGTCCTCTTGTCCCTGTGACCCTTGTGTGACCCTTGTTTCTGACCACAGTCTTTTGACCTGCAGCCCAGCTCCTGTCGGCTGGCTGATTTTGCTCGCACAAGCCAGTCCAGTGTGGCTCACCTTTTGACCCCGTACTTGCCACTGTCTTTGGCATGTGGGGACTCGCAACAGAGACACCTACATACTTTAGTGGAGACATCTTTAGACTTTAGTGAAGACTTCTATAGACTTTAGTGGAGACACCTACATACTTTAGTGGAGACATCTTTAGACTTTAGTAGAGACACCTATAGTTTTTAGTGGAGACACCTATAGACTTTGAGACATCTTTAGACTTTAGTGGAGACATCTTTAGACTTTAGTGAAGACTTCTATAGACTTTAGTGGAGACACCTATAGACTTTAATGGAGACACCTACATACTTTATTGGAGACACCTATAGACTTTAGTGGAGACATCTTTAGACTTTAGTAGAGACATCTTTAGACTTTAGTGAAGACTTCTATAGACTTTAGTGGAGACACCTATAGACTTTAATGGAGACACCTACATACTTTAGTGGAGACATCTTTAGACTTTAGTGAAGACTTCTATAGACTTTAGTGGAGACACCTACATACTTTAGTGGAGACATCTTTAGACTTTAGTAGAGACACCTATAGTTTTTAGTGGAGACACCTATAGACTTTGAGACATCTTTAGACTTTAGTGGAGACATCTTTAGACTTTAGTGAAGACTTCTATAGACTTTAGTGGAGACACCTATAGACTTTAATGGAGACACCTACATACTTTATTGGAGACACCTATAGACTTTAGTGGAGACATCTTTAGACTTTAGTAGAGACATCTTTAGACTTTAGTGAAGACATCTATAGACTTTAGTGGAGACACCTATAGACTTTAATGGAGACAGCTACATACTTTAGTGGAGACATCTTTAGACATTAGTGGAGACATCTATAGACTTTAGTGGAGACATCTATAGACTTTAGTGGAGACATGTTTAGACTTTAGTGGAGACACCTATAGACTTTAATGGAGACACCTACATACTTTAGTGGAGACATCTTTAGACTTTAATGGAGGCATCTATAGACTTTAGTGGAGACACCTATAGACTTTAATGGAGACACCTACATACTTTAGTGGAGACATCTTTAGACTTTAGTGGAGACATCTTTTGACTTCAGTGGAGACATCTATAGACTTTAGTGGAGACACCTATAGACTTTAATGGAGACACCTACATACTTTAGTGGAGACATCTTTAGACTTTAGTGGAGACATCGATAGACTTTAGTGGAGACGTCTATAGACTTTAATGGAGACATCTATAGACTTTAGTGGAGACACCTATAGACTTTAGTGGAGACATCTTTAGACTTTAGTGGAGACATCTTTAGACTTTAGTGAAGACTTCTATAGACTTTAGTGGAGACACCTATAGACTTTAATGGAGACACCTACATGCTATAGTGGAGACACCTATTGTCATGTTCTGCGGGTGGAGGTGGCAGACCATGTGTGGTGGTGGGTTCCAGGAGGCAGAAGAGCAGGCAGACGGATGTAAAAAATAAAAAGATGTTTATTGTAGAACGGGAGCAACAGGACGAACGAACATGTACAACGACAATGAACCGACAAAAGACAGCAACAAGGAGGGAGGTATAAATACACAAGGGAATCAGGAACACATGGGCAGAGTAATCAGGGACAGGTGAGAACAATAAGGCTAATCAGGGCAGGAGAGACACAGTCAGGGAGGCTGGGGCGGATCATGACACCTATAGACTTTAGTGGAGACATCTTTAGACTTTAGTGGAGACATCTTTAGAGTTTAGTGAAGACTTCCACAGACTTTAGTGGAGACACCTATAGACTTTAATGGAGACACCTACATACTTTAGTGGAGACGTCTTTAGACTTTAGTTGAGACATCGATAGACTTTAGTGGAGACGTCTATAGACTTTAATGGAGACATCTATAGACTTTAGTGGAGACATCTTTAGACTTTAGTGGAGACATCTTTTGACTTTAGTGAAGACACCTATAGACTTTAGTGGAGACACCTACATACTTTAGTGGAGACATCTTTAGACTTTAGTGAAGACACCTATAGACTTTAGTGGAGACATCTTTAGACTTTAGTGGAGACAACTATAGACTTTAATGGAGGTCGGGTTTTCACAGCATCTGTCTGCATTCCTTCCTTCGTGGGGATTTTGTTGTTGGCATTCACAAGGCTGCCATGGCGTCAGATTCGGATAACAAGACTTTGTTTGGGTCAGGCAGAGATAATTTTCCTCTCTGCCTTCCAGTCTGTAACTGATCATTCAAGTCCTCCAGTGAAGCCAATTCAGGTTTTAAACATCTCCACACCGTCCGGTGACCCTCTCCAAGATGACACCCATTTTGCGCACTAATACCGGTATTGCAGCTAGAACATTGTCCAGCTTACGATTCACCTCGAGTAACGTCCCAGTCTGTGAGGTCTCCACACGAACGGTGCTTTCCGTGGGTGCGAGTCGCCCTCCAATCGCTCCCGTCTTCCCAAATTTCCAGAAAACCAGATATCCTCCCACTCCAATCAGAAGAAATCCAGTGATCATCAGGCCAAACATCCACACACCTTCGACGT
>SSNQ01000030.1:445250-447750 GCA_006942095.1 Nothobranchius kuhntae | reverse complement strand
ACATTCCTCAGAGGTTCTGGTCCATCCCAACATGACATCATCAGCTCCATCAATGATGAGAAGCTCCTGTCACCACGGTGACGGTCCATGACTCGTTTATTAAACCTCGTGGTGAGTCTTTGGTACATCTGTTCTGTGCAACGCATCAATTTCTACTGTTTGGTTCTTTTCTCATAGACAGATGATAGATAGATTGATAGAGAGACGGACGCACATACACACACACATATCTACACTCACACACACACACACACACACACACACACACACACACAGTGTGTGTGTGTGTGTTAACAGCGGCTCTATCTAATGAAGAGAGTGCCGTACCCTAACCCTCTAGAAACACTCCACAGGTGAATAGAAAGCATCTGTTTCCTGTCGGGGTTTGGTTTCTGAAACAGGCGTTTGAAAAAGTCCCCACTGGTGATGTCACAATGAAGGAAATGAGCTCAGCAGCCTCCCTCACCTGTTGACCCTGGAGGAGTAGCAGCTGGACTGTCCCCTCCATCCCAGGCCAGCCTGGAGACTTAATCCCTCCAGCGAGCCCGGGGCCAAGGCCCCTGCCTCCAGAGAACGATCTCCAGAGTCTCTAGGTCCGATTCTGCATCCCAGCAGGCGCCGCTCCTGTCCATTTATCTGTTTTGATTACGTTTTTGGAGACAGACGGACGGACGGACGGACGGACGGACGGATGGACGGACGGACGGACAGACAGACAGACAGACAGACAGACAGACAGACAGACAGACGGACAGATAGATAGACAGACAGACGGACGGACGGACAGATAGATAGACAGACAGACGGACGGACGGACGGACGGACGGACGGACGGATAGATAGACAGACAGACCCGTATGCTTAACGACACTGTTTACTATTTTTCATGCTTGTGATTGCCCCCTCAGGCCAAACGTGTAACTGCAGCTTCAATAGTGAGTTCGTGCACGAGGCTTGCACACTCCTGAACAAAAACCACAGCCGAGCCAGTCCCGTACTGGTGCAGTTTACATGTTTAGACTGTTCTACACAATTATAATAAATTAGACAAACAATGAACCCTGATGTAGCACGTTAGACAAGCAGCCTAAAAATGTTCCTTCTATGATGTACGGCATTCCCAGCTAGCTTTGAAAGCATCAGCTCTTTCCCCCCACTGGTGTTTTATTAGTTACAATGATTCAGGAGTATGGCTAAAATGGCCCAAATTGCTTTGATGTGTAAAATAAATTCTAAAAGTATAAATAAAGTGATATTAAGGCAGATTTGGTGTTATAGGGCCTAGCTCAGACCTCCTGCTCTCCTCATTCTCAGACTCTGTCACGTTTGTGCATCACCAGCATTTTCTTCAACAGCCGCTTTTTCCCTTCTCCACTCTTCCGTTGTGTTTCCTCTCCATCTAGATCGTGATAAGAGCAACTGGGAGCAGGTGTCTCATGATATGACCATCCCCGTGTCTCTGAAGGAAATGAGCTGTGTGTGCTAGCGGGACGGTAGTTCAAACTCCCGCTGACTTTAATCGCCAAATGCAGGAAGGGTCAGCGTGCCTGAAGGCTGCAGGTTGATGCCTGCAGCATCTCTACTAGAGGTGTGAATCAGCAGCAGGTGTGAATCAGCAGCAGCAGCAGGTGTGAATCAGCAGCAGCAGCAGGTGTGAATCTGCAGCAGCAGCAGGTGTGAATCTGCAGCAGCAGCAGGTGTGAATCAGCAGCAGAAGCAGGTGTGAATCAGCAGTCTGCAGCTCTGCAGCTGTAGCTTTGTCGTTGGCCTGGCTGGGAAAGGTTTATGTCCCCGTGTGCATGTTCAGACTATCATACTCCTTCCTTGATCCTGGATAACTGTTCGGACAGCAAATGGTTTCGTTGTTGCTGATCTGCCGGGGTTATCTCCAAGAAATCTCTACAGAAAGTAGCAAAGGGTCCTCAGAAATGTCGCTAGGCGCTAGCAACAGTGACAAAGTCGCTGAGTCATCACGCTGCCTCCCGCAAAGCTATAAAAGCTAGGGCTATGCGTGAACGCAGATGAGGTCATGACGCTGCCTCTGGAAGGCATGGGGAAGCAGCTTGTTCGACCTGAACATCTTTCTGTGATTTTACAGAAATGCAGAAGCAGTCGGAGTAAACATGCCAGGGATGGTTCTGCAGGACCAGCGCGTTGCAGGAGGAAGACATTTTACATTTCAGCACACAGACTCATCAACTATAACGCTGTTATCTGACCAATCAGCACCTTCTAAAGCGCACACACCTGCATTTACAAACATCTGGCTGGCACTGCCCCCTCTGGGTGTCTTAAGGATGATGCGTTGTTGTAGGTAACATGCAGCCTCCACATGCTGCTCTGTTTATAGGACGACCACAACGGGGCAGGATGTGCATTAAACAGAGCCACTGTACCAGGACGAGAGCTTACAGGACCGCCCGTAAACGTCCTCATCATCACCTAATGATCCTAGAAACGGTGGCCGCGGTGTTTCACCGTCTTGTTCACAGCAAGTCCA
>SSNQ01000030.1:437750-440250 GCA_006942095.1 Nothobranchius kuhntae | reverse complement strand
TCTACCTGCTCTTCAACCCGCTGGCCAGGGAGGAGCTGGCAGCGCTGACCACACACACCTGCACGGGCGTGGCCACAAAGAGACAAGGAGCAGCTGGAGGAGAGCAGCTGGATCTGACATGTGATGATGATGATGCAGAAAAGCAGTCATGTGACTCCACTCAGGCGCTGGTGGTGTTCGGGGGAGGGCGAGAGGAAGAGGAGGGGGGAGGAAGAGGCAGCAGGAAGATGAAAACATCAGAGGCGTTTGATGCTCTTCAGCACTGACACACCTGTCGGGTTTGGTGTTCTCACCTGGCAGAAACTTGGATGTTGTCCTCCATCATCATAAAACTGGAACCTGATTGGCTGCCGTGATGCTTCTGTTAGAATCCATTCAGACGGGTTCTGTGGGTCCACCTGAGACCTGCTGTTCACTATTAGTAAAACTCAGATAGAACCTGGACTCGTGTCCAGCGTCCCGCTGGCTCTGCGATGGACAGAGTAACCATCCAGTCAGAATCAGAGACTCGCTGCTTCCATCCACCTGGCTCTGGATTGTTATTGGCTGTCTGAACAAGGGCCACACCTGATTGGCTATTCTTCATTACAGGTGGAAACAAAGACCAGGTGAGTTTATGACTGATCCCAGGTCCGGTTAGACAACCACAAAACACTTTAGCTGATCTAGAATTGGATCCTGAGGCGGTTCTGGGATCTCTTAGGAGTCTCTGCAGAACTGAAGGATGAGCGGAACCCTCGGCGCTGGGTGGGACCGGTTCCCTCTTTGACCCAGGTCATGGGAACCGGACTGATTAGGTGCTGCTGGTGTCCTGAATCTGTGACATTCAGCACTGAGGAGGTTCCGGATCACAACGAGAGTCTGTGGGGTTAGAGTGAGACCTCACGGCCCGCCCTGGCTCAGGTGCTGGATAGCATCATGTAGAAGCATCGGTCGGGTCCAGCAGATCGTCCAACAGAACCTCCTTCAGCAGCAGGGCTTCAGCGGTCTCACGTGGTTCCGGACGACGTCTGGTCCACTCTTCATGGCTTCCGATCAAAGAGGTTTCTAGGAATTTGGTTTCACTCAGGTTCTGGTCTGGACTCTGACGGGACTATTCCAGAACCATGGTTCTGTTGTAGGTCTGGTGCTGTGTTTGACAGCAGCAGCTCAGGGGGTAGAGCGGGGTGTCCAGTTATTAGAAGGTTGCAGGTTCCATCCCAGCTCTGACCAGAGAGTGCTGCTGTTGTGTCCTTGGGCCAGACAGTCAGCTAGCCAGCTGGTGGTGGTCGGAGGGACGGGTGGCGCCGGCGCCCGGCAGCCTCGTCTCTGTCGGTGCGCCCCAGGGCAGCTGTAGCTACATCGTAGCTCATCACCACCGGCGTGTGAATGACTGATTGTGCTGCGAAGCGCCTTGGGGGGTTGTGAACTCTAAAAAGGGGCCATATAAATACAGGAAGTATCGTGGTTCTGGTTCATGTCCCGATTTGGACTAAGCTTGGTGGTCTCACATCAGTCTTTGGCGTCCAGAGGAGGTTCTGGTGGACTCGATGAGTCCTGCTGGGTCAGAACAAACATCAGCCCTCCCCCTGCTGTGCATTATGGGTAATGCAGTCATTTTGCTCCTGCTCGTAGCAGCCGGGTTAGGGTGTAAACCCACAGAACCGAGGTTAGCAGCTGCAGATGTGGTGACCCCGTCTGAATGGAGCTAAAGTCGCCCCTAAAGTTAAATCTGGTTTCAGGTCAAGTTATGTAGAAAAATCTGAATGGATTTTATGTTAAGTCACCTCTAGGGGGCGGTGGAGCCACTGTCAGGTGAGACACACCTGCAGGCCGACGGCAGCAGATGTAGCAGCGGTTGGTGAAAGACAAGTTCACCACCAACTCACCGCTTCATCTGCTGTCTGTCGCAGCTTCAGCGCCGCTCTCCCGGTCTGCCCGGCGATGCCGCTTTTAGATCCCAACAGGAAGTGTGGACGAAATGAGTCCCGCCCATGCCTTGACTCCCACTTTAAACGTAACGTCGTGGTCATTTGCAGCGCGAACATCGCCAGCTCTTTGTGCAAAGACTGAGTCCAACAGGAAGTTCTGTCGTCCTGAAGAGCACGGAGCAGATTCCTGTGAACAGAAAGAGTCTTCACGATGTCTCGGATAATGAGACCCTTTAAACAGTACACAGGTTATCATTCGAACAGTGAACGGATGAGGGATCCTTCAAAAATCAAATGAAGTAACTTTAAGAGACAGAGATGAACCAAGGAGAAGCGAAGATGGACCTGATTCTGATAAATCATGTGCTGTTTCATGTAAACTTTAGTCTAAGAGCGTCTTTTAGTCTTTTTCTGTAAATCCTGGACTCCTCTCACCTGCAACACGCTCGTTGCTGCACCTTGTTGGAGGAAAACAAGCCGGTTGAGCAGCTACAAGGTGGCATCCGAATACAAATAGGACAAAACGTTTGGTTTATTATGCTTTCTGCATCAAATCTCAGGAAACACTGATACTCGAAAGCACAGGTGTC
>SSNQ01000030.1:395613-435804 GCA_006942095.1 Nothobranchius kuhntae | reverse complement strand
GGGGGGGGGGGGGGGGGGGGGGGGGGGGGGGGGGGGATGGGAAACAGGCTTCAACACAAACGGTTGTTTTCCGCTTGGTCCTAGAGCTCAACCAGTGTCAGTTTAATATAGCGTAATGTTGTTTTAGGATGGTAAAAAGTGCAGGGGTCAAAACTTGACTTTGGAAAAAGTGGGGGGGACATGCCCCCCCAAAAAAAAAATTACGTCCATCGTTCAGAGAAAAGGAGTAGATGACCTTCAGGACGGGTGTGCTAACCCCTAGTCTGGCCCAGTGGTGTCTCTACATTTGGGGACAATAGAAACAGTTACTGTGTGAAATGTGAAATTTTCATATTTCTTTACAGTTCCAAGTAGCGGAAGTCAACATTTCCTTCACACTAGTAGAAAAGTATTGCATTAGAAGACAAATACATTTATTTTAGTTGACTAAAAAAAGATTAAAACTCAAACAAAGTGGATGACCAAACTGTGACTAAAATAAAAATGAATTTTCGTCAAACGACTAAAGGAAGATGTTTTGTCTGAATGAACACTGCTGGACTATTGCAGTGGTCTTCTACCTGATCTCCCCAGAGCAGCTGCAGCTTATTCAGAACTCTGCTGCCAGTCTAAGAAGAACCAAGAGAACCGAGCACATCACCCCTGTTCTTTAATCTCTACACTGGTTCCCTAGCCTGGTCTAGTTCACTAGGCTACTGGTTACCAGCCAAGTACAGAATCCACTTCAAAGTGCTTCTACTAGTCTGTAAATCTCTCAGTGGCATGGGGCCAATGCACATGTTGGATCTCCTTCCAGGATCTACGCCCAGCAGGGCTGTCCTTGGGAAGCAGTCAGCTGGTAAAGGAATGTTTCTGATGCTGCACCTTCTGCGCTGTAACTGCTCACCCTGCTGTCGTTTGTCTGTTAAATCTGAACATCTACATTTCTGTTAGATTTACCGTTTTGATGTTCTTGCTTCTGGAAAGCACTTTGAATTGCCTTTGTGTCTGAAATGTGCAACACGAGCAAAGCTGCCCTGCTGCCGACCTCAGAGATGATCTACTCGCAGCGGCGGAGCAGCGGCGTGGGATTGTTTACGTTTAAAGCATTTGTACTCAGAGTGAGTCGCAGCGGCGTGACTTTATTCAGACTCACTGATGGAGGATGAGTCATGGTGTTTGGTTTTAAACTCTGAGGATTTTAGTTTCTGATCAAACGTCTGTAGATGTTCAGCAGATGAGGAGAAAATCATGTTTCTGATGCCTGATGGATAAATCTGAATCAGTAACTCAGATCCTGTCTGGACTGGTTCAGGTGCAGCGTCAGAAGCTCTCCAGACGTTCCGAAGGTCTAACTGAGAGATGGTTTGAGGTGTTTAGAGCAACGTCCAACTAACGTGACCGCCCTACCCACTCTGTCACAGTCGTTGTGCCCTTGGGCAAGACACTTAACCCCCCACCTGCTGGTGGTAGTCGGAGGGACCTTGGGGGGTTTTAGCACTCATACAGGCCAGTTACCAGTGACTGGAGCTCCAGCTCCATCTGGTGGACAAACAAAGCAGAGAATAATTATTTCTCACAAAATCTGAGTAAACAAACAAAAATAAAGCTTCTGCAACGTTTTGGAATGTTTTAAAATGTCGTGTTTCAGTCAGAAGTTTCGGTTTCATTCTGTAGAAAGAGGATTTGGGATTTCTGTGCCATACTTCTACTTTCAACGGCTTATCTGGAGTCGGGTCGCGGGGGCAGCAGCCTGAGCTGAGAGGCCCAGACTTCCCTCTCCCCAGCCACCTGGGCCAGCTCCTCCGAGGGAATCCCAAGGCGTTCCCTGGCCAGCCGAGAGACTCCGGCGTGTCCTGGGTCTTCTCCCGGTTGGACGTGCCCATAAAACCTCACCAGGGAGGCGTCCAGGAGGCATCCCGACCAGATGCCCGAGCCACCTCAACTGGCTCCTCTCGATGTGGAGGAGCAGCGGGTCTACTCCGAGCCCCTCCCGGATGACCGAGCTTCTCACCCTATCTCTACGGGAGAGCCCAGCCACTCTTCGGAGGAAACTCAGCCACAGGCAGCTAAACAAAACCAGCCTCAGAAGCCCGATCAGCTGTGGCCACAACTCTTCACGGCTTTCATCTGTCACACCCTCACAGGTCACTCCTACTTCTTCTTCACGTTATTTAGTGTTTTCTGAGCTCTTTGTGGTTATTCCGGTACTTGCAGCAGCCCTCCTCCAGTGGGTGGCGCTCTTTACGGGTCAGGGTTGGGACCGGACGTCTTCAAATAAACACCAAAATAAAAACAAGCAGCTGAAGTCCGACACAAAGCAGGTAAACCAGCTTTAAACAGAGAGAATTGTGACTTTAAACCGGCTTGTTTACACCTCGGCTCTGATGTCTCAGACAGAAACGTGCACCTGTTCCAGGAAGGTGGCAGCTGGTTTATTGCTGCACAGCTGCACCAGGTGAGGGAACACCTTTTACCTTCTCTTTTCACAGTTCAAAGTCCAACCGGGACTCAGACGTCCACACGCTCACCTGAGGAGTGGTACCTGGACAGAAGGACGTGGCTCTTTTCACCGAAGACAACGGGATTGTTGGACATGTCTGGATGAACTCTAAGGAACTTAAGCCTGGATCTGGTCTCACATGGATTATACCTGAGCAGGTGGACGAAGACAGATTCCTGCTGACTGACTGAGAGGCGGCCATCTTTGAGCAGAACACAGGTGTGTTTGAGCGAACATGTCCACTTGACCTGAGATGGATGGTTTTGTGACCTCACAGGAACCCAGAAGAACACCTGAAACGTAGACGACACGTCAGGTGTTCGTCTGGGTTACGATGAAGCATCCAGAATGTTTGTCTTTAGGGAGAAGACTGGGGGAGGGGCGGGCAGCTTCACTTCCATGGTTTATTCGTTTGGGTCGATCAGAGTTATGACAGAAATCCAGAACACCGATCTTGTGTGTGAATGTGTGTGTGAATGGGTGAATGACTGATTGTGTTGTAAAGCGCCTTGGGGGGTTCCAGGACTCTAGAAGGCGCTATATCAAATACAGGCAATTTACCGTTTACCACTTGTGTTCTGAACACAGGGGCACCCCCCCCCCACCCCCAGATACCTCACTATTCACGTGTTCAGAGTAGAGAGGAGCCGGCTGAGGACGCTTGTACCCTAGGCCGTCTCCGGAGTTTCAACGTTACCCAGGCCCAGCGTCGGTTCTCTCGAGCACACGGAGAACAAACTGAAGACCAACGCTGATTTCAAATTTAAGAATTTATTTAAAACTAAAGTGGCGTGTGTGTGTGTGTGTGTGTGTGTGAACTCACTAAAATGAAATAAAAAAGTGAATCAGGTACTTATTTACCCACTATATAAGATTTTACATCAGAAATTCAAAATGCCAATGAAATTCTGTTTTTAGACACATGCATCATTTCCTTCTGTCTCACTTCTGCTGTCCTGCCTCTGAACTCACCTGTGTCACCTGCAGAGTTACATCTGCCTTTCTTAGTCTTAATGTCTGGATTCATTTTGGATTTGATCCACTGAAATATTAACGTAAAAGAACACAATTATAAATATAAAACCAGTGTTATTATATAACACAATCACATCTATCATGTTTATGGAGGGGATTTATGTATTATATGTGTATGTGTGTGTGTATATATATATATATATATATATATATATATATATATATATATATATATATATATATATATATATATAGTGTGTATGGCAAGCAGTTAGTACATTTATCACACAGACTGCATATGTATTCTGTAAGTTAATGAATCTATTGTTTCTAACATTCTAATATCATCGGTACCGTCCACATGAACTCTTCAGGTGTCGGAGATCTTCCAAGGACAAATGATGTAACGTTTGCTGCAACTACTGTCTACAAATACGTTCTTCCTGCAGAAACTCTTTTCTAACTTGGAGAAACTCGCTGATACAGTATCAGACTCTCTAAACAGCATTTTGTAGTCAAGGAATAAAATAAATGACATCAACAATTTAAAACAGATAGCAAGAAATGACTTGTTTCTGGGAAGACTGTACTTGTAACACCAGTTTAAATGTCTGGATATCTAAAATAAAACTAAAAATTACAGACAGCTAAAACGTTTATTTTAAAATCCCATTTTAAATAAGTTTTACAACCAGCTACAATTAAAATATATAAAATGGGTTTGTCAATATCAATTCCAATGAGTGCAGTTGTTATTTAACCTTAAATATAATTTCTACTGGTATCAAGATAGTTTATTGCTTTATATAAAAATAATGATTAAAGTGTGATTAAATGTTTTTGGTATTGTTTTGTACCGGTTCCTGTCCAGCTGTGAAGCAAACTGAATTGATGTCTGAATGCTGGTGACAAGCCAAAGAATAAAAATAAAAGTGTGATTAAATGTTACACTGGCTTGTCATAAAAGATCATTAAAGAGCGAAAACAAAACAAAGTTTGTGGTCAGGGAGCAGAAATGACTTAATCTGTGAGACGATGGATGAAAATCAGTTTAGCTGCTTTTGGATTTCCAGCTCCATGTTTCTGTTCATCAGCACTCGTCCTCCTGCTTCTTGTTCTTGTGTTCAGCGGTGAACAAGCTGAGCTGCACGGTTCCTTATGGTCATCCTCCATGACCACGTGTACTACAGAAAACCATGAAGGCAGTTTGAGATTTTTTTATCTGCAGAAAAAACACAGAGGTCCAGACTTCAGTGTCCTCAGTGGTAGATACGGCCACGCTCGTATCCGTGATCTCGTTCTTTCGGTCACTACCCAAAGCTCATGACCATAGGTGAGGGTAGGAACGTAGATCCACCGGTAAATCGAGAGCTTCGCCTTCTGACTCAGCTCTCTCTTCACCACGACAGACCGGTACAACGCCCGCATCACTGCAGACGCAGCACCAATCCACCTGTCGATCTCACGCTCCAGCTTTCCCTCACTCGTGAACAAGACCCCGAGATACTTAAACTCCTCCACTTGGGGCAGGACCTCATCCCTGACCCGGAGAAGGTACTCTACCCTTTTCTGACCCAAGACCATGGTCTCAGATTTGCCTAAAGCCCTTATGGGTTGAATTAAATGTTCCCCCAGACCAGGAATCTCTCAGCGATTACCATCTTGTTAGAAACCTTGGTGTCATCTTCGATGAACACATGACTTTCAACAAACAGATCAATGCGGTAGTCAAGTGAAGTTTTTATCCAATCAGGGCCGTTTCCAGGCTGAAACTATTTTTAAACCGCTCCGACCTGGAAAAGTCACTCATGCCCTCATAAGCTCGCTCATCAATCACTGCAGTGCCCTGTGAGTTGGTTTATCCAAGTCCTCCATCGCTCGTCCAAACTTCTGCAGCCCGTCTCCTCGCCATCACACCTGGGCGCAGCCATTTTCCTCCCATTCTCTCAGAACTGCACTGGCTTCCTGTTTTCAGAATACACCGTAATGTTCACGTTCACGAGCATCGACGGCCTCGGCCCTGCTTATCTCGCTGACTCATTGTCCAAACGTCGGCTAACACGGTCCACTAGGTCAACGTGGAAGTCCCTCGAATCGAGATACAAGCACCGGGGTGACCGCTCCCCAGTCGCGGCTACAACCTCCCCGATGACCTGCGTTTGACCTCTGAGTTGTCTTTGTTCAAGCACAACCTCAAAACCGACCTTTCCCAGCAGGCTCTTCATCAGTAGCTGTCCTCTGTTGGCTCTCTTTAGCTTAGCTATGTGACTCTAGTAGTCGTATTTACTCGTACGTTACTGTTTTATGAGTTTCTACTTGCGCTGGTTTTATGTACTATCTTTTATTGTTATGTCCTGTAAAGCACTTTGGTCACCTTCCACTACAAACTTGATACATAGATCTTAGGCTCCATCTGACCACTCATGTTTTGTTTTTATTTTTTATTCCCGCTGATCGTTCTGCGGCTCAGCAGCACACCGCCGTGCCTGTCAGACCCCCCGCAGAGCCTGAATTCTGTCTCGGTTGTCATGGTTACTCATGAAATGCCGCCTGTCGGCAGGTTTATTTATATGCACGATATTCCTAATGATGCTTTTTTGTCCGTTTGTGGCAGAAGGCGGGTGTGTAGGAGGAGGGATGTGATCCAGAAACACCTGAGCTCATTTTTAGGACAGGTGTGGTTTGTAAAGCAGGAACTGCTGCAGCCGTGTGTCAGCTGAGCTTTACAGGTCAGATCATTAGTTTGTGCAAATGAACTTTGAGTAAGGACTCTACACAAAGTTTTATAAACGAGGCCCCTGGGGAGGAGCTCCATCACCAGGAAGGAACTTGGAGCAGAGCTGCTTCTCCTCATGGACGGGTCAGCCGAGGGGGTTCTGATCGGGGCCTGAAGAAGGTTTCCTGAGCAGATCTCCATCTGACAGAAGTGACCTCGGGCCTCAGCTTGGCTCCTCCTCCTCATGCTGGTCACCAGCTTGGCTCCTCCTCCTCGTGCTGGTCACCAGCTTGGCTCCTCCTCATGCTGGTCACCAGCTTGGCTCCTCCTCCTCATGCTGGTCACCAGCTTGGCCCCTCCTCCTCTGTGTCCTTGTGCCGAGTACTCGGAGGAGGAGGTCTTAGTTACGTCCATAAGTGACACCAGCTTGAGAATCAGCTGTCTGCTGATTGAGATGTGGCTTCATTTTCAGTGTCAGATGCTGAAGAAGAAAAAGCATCTTCATGTTGTATTCATGCTGCTGATGTGTTCTGTGTCTCCAGCTGGAACCCTCTGAGTCCTCCACGCCCACCCGTTGCTGCCCCCCCAGTGGGCGGCATGGACCCCAGAGCCAGCAGGCCGCTGCTGCAGGTCCTTGGGGAGAACGAGGCGTTGCAGCAGTTCTTCAGTGGTGAGATGAATCTTCACTTCCCGTCAGCAACTGTCAGAGAACCTGCCGAAGGTCTACGTTACTATCAGTGAGGATGTTTCTTTGTAGAGAAGGATCTAGAGAGCTTTCAGCGACTCACGTGGCCCTCTGAGTTTCAGGTTTTCTCTCTTCTGCGGTTCTCTCGGGTCTTTCAGGTTTTCAGCTTTGTTTGACCCTAATGAGGTTCCATCTCAGAGGTTCTTCATGAAGAGAGCTGGTCTAAAACCTGTATCTGACGAGGTTTGTGATGATGAAGAGGGTCAGGGTTAGGGTTGGGGGTTTTCCTGTGCTGTTGAAGGTTTCATCTAAATAAAGCTCTGGAGACGTTCATCAGTTTCGTTGATCTGAGTCTAGAATTCTAGGAGCTCTCTGATTGGTCCGGACTGGTCCGCCGGTTCTGTTGGAGATGCTGATGGTGACCAGTTTAAGTGATCCAAACAAGAATGTAGAATGAGTTACGTGCAGAGACGCAAGCCACCAAACCGCCCTATGTTAGGCCCCACCCACTTACCGCGTAGGCCTTTTTCTATTGGGTCAGTCCTCTACGCGTCACATCCTTTTACTGTGTAAAGATGTTAATGGGTTAGAGTCCGTTTGTCACTGCCTCATGGCAAGAGCTTGTCCTGATGGCTGAGAGCAGCATTCTGAGAATAAACGAACCATCCAACGCAGTCCTCCTGCTGGTCCTTCTCCGTGCAGAAGGTCCACGGCCTCTGAAAGGTTCTGGTGTCTCCTGGATGCTACCAGTGGCTTAGGTGGTTTGGAGCGAGCTTGGAAAGGTTGAAGTGGTCCTCAAAGAGTAGAGCTCCTTTAGAAGGAGTTGCATCACATTTTGAATGAAATGAGAGGATTTAGTTTAAGGGTTAGACTCTGTTACAGGCCACGCCCCCGTTACCAGGGCAAACAACTTCCTGTTTCCTGAGTCATGCTGGAACTGAAGTCGGCCCGAGGACCTGGGCGGGTTTAGGTGGTGCCTGTGTTTGTGTGTTTGAACTGAGGAAATGACTACACGTTTGGGTAAATCAGAGGTTCTCAAGCTGTGGCTCTGGGGCGATGTGTGGCCCTCCACCCCTCTGAAGGGGTTCCTTCAACTGACCAAAAACAACACGGATCTGATAGTTTCTATAGAAATGGGAAACAGGCGACAGGAGTTTTAGCAGTTTTGTCCAAATCCTTTCAACAAGCCTCAAAACCCCTGAATCACAATGTGTTGCACCCCCGTCAGCGGGAGGAACGAAGCTGACTGGCTGCTTAGGATGTCCCTGCCCACGCCTCCGCCACATCACTGGTCTGAGTGGTTGCACCTGTGGGATCTTGGTGCACCTGCAGAGAGAGAGAGAGAGAGAGAGAGAGAGAGATGAAACTGATCAGAGGGCGGCCTTTTGGAGGCTGGATTTGAATAAAAACACTCCAACTGTCACCACGTGTCCAGACCTTCTCCACATGCTGCTGTCCCACGGGCCGGAACGTAACACGTGTGTGTGTGTGTGTGTGTGTGTGTGTGTGTGTGTGTGTGTGTGTGTGTGTGTGTGTGTGTGTGTGTGTGTGTGTGTGTGTGTGTGTGTGTGTAGGTCAGGACGTTGGAGGCGTGTTGGACAGCTCTGTTGCCGTGGATACGAGCGTCTTGGAGCAGTACTTGTGTAACGAGATGGACCCCAGCAGCTTGTAAGCTTAATAACATCATTGTACTGTTATTGTTGTTGTTGTTGTTGTTGTTGTTATAACAGAGCTGAGAGGAAACAAGCTAAAACGAGATCAGAGAATATGTTTTGTGACTGAATAATAATTATAGTTTTAATATCTGACTTCCTGTTTTTTTGGATTTTACAACCTTTATTAAAAAGCTTTTTACTGACGAACAACCAGATAAAAACATCTTTTCATGCAAAACATGTCCGTTACGTTTTACCTGGTAACTGACTTTCACTAAACCGCAGAGCTCCGTTTCTAAAACACGACTCAATCCATCAAACGTGAGTGACCCAGATGCTGTTGGTGTTGCTGCTAGGGTCGGGGTCGGGGTTAACCGTCAGTGCCGTATCCGAACCGGTTCTGTTATGTAACATCCATGAATGTGGCGCTGACTCAGGCGGTTATCAGATAAATGACTCGCGTCACGCCCTGCAGGAACAAACTCGTGTCTTTATTTTATCTTCCCAGCATGCTTCCTGAGTCTCCTCCTGATTCCAGCTCAGAGGCTTGTTCCCCTCCACAGATACCAGGTACCGCCGACCCAGATCAGTTTGCAGAACCGTGCAGTAACCTTCCCCCATTCTGACTGCAGTTTGTAGGAAAACTGAAACCTGGTGTAAGAAATGACAGAAAGTCGGTTTGATTCCAGGAACCTTGTTTAAACATCACTTATGGGTCATTTTATGATGTACACCTGCACAGCTGCTGGTAAACACCAGGATCCAATCAAAGAGCAGCATCTACAGACAACTAAACACAATCAAGGCAACGCTCAGACTGACTGTACCTTCTCCGTTTTAGATCTCAGGCATGAGCGGACCTGCTGGACCACCTGGACGGAGGCGTTGCATCCGGAAACCCGATCTGCCTCCGGTCACTTTAGGGATCGAAGTTCCATCAGTTTAAATTTGGGTCAAGTGACTCAATCCTCATCCTGTTGTTTCAAAGATCAAGGCTCCGCCCCCTCCCTCTCTGACCTAATGACCCAAGAGCCGATCGGCACTTTGGGGCTCCCTTACGTCCAGTCTGGGTCTACACCCGTCCTTCACCGTCCTCTTCATCAGGACAGTCGTGGCTCACCTGAGCCTCACCTGAACCCAGAAAACTGTTTACAAGGTTACACCCCGCCCACTCCGCCTCCGTCCATCCCTCCCTCCAGCACCTACGTTTCACCTGTTACTGGTCCCACCACGCTCCCACATCGCCCCTCACCAGCCTCAAACCGTCTCCTGGGCTGTGCCCACACCTCCACCTCCGCACCACAGACCTGGTGAGCAAAAATCCTCATTTTGAATCTTCTAACTTCATGAAGAAGACGTAATGAAAACAAACACCGTTTTTACCGAGTCGTTTTAGCAGCTTTGGTCCGTTTGATCTGAGGCAGAAGCTCCACTTTGTGTTGCTGAAGAATAAACTCCAAGAAGTTTATTTTTCCTTTTGGTATTTTTTGTTTGACAAGATGTTTGCAGACACAGAGGCTTGAAGAAACGACCGTTTCAAAGCCTGCAGGAGCTAAGTGTTCCCTAGTCTTCCACCTCAGTTTTGCTAAGTTAAGGACAAATAAGTTGGTTAGTGATGATCGAAGTGGAGTCGTACCTCATAATGATCTGTTCTCTGAGCTCCAGCGCCATGGAGGAGGAGCTCAGAGCAGAGTTGAGGCTTGTCCTCATCAGAAGTAGCCAGTCGAGGTGGTCTGGGTGTCTGTTAGAGACGTTCTTGACCCCTTCGATCAGCATCTTCCTTCGGACGGGAGCAGACCCAGGACTTGCTGGAGAGATTTTTTCTCTAGATTGTTCTGGGCAACACCTTGGTGGCCCCCTGGAAGAGCTGCAGGAGCTATCTGGGAAGACGTTGGTTTGAGGATCTCTGATTACGCTCCTGCTTGAGGACCTGATCCTGGATTAGCAGCAGAAGACAGATGAAAGGATACTTTCCGTTACAAATGTCATCACAATTTATCATGGAAGGAATCAAGAGTACAAAAAGTTACTGCAGAGAATGTAATATTTGCTCCCTGGTTCTGACTCCTTCTTTCAGCTCCCAGGAGGGGAAGAAGCGGAGGAGGTCTGAGTCCGATGATCTGTTTGAGGCTCCTGGTGGTGAAGCTGAAAGGACTTTTAATGGCAGTGTGGGGAATGCTGTAAATGGACCAGGTCTAGGATCTTCCCAAACGCTCGCATGGGAACAGTACAGACCAGAGCAGTGGAGCTCTTTGTACGACCGTCACTACCAAACCCTGTGAGTCCAGTGTGGGATTTGGACGTGGTCCCTCCTGGACGAGTCTTTATAAAGTGTGTTGTTTTGTTTCAGGCCCCCTCCTGTCTGCTGTGTCCATACAGATAAAGGCTTTAACTACTCTCCATCTGACGAGGCCTTTGTTTGCCAGAAGAAGAACCACTTTCAGGTCACCGTTCACATTGGCGTGGCTGCAGATCCACTTTTCGTCAAAACTCAGGATGGACCACAGGAAGTCGACTACCTCCAAATAAAAGTGTTTGGGGTTAAGGTGCGTAAGGTGGAAGTGGTTATCGTCTTTTCTAAGAATGGACCCTAAAAGCAGCATTTATAACAACAGAACTGGGCCCAATACAGAGCCTTAAGAAACTCCACATGTAACTGGTGCTGAAGCTCACAATGACAAAATATTAATTCATGTTAACGTTTTCTATCAGTTCTAAAAAAACTGTACAATTCTTGTAGTTTGAAACTCCGAGCCATGAGGTGACGATCGAGCAGTCCCAACCCGACCGAAGCAAGAAGCCCTTCCACCCTGTCAGGTACCAAAGTGTAGATGCTTGAAAGGTTAGCTTTCACTTCCACACCGATGAGTCCCTGTTTAATAAACAGCCGGGGTGTTTCTCAGTGTCAAAGCACCTGGCCTTGCGAGGCGATGTCTTGCGAGGCAAGGCGCCTTGCTTACGAGGACACTGTCCTTCCTTGGTCAAATAAAATTGTTAAATGGAACAGACTTGCATCACGTGACCACGGTTTCCACAGCGGTCACGTAACGTCACGTGACACGGGAGATAACATTATATTTTATACGTATTAGTTTCAATATAAATATATAACAAGTACTTTTTAAATTGTGTATGTATGTCTATTAAATTAAAAATATAAGCGAGTTACTACCCGCTAGCCACCGAAGCTGCAACTACTAAGCTACTAACCAACCATAGATAACTTCTTTGGATCTAAAAAAACATTTTAAATTAGTTGACTTACTTTTAAACTTGAAAATTCTCCCCGAAGTAGCTGCCGGCTTCTGATCCACCATCTTTTTGAAAATACCGCGGTGTATTGTGGGTAATTTTTGACCAAGGCTAGGCTACAAGACACCTCCTGTGTATCCTTGCTCAGCTAGCTAAACGGCTGACAAACGGAGAACACACGCCTCGGTAGAACATAAACATTGGAACACGCCTTGGCGGCTCCCGATGACTTATCTCCTAGGCAACCGGGGCGGCGCCAAGACATCAAGGCGAGGTTCCTTGGCATTGAGACACACCTCCTGTGTTTGTACAGCGCCTTTTTGGGGTTCTACTTAGAGACACTGTGTGGCTTTTCCACTCGTAGCGTTCACCTTCCATGCAGAGCAAATCTAACGAGTCATGTGCTCAAACTCTACGACCCAGTTCTTGGATGCGACCCGACTACTCCCACTGTACAGCTGGTAGCAACACGTCGGACCTAGTGTAACGATTAAATTTACATTTTATTTAATGAACCATAAAATGTGAGATTCCATAGTGAAAATGAAATCAATCTTATGGACCTGTGGATGACTTAAACCAGAAGATTGGAACTTTTTATTGCAGGGATTATGTAACCACTTCCTATTAACTCAGAGACAAAAGAAAGAGAGTCAAGTTTTTTTTTTTCAAAAAGTATATTTTATTAAATTTTCCGTTTACTGTACACCTTTTACACAGTATTATGTTGTATATTGAAAGGTGGTACCAGCTTTTAAACACGGCATCAGCTCTTCCTGGTATAAATCGCTGGTTACCCCATATGGGACTGAAACAAGGCGATTCTTGTTCTTCTGTAAGATGCTTTTTCACTGAGAACCAAACTTTTATCATATTTTTCACTATCGGATTCTTTATAGGTTTTAATAATTTCTTTTGTGAGTCGGAGTACACATACAAGAAGAATGGCAACTTTAGATCTTGTGACTCTAATTCCGCCCAGTGTGTGGGGTTTGTGGCTGAAAAGCAGTATGTAATAGTCCTTAACTGTGCGGCCCAGTGATACCATTTTAAGTTGGGGCATTTCAGCCCCCCTCTCTCATAGGGTACAGTAGATACATTAAGGAGAGTCTAAGTCTTGCCCGTTTGTTCTTCCAGATAAATCTGATGAATTCTTTCTCCAGCCTGGGGAATAGTTCTGGGAGGTGGCAGGGGGATGTTCTGGAACAGGTAGAGCAGTTTTGGGAGAACATTAGTTTTTAAAATATTTATTCTTCCGATGAATGATAGTGGTAGATGGGCCCATCTCTCCATTTCTTCACTAATTTCTTTTAGCGCCGGTGCATAGTTTGCTTCTGCCATCTGTTCTAGTCGAGACATAATTTGTATTCCTAAATATTCTATTTTGTCAGTTATTTTAAATTGAGTTATTTCTGACAGGGGATTTCTTCTCTCATCATCATTAAGCATCAGGATTGAGGATTTAATTTTATTAATTTTATATCCTGAGATGTCACCTATTTTTTTTAATTACTTCTAATAATACTGGGATCGATTTTTTTAAGATTAGTGAGAAATAGCAGTGTGTCATTTGTGTATAGTGCTATTTTGTGTTCACTACTCGCAATTGTAATTCCTTTGATTTGGGGATTTGACCTGATCGCTATGGCCAGAGGCTCAATTGCCATAATAAAAAGCAGCGGCGACAGGGGACAACCCTGTCTACACCCTCTTCCTATTGACATTGGCTTTGAGACATTCCTGTTTGACAAGACCTCTGCCTCCGTATTTTTATACAGTAGTTTGACCCATTTTATAAAATTTTCACCACAACCAAACTTTTCCAGGACTTTGAAAAGAAAAGGCCATTCTACTTGGTCAAATGTCTTTTCTGCGTCCAAGGACAATATCGCCGTATCTGGTCTTCCTGTATTATAATGAATAATATTTAACACCCTCCTCACATTATGTAGCCCTTGTCCTCCTAAGATAAACCCATTTTGGTCCCTATTAATGATATTGGGTAGAACTGTTTGCAGTCGTTTTGCAAGCAGTTTGCACATAATCTTTAGATCTACATTTAATAGGCTTATAGGTCTCATATTACCGCATTCGTCAAACGATTTTCCAGGTTTGGGAAGCAATGTTATTAGAGTTCTATTCATGAGTGGTGGTAGATTATTTTCTTGAAAGGCCTCTTTAAACATTTTCAGGAGTGGTTTACCTAACTTAGTTTTACATTTTTTGGTGTTAGTGAATGTTGATGAGGTGTATTCCATGGCTGTGGTGAGCGGGCAGTGCAGGCATTGTCTGGCCTATGCCAGCTGATGCCACCGCACCACCCCACTTGCACCGACAGCCCTCAGTGTCTAAGTGCAGTTTAAAATTGGAAGTGGGCACCGGCACTTGGGATGAGGCTGAGAAATCCCCCTGCCAAATGCCGTTGGATGTGCTCACTCCCAAGGCCCTAAGTGTGTGTTTGCGTGGAATGTCGTTGGTGGAAATGTTTAAAGTGCAAATAAAATTGGGGGTCATTTGCCACAGGAATGCAGAGATGGGGTCCATACCCACACTCCCTGACTTGTCCACCCCCAAGGTCCTATGTGCATGTTTGTGTGATGATGTGAGGGAGAAGGAGGAGAGAAATATGCGGGGATGGGGAGGAATGGCTGGTTGGGCTTAGCCCTCCAGGGAGCCAGCTCCCCTACTGGCCCCAATAGGCACTTCTGTTGTCAAAATGCCACCCAGAGCATGGAGACCCCAGCCCATCCTGCCAGGGCCCAAAGCAGCAGCATTACAGAGCCTCACGGAGTCCAAGGGCACCAACCCAGCCCCTCCCCAGCAGAATATCTACGCCCATCCCTGCATTTGCACAACTTCCAGAATATATAAGACATGGGACATCCAGGTAAGGTTGGGTCCTCCCCCTCCTGGACTTCCCCCTCCCCTGTGATGGGACAGCAGAGGAGCCAAGGTCTACCCGAGGCCCCTGAACCCGAGTCAGGCACTGCTGCATGTTCCTGCTTTCTCCCCGGCAGCATACATGTCAGAACCCGACCCTCAAGGCCCCACCCAGATCCCCCCACGGGGCCAGCCACCCCCACACCCTGAGCCCCCAGGCCCCCACCCAGACCCACCCAGGGGCAATGCAGCTGCCGGGCAGTAACCCATGGCCACCGCCAAGACCTCCAAGGGGCCCCTCTCACAACCGCCAGTAGTCCACCCCCCGAGGCAACCCAAGCACCTCCAAAGGGGGGCAACGGCCCCCCAGTCCCAGACACCCCAGTGAACCCACCTCCAAGGAACGTCCAGATACTCCAAACTCAGGCCCTCCACCCCCTCACCCACATCATCCCACAGGACAATATCAATGGTCCACCGTCATCGCTGTGTGATGGAACCGATCAAAGGAGCCCAGAGAGATTGATTTGAAGTGGAAGCAGAGGCTATATCAAGTGTAATATGATCTAACATCCAACGGCATTTGGCAAGGGGGACAGCCCTGTCTACACCCTCTTCCTATTGATATTGGCTTTGAGACATTCCCCTGCCTCCGCATTTTTATACAGTAGTTTGACCCATTTTATAAAAATTTTGTCACAACCAAACTTCTTCTGGGGAGAAAAACACTTACAGAGAAAATAAAGTTAACAGCTGAAATAGCAGGAAATAATACAGTTAAAGCGCAGATTGTAGAAGAAAGCAGTAGAATGTGAAAAGTGGTCAGTGTATCCTCCAGCAGTCTAAGCCTATAGCAGCATAACTACAGAGATAACAGGATAATCTATCCTATTTAGATGGAGGCATATTGGAGGCAGGGCAAGGGAGAGCCGTCTTTACCAACTGTACACTCCACCTCCCTCTACTCCCCCACTTGTCCAGATTTAGGCTAACATCAGATTTTAATCATAGGCCCTATCAAATAAAAATGTTTTAAGCCTATTCTTAAAAGTAAACAAAGTGTCTGCCTCACGGACTAAAGCTGGGAGCTGGTTCCACAGGAGAGGAGCCTGATAACTAAAAGATCTGCCTCCCATCCTAATTTTAGATATTCTGGGAACCACCAGTAGACCTGCAGTCTGAGAGCGAGGTGCTCGGTTAGGAACATATGGAACAATCAGATCACTGATGTATGATGGACCTTGATTATTAAGAGCTTTATATGTGAGAAGAAGGATCTTAAAATCTATCCTGAATTTAACAGGTAGCCAATGTAGGGAAGCTAAGACAGGAGAGATATGATCTCTGCAGCATTTTGGACAAGCTGAAGACTTTTAACTACATTCTGTGAACTTCCTGAGAGTAATGAATTACAGTAATCCAGTCTTGATGTAATAAATGCATGAACTAGTTTTTCAGCATCACTCCTGGAAAGGATGCTTCTAATCTTAGCAATATTCCGAAGGTGGATAAAGGAAATCCTACAAACCTGTTTAACCTGGGATTTGAATGACATGTCCTGGTCAAAGATAACACCAAGGTTCCTTACTTTGTTCTCGGAGATCAATGCAATGCCATCCAGGTCAGGCGATTGGCTAAGCAATTTCCTTCTCTGGATTTCTGGTCCAAAGATGAGAACTTCCGTCTTGTCTTGATTTAAAAGCAAGAAGTTTAAAGTCATCCAATTTTTTATGTCCTCAAGACAAGCCTGTAATCTACCCAACCGATTAGGTTCATCAGGGTTAATGGATAAATATAACTGAGTATCGTCAGCATAACAGTGGAAGTTTATCCCATGCTGTCTAATGATTTTACCAATTGGGAGCATATAAATAGTAAAAAGAATTGGTCCAAGCATTGAACCCTGTGGTACTCCGCAAGTAACCCTGGAGTATGAAGACGATTTGTCATGTACATTTACAAAATGAAATCTGTCAGACAGGTAGGATTTAAACCAGCCTAACGCTGTTCCTTTGATCCCTACAACATGTTCAAGTCTTTCTAAAAGAACATTGTGATCAACTGTGACAAAGGCAGCACTGAGATCTAACAAGACTAGAACAGACACAAGATTCTTGTCTGAGGCCATGAGAATATCATTTGTAACTCTCACTAATGCAGTTTCAGTGCTGTGATACTCTCTAAAACCAGACTGAAATTCCTCAAACAGAGCATTAGTGTTTAAATGCTCACATACTTGGATGGCCACTATTTTCTCCAGGACTTTGGATAAAAATGGAAGGTTAGATATTGGTCTATAATTCATTGGGTCATCTGGATCCAGAGAAGGATTCTTAAGTGAAGGTTTGATTACAGCATCCTTAAAATCTTGTGGTACATACCCATTTACTAAGGATAGATTGATTGTATCTAGAATGGGGGCAGTAACCAAAGGAAATGCATTTTTAAATAATTTGGCTGGGATTGGATCTAAAATGCAAGTTGAAGGTTTAGATGAAGCTAATATTTTTGATAACTCTGAAAGCTCAACTGGATCAAAACGGTTCAAGCACAGATGAGGTTCTACAGTCACCTCTGATGCTGCCTCACTTACTGAGGAAGAAGAAATCGCATTAGGGAGGATGCTAAAGATTTTGTTTCTAATAGAATTAATTTTACTTGTAAAAAATCCCATGAAGTCATTGCTGCTGAGGGCTAAGGGAATTGTTGGATTGTATCTTTCATTAACTATTTTTTGCAGATTTTTTTGTCTATTTTCCATATTTAATTGTGCCTCCCTCTTTCTCTTTTGGTTCATGCTGGTATAACTTATAATATGCCCCCTTATATAAGCTTTAATTGCTTCCCATCTAATGCCAGCTGATGTTTGTGTTGTGTTAATTTAAAAAAATATATCGATCTGAGTCCCTAAATATTTTATAAAATCATCCTCTAGTAGCCACTTATTCTGGAAATGCCATCTTGTTGGGTCTTTTGAGAGTCTATCCTCTTTGTATATCATGCAACATGGTGCATGATCTGATATATCTATTACTTCATATTCACAACTTTGGATCTTGTGTTGCAGGGTAGATGATATTAAAATATAGTCAATTCGGGAGTACGTTTTGAAGACTGAAGAGTAGCAGGAATATGTTTTAGTCTGTGGATTTCTTTCTCTCCATATAGTAAGTAAGTAACTTTATTTGTATAGCACCTCTCACAGACAAAAAGGTCACAAAGTGCTTCACAAGTTAAAAGGCAACAACATATAAATATATCAATTAGATTTAGCTCTTTCGTATAATACTGTAAGATACTCCTTGTTTTAATATGAGATTGATCTATTCCCGTGGATCTGTCCTGACTGGGATTGAAGGTGCAGTTAAAATCTCCTGCAATTATGAATTGCCCTGTCAAGATGGAAAGATTCATAAATAATTCCTCGAAAAATTTGGGATCATCTGCATTGGGTCCATATAAATTTACTAACACCAACTCCTCTTCTAGCAGTCTACCCTGAATAATTAGATACCTTCCTCTTTTATCTCTAATAACCTTTTTAACCTGAATAGGAATTGCATTATGAATTCGTATCATTACCCCACTGGTTTTGATTTTCAAAATGTCTTCCTCTGGAACAGGGGTGGGCAATTATTTTTTCCATGGGGCCACATGAGAAATAGAAAATATTGTGGAGGGCCAGGCCAAAAGGCTGAAGTCAATTATGCATAATATTAATGGTATTTCTTTATAAAAAGCAGTAAATACCATCGTTTTTTCAAGCTGGTAAGAGTAGACTATCTGTTATAAATGAGCAAAAGAGAAAAAGTGAGGTTGGCTTACAAAAATGTGATTTATTCAAATTTCCCAAGGCAATGGTAAACAAAGTGCACATTTGGTTTTTGTTAAACATTTGTGATTTATATTAGTTAACAGTTTCGGTCACATTCACTCCAAAACACATTCTGAGTTTCAAATATTGCTGGAAAGAGGTTCTTAGCATTCTACAGACACACAGTATTGTCTGTAAAATAAAATCACTGAACTGTGATCTTGAGAAAGAGGTTTAAAAAAAGTGTCCCAGTTCACTGCTAGCTGCCTACATTTGTGGTCCAAACACCTTATTTTGTGTTTTTAAGCAATTTTTTTCTTATTCAGTGAGAGAAATCTAGTCTCTGCTGGGCTTTAGCGAGTGCATCAGTCAGGTTGAATGTCTGAGGTGGAGATGCGAAGCACAGCTGACAAATGATCATCAGTGAGAGAGGATCTATACCTGGATTTTGTAAACTTCATCATTGAAAATGTTTGTTCACAAATGTAGGTAGAGCTGAAGAGAACCAACATCTTCTGAGCATGTCTCCTCAGGTTTGGAAAGTCCTCCTTAAGAGAAGAGTAGAAATCCAGCAGAGATCCTGAATCTCTGCTTTCGAGTCCCAAACCCTCTTCAGCACTTTCCCCAGGCTGAGCCATCTGACAGCTGTGTGGAGTCCTCCAAAAGAGCCACAAACTGTCTGTGATTTATCGCCCGCGCCCTGATGAAGTTTATTATTTTAGTAACAACATCAGTAACATGGATGATTTTTAGCACTGACTTGCACAACACATGTTGGTGTATAGTTCAATGCAAAAACACCAATTTTTGATCTGCATCGATTTCTGTCACTTTTATCTTGCATGCGTTTCTAAAGTCTGACATTTTTCCCTGTAAGATTTGGACAACCGTCTGTTGTGACACCTGACAGTCTCTCCCATTTCAATCCCAGAGTGTCCGTGCACGCATGTACTTCTGTCGTTGTCCCTTTCATCGACCGCATTGCTGCCAGCTCCTCTGTGAGCTCCGTTATCCCCCGGACAAATACGAGCAGCTGGGCTGTGCCGCGGACATCACAGCTCTCGTCTAAGGCCAATGAGAAAAAGTCAAAACTTGCCACTTCACGTTGCAGCTGAAGCTCCAGGTCCCCCACAATGTCCTCGATCCTCCTGGTCACGGTTCGCCTGGNGAACAGGGGTGGGCAATTATTTTTTCCATGGGGCCACATGAGAAACAGAAAATATTGTGGAGGGCCAGGCCAAAAGGCTGAAGTCAATTATGCATAATATTAATGGTATTTCTTTATAAAAAGCAGTAAATACCATCGTTTTTTCAAGCTGGTAAGAGTAGACTATATGTTATAAATGAGCAAAAAAGAAAAAGTGAGGTTGGCTTACAAAAATGTGATTTATTCAAATTTCCCAAGGCAATGGTAAACAAAGTGCACATTTGGTTTTTGTTAAACATTTGTGATTTATATTAGTTAACAGTTTCAGTCACATTCACTCCAAAACACATTTTGAGTTTCAAATATTGTTGGAAAGAGGTTCTTAGCTTTCTACAGACACACAGTATTGTCTGTAAAATAAAATCACTGAACTGTGATCTTGAGAAAGAGGTTTAAAAAAAAAATGTCCCAGTTCACTGCTAGCTGCCTACATTTGTGGTCCAAACACCTTATTTTGTGTTTTTAAGCGATTTTTTTCTTATTCAGTGAGAGAAATCTAGTCTCTGCTGGGCTTTAACGAGTGCATCAGAGTCAGGTTGAATGTCTGAGGTGGAGATGCGAAGCACAGCTGACAAATGATCATCAGTGAGAGAGGATCTATACCTGGATTTTGTAAACTTCATCAATGAAAACGTTTGTTCACAAATGTAGGTAGAGCCGAAGAGAACATACATCTTCTGAGCATGTCTCCTCAGGTTTGGAAAGTTCTCCTCCTTAAGAGAAGAGTAGAAATCCAGCAGAGATCCTGAATCTCTGCTTTCAAGTCCCAAACCCTCTTCAGCACTTTCCCCAGGCTGAGCCATCTGACAGCTGTGTGGAGTCCTCCAAGAGAGCCACAAACTGTCTGTGATCCATCGCCCGCGCCCTGATGAAGTTTATTATTTTAGTAACAACATCAGTAACATGGTTGATTTTTAGCACTGACTTGCACAACACATGTTGGTGTATAATTCAATGCAAAACACCAATTTTTGATCTGCATCGATTTCTGTCACTTTATCTTGCATGCTTTTCAAAAGTCCGACATTTTTCCCTGTAAGATTTGGACAACCGTCTGTTGTGACACCTGACAGTCTCTCCCATTTCAATCCCAGAGTGTCCGTGCACGCATGTACCTCTGTAAAAAGATCACGCCCTGTCGTTGTCCCTTTCATCGACCGCATTGCTGCCAGCTCCTCTGTGAGCTCCGTTATCCCCCGGACAAATACGAGCAGCTGGGCTGTGTCGCGGACATCACAGCTCTCGTCTAAGGCCAATGAGAAAAAGTCTAAACTTGCCACTTCACGTTGCAGCTGAAGCTCCAGGTCCCCCACAATGTCCTCGATCCTCCTGGTCACGGTTCGCCTGGACAGCGGGATTTGCTCAAATGCGCCTTTTTTCAGGGCATATTAGTGCGGCAGAGTCCACCATGCACTCTTTGACAAACTCTCCCTCCGAAAACGGCTTGCTGTCTTTAGCTATTTTGTGGGATATCACAGAGCTGGTCCTGGTTGCTGCATCCCTGGATGTGTGAAGCTTAGTAAAAAAGCCTTGCTGCTTTTGCAACTTTGCTAGCAGCTTCGGATGTCCGTGCCCTCTCAGCATCAGACAAGTTCTTGTATTTTTCCCGAGTGTTTCTTGTCGTAATGCCGACTCAAATTGTAGTCCTTAAACACGGCAATCTCCTCCCCGCAAACCAAACACACGGCTTTACCGCCGACTTCAGTAAAAAAATACTCATCAGTCCAATTTTTGTTGAAAATCCTGCATTCGGCATCTTTCTTTCGTTTCTTTTTTTTTTTTTTTTTTTTTTGCATGAGCGGACATTTCTGGGGCTACAATCACCATGTCAACCGCGGGCACTTGTTGCTATACGTACATTGTGCACGTAAAAAACAACTTCAAAATAAAAGCAATGCAGCCTTAGCCCATGCATGAGGTAAAATGAGAAAATACATTTATTTTGTAATTTCCAATTAACCTTACACGGGCCGGTCAAAGTCAACCAAAGGGCCGCATGTGGCCCGCGGGCCGTAAAATGCCCAGGTCTGCTCTGGAAGATGTGTTTCCTGTAAAAAAACAACTTTTGAGTTTTTATCTTGAATCTTATTCATTACCTCTTTTATCTTTATAGGTTGTTGTAAGCTTCTGCAATTCCAGGACAGTATATCATGTTCATTTTATGTACTACTTGTTTGTTGTTTTGGACTGCCGTTCTTTTACCTAAAAAGCACAACCAACTGGAACATTTGAACAATCAGAACTTTCATAACACTCCTTTTCTCCCTGGCTTGCTTAGGAGCAACTGTACCCATCTCTCTGACTACCGCTACGCTGGGACCTGTCCTCACTTATTGAGGAAAAGTCCAACCACTTTCCTAGTAAACAACCTAAGTAAATAAAACAAAATAATCAGCCTCACCACTATCCACCACATTATTAGCGCTCCATTTGATTCTATTATTTAAACAGGTTTAGTTCTCTCTTTATATCCCTCCCGGTCTATTAGCTTCTTTGTTTTATTTTATTTTATTTTTCCCCTTTTAACTATCACTTAGCTCTGGGTGATTCCTCCTGGATTATTTTTAGTAGTTGTTTCGCTTCAGCGGGGCTCTTGAAGGCATGGATCTGACCCTTGTAAGTAACCAACATCTTTGCGGGGTAAACTATTCCATGTCTGACTCCCAGCCTGCGCAGCTCCTGGCGTATTGGGTCGAATTGTTTCCTCTTCTGATGGACTCCTGTCGCCAAATCTTGATAGAACCACACCTGCTGGTTCCGTGCTGCCGTAATGACTGCTACTTTACTTTTGTAGCTAAGGAACCTCATGATGAGAGTTCTGGGCCGCGTCTCCGTGTCCCCCTTTGGACCGATGCGGTGCGCCCTCTCCAGTGCTACGCTGCAGCTCTGTGTTTCCAAACCCAGCACCTCCGGGATCCACTTTTCCAGGAAAACACAAGGGTCCGGTCCCTCTGCCCCCTCCGGAAGGTTAATCAGTCTGAGATTATTCAGCCTGGTTCTAGTTTCCAGGTCGAGGATTTTATCTTCCAGTGCTGCTTTGTGTTCTTTTAGGTCCTAAACGCTGGCCTGCAGGCTTTGCAGCTCGTCCTCTAATCCTGATATCCGCTGCTCGGCCCGGGTCACTCGTTCAACACAGTCATTGGTTTCTTTCTGTACCTTTTCAATTGCCTCCATGGCATAACCCAGTCTCGCTGAGAATTCAGATTTTAATGAGCTAATCGCTGCTAGAATCTCAATTGCTTTCTCTTCGTTCATTACCACCGTTGCTGCGTCACTCCGTAGCTTTCAGTGTGTCACTGCTAATCTGGAGGTCCGTCAGTTTGGTCCAGCTTGACCTTCTCTGGAACCGAAGCCGGTAGAAAGGCAGCGGCTGCCAACCAGTCCAGTCTTGAGATACTCACGGGTCACGACAGTTTATTGGCATCTAGCGAGACCCAAAAAGGGGTCGTGATGGTTCAGCTTTATTCTGAAAGGAACCGTTGCAGCAGGTGGAACATGCAACAGATTTAATCCAGCTTGTCATTGGTTCTTTCGGCTGAAGAGGAAAGTTACAGATTGGCCACTCCGATAACGCTTTGAACTGAAGTTAAGATGACGTGGGCATGGTTTTATAATTTGGATGTTTTGATTTACGGTCGAATCAAAAAGGACAACAAGAAGGGATTTGCCAAGCACCAACAAAACCACGCCTTGCGTCAGATCTGGAAGGTTCTGATTGGATCAGGAAAAGGAAATGTGTCATGTGACTTTAAGCATTACGTGGATGAGAATGTCTAGTGCATCTAGTTTAAAGTTACATTACTTATTAAAATACCACTGATCATAAACATTGTCATTTCACAGATTGGTTCACATTTTATTATTGGACTAACACTTTGTTTGATTAGCTTATTAAAAATAGAGAAAGAGTTATTTGATTTGTTATTATTTAAAGGGAAAGAGTTCTGTCTTCTTTCTTCTTTCTTGTGCTGTTCGGAGAAGCAACAGTTTAGTTAAGAGCAAAGCATGAGTGGCCTTGGCCCATATCTTGTGGAATAGAGCTCCGGGAGTTGACGTCACTTCTCCCGGCATGCAACAGTTCAAATCGAAACGGCGCCATATTGGCAGGCAGAAGCCCGCAGCTGGACTATTTGTTATTGTCAGAAAACTCAATCAGACAGGAAATATGGTAGATTCCTGTTGTGCCCCAGGATGCAGAACAGACACGGACGACATAAGGAATGAGCCATCTACAGGATTCCCCAAGATCCGGAGCGCCGCTAACATTGGATCATTGTAATAAAACGCGCTAGTGACCGGGCTAAAATGAAGCTGTGGGATCCCGAGAGTAAAGGTTTTCACTTATGCAGCGACCACTTCATATCAGGTACTTAAACCAACGTTTCCTCGACTGTGTATGGTGTTTATTTTAAATGCTTTTATTACGATTCTTAGTGGGCTTCCTAAACTTATTTTGGCGTGGCTTTTTCTGTCTTATTACTCATAGCAACAAGTAAACATCACGTAAAACGTTGCCTCGTGAGTTCTGCGTGCTGCCGTTTACGTGTTTTATGATCACAGCAATTAACCGGCTAAGCTGTATTTCATTTTTAAGCAATGGTTGATCAATTGTCAGATTACACATAAAAAGCACTTTAGATTGCTATTATCTGTCTCACCGAGTCAGATCTCAGACAGATCCTGAGACGCTCCTGCCTGACATATTTATTTTATTCATGGAAAAAAAAAAATCAGACTAGTGATTTCTCTTGGCGTTCAGTTTATACATTCAAACAGCACAGCACTCTATTTAAACTACTTACGTGTAAATCTGTTATTTGTCCATCCATCCATCCATTTTCATCTGCTTATCTGGAGTCGGGTTACGGGGGCTGTAGCGTCGAGAGGCCCAGACTTCCCCTCTCCCCAGCCACCTGGGCCAGCTCCTCCGGGGAATTCCCAAGGGGTTCCCCGGCCAGGTCCGGTGAGAAGTCCGCTCCGACAGCTTCTGGCGTTTTTAAAAAGTATCCCAGGGGCACGGTAAGGGTCGGAGATGTTTAGTCTATTTAATTTCTGACTATATAAAACGATTTCTTCGGTTTTAAAGTGTGAAGTAAACTCCGACGAAGTAAAATCCAAGCCGATCCCGTTCACGTTCATGGTTACGATCCGTGTTTGTTTAGCTTCTTTTACCTGCCAATATGGTGTCTACTAACTGAGAGTCATGTGGGGTCCAGAGCTCTATAGGCCTGTGTCAGTAACTTATGGTTTTGCTTGGGCAGAGCAAATAGAGCCGCGTCTTTTAGGTCAGAAATGGACAATTCATCACGCTACACTAGCTAAAAATGCTACGAATAACAGTTTTTACACAAAACGCCAGATGTTATTCGTGTCTGTTGTCCTTCGGGAGTGCCGTAGGAGGACACACAGGGACTTATGGGTATAAATGACCAACGTGTGTTAATAGGGAAACGGCTGGCGAGTCATGTTGACGCGTGTTTGTGGATGTACCGTGAGCAGTTCTGGTACCTTTTGGGTCGCAGCTACTCGCAGCGCCGCTTCAACAGTGTGATACCCTCACAAGGGATGAGCAAAATATCGAACACACCAGAAAATTTGTGAAAGCCTATGATAGCTGATCGGTAGCTGGTCACGTGGTGTTAACTGCCTCTCGTAACCCCCGTATACGACACGACGCTCAGCAAAAAACTCGCCCCGATCTTGTAGATTCTTGCACGAGAGTAAAATCTACTCAAAAAAGTGGGACAGTTGTGCAGCGTACACCCGGCTTAAGTCGATTCAGGTCAATTTTATGGTAATAAGCTGGGAGTGTTTATCCAAGTGTACATGTGCATTAGAAAACCGGCCTCTCAAATAAAGTTCGTTCCACTCTGGTACAGTAGGTGGCAACGTGCCCCTTTTCTTGTTAGCATTCTTCCGGTTAGCTTCCAGCAACACAAGCAGTAAACAGGTTGGCGGGAGTGAAGCAGATGGAACAGGAAATGCACAATGGCTGCACATCGTAACAGCATAGTTGCAGCACAGCTTAGTTGGTACGTACTGTCCTGCTTTATTTATTCTTTATTTATCCAGATGAGTCGATCGAGAACTCGTTCTCATTTACAACGACGATCTGGCCAAGAAGCAGTAGCAACAGACACACAGTTAGCTTCACATCAACAGACAAGATAAACCAGTCTTTTATTTAGCTACATTGCAGCCTATCAGGTGGTGGGTGGGCGTGGCAAGAAAAAGCTTATTTTCTTTAAAGAGCCCTGAAATCCAGAAAAGGAAATTGCTTAGCCAATCGCCTGACCTTAATGGCATTACATTAATCTCCGAGAACAAAGCAAGGAACGTTGGTGTTATCTTTGACCAGGACATGTCATTCAAATCCCAGGTTTCACAAGTTTGTCGGATTTCCTTTTTCCACCTTCGGAATATTGCTAAGATTTTAATATTCATGAGAGGTCTCAAACTAGTTCATGCATTTATTACATCAAGACTGGATTACAGACGTGTCTCTGTGGATTCCAGTTAAAGTTTCCAGTTTCATAAAGTTTCCACTAGTTTTTGGTTTTCAAAATTATTAAATGAAAGATCTTCCAGGGTCGCCCTGTCTGGTGGAAGAATAAACAAAGTGACACTTGGACGACTGCACTTCAGTGAAACGACGTCCAACAACATGAGGAAGAAAGGCAAACCCAACCCAGACCAGAGGTATGTATGTGAGTGGATCCACGAGGAACCGGGAAGCCCACTGAGCTGCATGCTAATGGTGTGTCTGTGAAGGTACTTTCAGATGGTGGTTGGTCTGTACGCTGCCGTCGGACAGGAAACGTTTCTTCTGATGGCGCTGGTGTCTGAGAGGATCATCGTCAGGGTAGAAACTGTTTCTAAACTTTACTGAAATGATCAGCGTCATCAAAACAAACTGTTGGCATGTTTGTCCTGAAGGCGTCCAACCCGGGTCAGTTCGACACAGACAGCGACACCTTGTGGCAGCGCGGGGCGGTCCAGGAAACGGTGGTCTGTCAGGGTCGAGTTGGGATCAACACTGACTCACCTGATGAAGCTTTGGTGGTTTGTGGCAACGCCAAGGTGATGGGCGCCATCATACAGCCGTCTGACTGCCGCGCCAAGCAGAACATTCAGGAGGTTAGCTCACTTTTACTCTTGCTTCATTGGGAGGAAGCCTTCAGCTGCTTCAGCTTTTCTTCATCTGTCGCTGCATCTGTCAGGTGGACTCGGAGGAACAGCTGAAGAGAATCACGCAGATGAGGATCGTCGAGTTCGATTACAAACCAGAGTTTGCCTCCAGCACGGGGATAGATCACACTCACCAGACAGGTGCTGCTGTCCTCCCCTGGGCCTGACGGAGTCCTCGTTTCAGGAAGCGTCCATGTTCACTAACACGCTGTGGTGTCATAGGAGTGATCGCACAGGAGGTCAAGGAGCTGCTGCCGTCTGCAGTCAAGGAGGTTGGAGACATCACCTGTTCAGATGGGGAGAAGATCCCCAACTTCCTCATGGTGGACAAGGTAGTTTACCCACCCTCCTCCAACTCTAGCTTAAATGGATTTATAACCGCTGAGTACAGGTTGTTCATAGCTTGTCGTGTATTATAATTAGTCTAGAAAATAAAGTTTATTTTAATTATATACTTGACTGTCTGAATTAATACGAAGTGTGTTTATGATCCCTGAATAAGCAAAGAACCCTAGAATCTTCTGGTTAAACATTCAAAGATCAATCAGGTTGATATTCTATATTTATATAGAATCATCACATCTTATTGGTCGTAATTTAACCCCCTAATCTCACTACATTACAGGGAGGTAAGCTGTAGTTCACACCTATGGCTGGTTAAGCAGAACATCTAATCAGAGCCCTGGTCTGGTTGTAGTGGAATACATATTAATTATGACCAATAAGAAGTGATAATCCATATAAATATGAAATATTAACCTGATTGATCTTTGAATGTTTCATCAGAAGTTTAGGGTTCTTTGCTTATTCAGGGATCATAAACACACTTCGTATTAATTCAGAGTCAGTATGTAGTTTATAAAATGAATTTAATTATTTTCCTAAACTAATAATTTATACATGACAAGATATGAATAATGAGAGGTGGTGTGGAGGATGTGAGGTGTTGTGATGGAAGCTAGATGTTGTAGCAACCGTTGTGTGTGTCTGAGAGAAAATGTGAAATCTGGGTGTAAAACAATGTGTTGTTTGTTATAAACTCGAGAGTTGTTTATTAAAAACAGCATCAGACGCAATCTGCCGTGTCTACTACCCGTGTGGAGACCCTCAGTGCAGATCCAGGACTGCCAGAAGTCAGGTGACCTCAAGGTATCCGAAGCCGGATACGACCCCTCCAGTCTTGAGATGTCTGCGAGTCACAACAGGAGCTGGAATGCTTGTTTGCATCCAAGGTGGAAGTGTGGCTCTTATGGAGCCGTTTGGCTGTGTCAGCTGCAGCGTTGCAGAGAGGCTTTGACAGGAAATGAGGCTTCTTTCCCGATTTGGCCGAACCGAGAGTCAGCTGGAAGCTGAATTAATCGGGAAGTAATTCTTGTTTATTAAACTACTTTGTTATGATTTCTGGCCGAGTCTGGCCAATCAGAATTTGACACGTTTCTGAGTATTTACCAACATCCCTCAGAAAGCCACGCCCTCCTCAGATACAAAGATGTTTTTAACCTTAATGAGTATCTTATTGTGATGTGTATGCGTGTAAACATCGATTAACGTGTTAAATCAAACACACACTCATCTGTGATGTAAATGGATCGTTGTAAGAACAATATTCATTTTAAATTCATTGATTTAAGCACAGATTATTCAAACATCTGATTTAAACATCTTGGTCATTCATCACATGATTATTTGACTTATAACTATAAAATCCTGTAGGATCTTCCAGTAGCTAGGGAGGACTTCAGCCGTCTGGCTCCTGCATCAGACCTTGGGACAGACTGTTTATGTCTGTGTTGAGGAACAATAAGTGGGCAGAGGTTGGTTTGTGCGTCTGGGTCCTCCAGCTGGTGCAGCCTTGACTTAGCTGTTTCTGGCGTGTATGAAAGGTTGTTCTGTGTCTGGACCCTTTTGGACGCTACATGGTTGTTCCTGAAGGCGTTTGTGACCGCATGATAAACACCTCATGACCTCCACTGCAGGAACAGATCTTCATGGAGAACGTGGGGGCCGTGCAGCAGCTGTCCAAGCTTACAGACAACCTGGAGACCCGAATTCAGGAGCTGGAGGTGTGGAACCGCCGGCTGGCCAAGCTGAAGAGCCTGACAGGAAGCCTCCGCTCCGCTGGGTACCGACCGGTTTTAGTTAGTAAAATGAGATCTGTTCACCTGGCTGCTGACCCGTTTGGGCAATTAGAAGCCATTTTATCAGCAAAGGCTGAAAATGTCCCAATGAAAGCTGAAATTCTAGACTTTTACAGCAGCTTTTGCCTCCTGTTCTGACCAAAAAGGCTTCTGTTAAAACAACTGAATTACAGATAGAGTCATGATGGTAAGACTTACACCAGTCCTGCTGGTCCCCGTTTCCTCCCGCAGGAAGCCTCAGAGACGCAGCAGTGTGTCGACAACCTCAACTTCAGAGTCGAGGAAAAGTGTGAAGCTTCAGAAGGAGGGAGGGAATCAGCGATGCGGCGACTGTCAGCAGAATAAACTCCTACAAGCCGGCTCCGTCATCCTGCTGCTCGCCGTGGCGTTTTGGTGAGAACATTCATCCCAGTGTTGCTTTCTGCTCGGAGTAACTCAGAGGGTTCCTCTAGTCTCTACTGTTGCGTCCTGTCCTGTCTCCGTCCTCCTGATGTTGCTAACAGCAGCTGTCATGTTGTTCTACGACGGCCTTTTTCATCACACCACTGCAGCATGTACAAAAGCTTGTCCTGGCTTTCACTAAAAGCCACCCGTAGATTTCTGACATGTATGTAAGGTCGGGTCCTCCTCCTGGACATGCCCCTCCCCCATGATGGGACAGAGTTGTAATTATTTTAGAGGAGCCAAGGTCCACCTGAGGCCCCTGAGCCTGGGCCATGCACTACCGCTTGTTCCTGCCTTCTTCCCGGCGGCATACGAGTCAGGACCCCATCCCCACGGCCCCGCCCAGATCCCCACACGGGGCCCGCCGCCCCCACACCCTGAGCCCCCAGACCCACTCAGGGGTGATGCAGCCGCCAGGCAGCAACCCATGGCTGCCGCCGAGATCCCCCAAGGGGCCCCACTCACAACCGCCAGTAGTCCACCCCCCGAGGCAACCCAAGCACCTCCAGAGTGGGGCAGCAGCCCCCCAGCCCCAGACACCCCCAGTGAACCCACCTCCAGGGAATGTCTGGATACTCCAAACTCAGACCCTCCGCCCCATCACCCACATCATCCCGCAGCCTTTTTCAGTTTTAACATGGGAGTCAGTGAGGATTTGCTCACTCGTGACTCCAGCCCCTAGTGGATGAAGGTGGAACAGCAAATTACGCCACTTCCTTGTTTTTCTCTTGCATTTTTAAACTTTCTAATTTACATAAAAAGCAGGTCACACAGGGCATTGGCTTTTTGGCGTGCTACTTTTGACCACCCAAGCTGTCTTTGTTCACAAACAACAAGAAAAAGTAGGGTTAGACTCTTTGTCCCTTTAATGAGCATACTTCTTTTGTTGTACCCAAGTTTCAAAAGAGATGGGAAGACTTGCTTTAGTGTTACGGCCCCACTGGAGTGGAATAATTTACCTGTTGACATGCGATCAATTACTTATTTTAGACTTTTTCGGAACAACGTTTCTTTAATGCATCACCTGTAACTGCTTCTAAGTTAGCTGCTGTTATCTTGAAGGTATGGGAGTCTAATTTATTTTTGGTTTAGAAATTATTTTTTTCTTTGCATATTTTTATGTAACTAATTTAGTTAAATTTTTCCCTTGAAGTGCTTTTTATTCTATTTTATTTCATTTTTCAGCTGCTATCTCTCTATTTTAGTGCTTTACGGACAGAGGACCCTCTCAGAAACCAGACGTTACGTCTCAAGAGGCTTTATTCTCCTAAAGAATATAAGTACATGAATAAATGCTTTGTGTTTGTGTGTCCACAGCGTCATCTCCGTCTCAGCTCTCTACATCATACACTTTAAGGCTGGAGACGTGGACATCCCTCCAGGCGGCAGGTAAACATCTGGAACGTCTGTTATCCTGGAAAAGCAGCTGGTTAAGGCTTCACCGCCCGACCGTAACAAACAACTGAACCCTTTGACTAAAGAGGTTTTGGTTTTGAAACAAATCTGTAAAACGGTTTTTACTGGTTTTTGGTTTTAGTGATGCCGGTCCGGTTACTACACAGACGACGGTTGGCACCAGCACAGGTAACCCCGTCCTTTTCTCATGTTTATGACTCGCCTGTGGGGCTCAGCACTGCCCCCTATCAGTGCAGCACAGCACTTCATGGCCAGTGAGAAAGACTAAATCTGTCACACACACCACGACCTCGCCACACCCTATAACTCTTAAACAAGAAACGCGTCTGTTCATGAAAATGTTGAAGTCATTTAGAAAACAAATTTATAGACCACTCCGGTGAACAAGTTCATTTTCAGTTATCGTAACGGCAAGGTACACGTTGTTGTCAGTTTGGGAGGGGAACATAATCCCAAAGAAGAGTTTAATAGTGCTTGATAGAATAGACTTTATTGATCCCACAGTGGGGAAATTCCCTTGTTACCGCAGCACTGACGCTTAGAGGAGCACTAAAAACAACACATGAAAAGGAAACTTGTGTTTCCAGCGCTACGCAGCATGAGAGACACAGACATACTAATGTTCATCCGGTATAGAACGAGTATTGAACACATACAGAGTATTGCGTTGGTGGTACTGTGTACCAGGATAATGCCAGCACCAGTTCAACTGAGGAGCTCTACACTCTTACTGCAGAGGGGATGACTGACCTACGGTAGCGGTCTGGTTTACATCTGGGATGTCTCCGTCTGCCTCTGAAGGAGCTGTCCATGGTCTCCACAGTGGAACCAGTGGTGGGAGGGGCTTTTTAAGATGGAGGTCATCTTCCCCAGCGTCCTCCTTTCACACATCTCATCTGAATCCAGTGGGCAGCTCAGAACCGAGCTAGCTTTGTGAAATAAATGATAAATGACCCGCACTTGTATAGCGCCTCTCAGAGTAAGGACTCCAAAGCGCGTTACACTACAGTGTATCATTCATCCATTCACACACACACATTCACACACTGATGGTGATGAGCTACGATGTAGCCACAGCTGCCCTGGGGCGCACTGACAGAGGCGAGGCTGCCGAGCTCTGGCGCCACCGGTCCCTCCGACCACCACCAACAGGCAAGGGGGGTTAAGTGTCTTGCCCAAGGACACAACAGCAGAATTCTCTGTCGGGAGCCGGGATCGAACCTGCAACCTTCCGATTACTGGACAACCCGCTCAACCAGTTGAGCTACTGCTGCCTCAACTAGCTGAACTAGCTTGTTCAGTCTCTTCCTGTGTCGGTCAGAGCTGCCTGCACCCCAACAGACCATCAGAGTGGATAGCAGAGCCGACCACAGAGTGATAAAAGGAGTTTAGCAGCTGAATTAACTCTGAAGGACCTCAGCCTCCTCAGGAGGTGGTGGCCCTTATGCAGCATCTGTGTGGTTGGACCAGTTCAGTTTGCTGTTCAGGTGAACACCCAGGTACTTAAAGGTATCCACCACCTCCATGTCTGCTCCCTGGATGGTTACTGGTGAGTGAGGAGTATTTCTCTGGAATTCAACTGGATTTTGTGATGAAGACCTGGAATAAAGACGTTTTTCAGGAATTGCATCATTGTTACTGAGGCAGAGCCACGAGCAGCTGAGAGGCTCAGTTATGATGTACGCTAACACATGCTAATGCTGTGAAAGAGACAGAATAGCTGTCTAAAGGTTGGTATCAGCTTCATGGTGGTTCCTGCACCACCGTCTGAGTCACACAGAGGTTTTCCTGGCTGAGTGGGAGCGGGATCTGAGTCCTCTTCTGTTTCTGAATCGAGCTGCCAGGCTGCATGCCAGACGGCAGCAAGACTGTTTCCACCTGGAGCTAAAGACTGATAATCCAGCCGGTGTGAGAGAGGCTCTGGTTGAGATGAAGCCCTGAGGTACTGCGATCAGCTGGTATTCCTGCTGAGGTGTTTCAGAAAGTCCCTCAGAGGCTAAAATCGAACCTTCTCTGTTGCTCTGGTCTCGTATCTTTCACAAGGATCAGATTTTAATTGTTATTTAGTTGGTTTACAACATTTAACTTTAAGCTATAAATTATTTATTATTAACTGTTTATTATACAGTCATTATTGCTTTACATATCTGGTGAGACCGACCAAAACGTCAGCAGAACTATAATGATCATGAACTATGAACGCATGAGATTATTGTTGTCAAGAGTCGTAATCAGTGACTTTCCTCCAGTGCCGGCCACCAGGCCCCCGGACTCTTGGCCGCCTGACGTGGAATTCTGTCACCTGCTGTACTGTGACGAGGTGTACTGCTGCCCTTCACCTGCAGGGGGCGGCACACACTACAACATCACTGCTCCAAAAACAGTGAGCACAGGTAACAGCAGCAGGTTGTTGTCATGACAACAGCCTTAGAGAGACAAACCAACTTTAGTCATGTAAAGAAACAGAAAGGGGCGTGGCCTTTACGTTTTTGTTCTGCAGACAGACGAACAGAAAAAGTGAAACACCACCTGAAAAGTGCCCGAGACTGTGAGTGCTCTCCTTACAAATCTTTCACTGACCTCTTTAACATGTTTTTAGCACAAACCCTGAAAAATGTTTGAATTTAAGTAGATCTGGAATTTTCTCCGTAGCTGTGATGGACAAGCTTGTTATGAGATTTGTTTGAACATGTTTTCCTCTTTCTCAGGGAAAAACACCACCATTCACACATTCATGATTAAAGAAAATCAGCAGGTGATCGACTCCAAATACTGCGTTAGGGATGGATGTGGGTAAGTGGAGAAACAGTGTGGTTGTAAAGCTATGAATAAGGGTGAGTTTGGACATGTCTCTCCACAACATGGAAGCTCCTGTCTGGCATCATAGTGACGAAGACAAGTGGGCACATGGATCAATACATGAGCACAGAACAGAAGGGCATCGGCAGAGACGCCAAAGGAGCCAAACGCCAGCTGCAGATAGACCGAACAGTCGCCCAGGACTGCAAAGCCCGACACACCGACCTGTGTACGGCCTGGATTGATTACAACAAAGCCGGTGACTCAGTGCTGCACTCATGGATCATTGAATGCTTGGAGCTGTACAACATCAACAGGACTCTGAGAGCCTTCACTGCAAACTCAGTGAGGCTGTGGAAATCCACCCTTGAGACCAACTTGCACAAATCTCCATCTAATGTGGCATTTACCAAGGAGACGCCCTGTCCCCACTGACCCCCCTCAACAAGACTGGCAGTGGGTACAGACTCAAGCTGTACGCCAAGAGCGAGACGTCCACTCACTGGTCCACACCACCAGGATCTACAGCACTGATATCAGAATGTCTTTCAGACTGGAGAAGTGTGGTTGGATGGTGACGAAGAAAGGGTAGGTAGTCCACACAGAAGGGGGCTCACTCCCAGCAGGAACAGCAGCAGACATTGAGGACAGCTACAAATACCTCGGTATCCCACAAGCAAAGGGCAACCTTGATGAAGCCGCAAGGAAAGGAGCCACAGCCAGATACCGATAACGAGTACGGCAAGTCCTAAGAAGTCAGCTCAATTAAATACCATCGTGGGAGGACAAACCCTACACGGGATGTACCACCGACAGAAAATGTCACCACTCAGGTTCCCTTATTCCAGCATTTGTGAAAGTTCCACTGCTAAAGAAAGACCAAAACCGAATGGTTTTATTCTAAAACAGTCTGTAAAAAAATGTAAAAAGAACCGTCTTTGCTGTTCAGACAGTTGCTCCCACCAACTGGAGCTCCAATGAGTGCGAGGTGCGTTATCTTTACTCTCCTGCAGGGGCCTCCCTGATGCCCTCCAGTCTCTGGTGTTTATGGAAATCCAAGCTAGGGCCCCAACCCCTCGTCTGGGCTCCGTCACAAATTGCATCTGCTCCAACTCGTCATCAGCCGGGGGTGGGCCGCTGTCCTGCTCCTCTTCCCTCCCTGGCTCCGGTTCTGCCGCTGCGAGGGAAACACAAGACAACACCTCGGGGGACGTTCACTTCCCTCCCAGAATCCACAGGCACGCAGGAAATAGCCTCAATATTTCACATTCCTTCANCTTAGCTGTTTGGCAGGCGTTGAACGATTCTGATGTCACGGCTAGATCCTCCCGCGGCGTCCTCTGATCTCTCCCAGGAGATAGAAAGCGTTGGTACTGCAACCCAACGTGGTTCCAGGAACGCGAGTCCTGCTGCTGCCCGGTTGCTCTCTGGCGGCTTTTCCCCGTGTCTCTACCCCTCTTGCACACCTGTCAACGTCCTTATATCAAGTCCTAATCCCCCAGTTGTCCAATCCCAGGCCGTATCGGTCCGTGATTATGAGCTGAGCGGCTGCTCTCAATCAGAAGTTCATTGTTCCATGCTCATGACAAGAAAACACAAATCCATGCAAATAAACAAGCAAACATCTCAGAAAAAAAGACATGCAATTGATAATTAGAGCAAAACCAACTTCTGCACAGTAAGGGATCACCACATAGACTGTCCCAACTTTGACAAAAACTCAAGTAGCTGATATCAAGAAATCCTACAAACAGCCTAAAGGAGCTGGTCTGAAGGACAGCACAGAGGTCCTCATCGTGGCTGCACAGGAACAGGCCCTGAACACCAGAGGTCATGATCTACTACACCAGACTAGACCCAAGGTGTAGGCCATGCAGAGAGGCCCCTGAGACAATCCACCTCATAACTGCAGGTGTAAGGTGCTGGCAGGGAACGCATCCATACCACAACCAAGTGGCTGGTATTGTGTACAGAAACATCTGTAGAGAGTATGGACTGGAAGCCCCAAGCTCACAGTCGGTAAGGTGGTAGAGAACGAGAGAGCCGAGCTCCTGTGGGACTTCCAGATGCAGACTGACAACGTGGTGATGAAGAACCAACCGGACGTTGTGGTGGTGGACAAACAACAGAGGACAGATGTTGTGGCTGATGTGGCGATTCCAGGTGATGCAACATCAGGAGAAAGGAACACGAGAAACTAGAGAAGTACCAGAACCTCAGAGAAGAACTTGAGAAAGTCTGGAGGGTGAAGCCATCAGTGGTGCCCGTGGTCATCGGGGCACTAACCCAGGAACAGCTAAATTACTGCTGAACCCTCAAGCTCCCAGGTCTCTGGTGGAGGACGCGAGCTTGGAAGGATGAGATGGGAATTTTTATATATATATATTTAAATGTTACTTCTTGTTGTTTCTTCAGGCCTGGAAGATTTATCTTCAGAGTTCCTATCAGCCAGTTTGTTCCCCTCAACATGAAAGTCACTCTGCTCATGAAGTAAGAGACACACACGAACATAATTGACTGCAGTTTTTAATCGTTTGAATGTTTCGCTAAAGCTAATGTAGCTAACCGTTAGCACGAGTCATCCAAATGCACGTTAGCTTGTTAGCCCTGATGTTACCGTTATTTCATCACTATTGATAACAGCATTAGCTGATGAGCTTGGAGGTAATGATTAGGGATGTCCCGATCAGGTTTTTTTGCCTACGAGTCCGAGTCATTAGACTTTGAGAATCTATTGATACTGAGTCCCGATCCGGTACTTTCGATACATTAAAAAAACAAGAAAAGGAAGAAAAAGTTCCAGAATGTTCCTTATTTTTTATTTAATTACCTTTTTATTTTAATTTTTAACAACAGATCACTTCTGTGAGGTAACTTGAACAATCAAGTAATAAATAACACAAATTCTTCACTTTTGGACTTTATTGCAAATATAAAAAGTCTAATATAAAACAGACAGCACTTCAACTTAAAATACCTGGCAGGGGTCTAATTAGCCTCGGCCCCCAAAATGCTTAGATACGCCCCTGGGCATGGGACGGAGTTTTGAAGATGATCTGAATTGTATCAACTATATAAATACTACATGCTGATAAATTATTGCTTTATACAGGTACAGACGTGTAGTGGGATCAGTCTACCTACATTTAATTTTTTAAGAACCATGTTTTCTTGGTTTTTATTTTCCTCTCTTCCTGTCCTGTCTGTCTCTGATCTTCCTGTCCTGTCTGTATCTGATCTTCCTGCATCTCCCAGTCCTCCAGAAAAACTCCTGCCTGCTTCCTTCTTTTTCACCTCACAAGTAACTTTTTAACCAGCAGATCAAATTGATCTATTGACCGCAAAAAAAGCGGAGTGTGCGCTGCGCCGCCCGGCTGCACCAGTGAAGAGCGCTGCAGCGCGTCCACACGTCATGCTCAAATACAGACAGAACTTAGCAGAGAGAAAATGAACGGACACGAATGACTGTGTGTTAATTACATATTTATGGTGACGTCACATAGAAACTTAGAAAACGTTACTGTGGCCGTGTGCAGAACGCAGCTGGAGTTCATGAATAATCAGCGGTCTGCCTGCTGCTCTGCTCTAAAGAATCCCCGCTACTCTGAGTCCATATAAATAATATAATTGTATTATAAGTTTCAGTGGGAGCACGGGCAGAATATCTTGCCCTCCAGTCAGAACCCAAAAACACCAGTAGGCAACGACTTATAAAAAGACATCCTTTATTAGCATAATCAACAATAAAACACTACGGCCAAGTTCCTTCACGATAAAACCAGCTGTCCAGCATAGATAAAACAAGCAGCGGTACTTAGCTGTCCCGGTTGATGTGACCCCCCTCCCCGGAGTCTGAGCTTCCAACAACGTCCAACGCCCCGGGGTGCAGGCTGCGAGGACGGCGGGTACATCCACAACGTAAGTCCGACTGCCAGAGTCTGTGGCGGCAGATGTCGGCGTGGTCTTGGCACCCAACTGCTCCCAGCCCTCGCTACCTAAAGAAGGCGTCAAGCCTTCCCTCCTAGCGCTGGAACACTGCCCACCTGCTCAACTATCTTCGTCGCCGGCAGCCCTAAACGACTGCAAACGACCCCACCCCCCAGAATCCGGTGCCACAATGACAGGTCGACCACACACACCAACTCGGTAGATCTGTCACCCTTTTGTCCTCCCCGGCCTCATTACCCATAACAAGGACCAGCCGGTGTCCAATCACCACGCCCTCAGAATCCGGCAACTCCCGTCTTCTGTCCTTCACACTCTCCCCCTTCTTGTCCTGAAGGACTCGCCCTTGAGTCCTAGACTTCCACACGATAATCCTTGCACCAAGCGGGGGGCCTCCTCTGACGAACCACACATTGTTCCACAGCTCCATGTCCCTCGACCTTCCCAGGGATACATCCTCTCGATCCTCCTGCAACAGCACTCCCTCGAGCAGCCTTTCCATGTGATGGGGCAGGGTTGCTTGAGTCACTGGAACCACTTGTCTCTGTCAACCATTGAGCAATCCTGCTGGTGTCCTCCCAGGTGGCATCCGGTTGATGGCTGGTGGCATCCGGCTGATGAACCACCCATTGTTCCGCAGCTCCATGTCCGTCGACCTCCCCAGGGACACGTCCTTCCGGTCCTCCTGCAACAGCACCCCCTCGAGCAGCCTCTCCACGTGATGGGGCTGGGTCACTTGCGTCACCAGAACTGCTTGTCTCTGCAGACCATCGATGACCCCTGCTGGTGTCTTTCCAGGTGGCATCCTGTTGACGCAGCCTCTGTCCTGCTCTCTCTCGGGACCCCACAGCCATCGGTGCTGCAACTGTTGAAAGAGAAGTACACGGCTTAAGTCGGTTGAAGTGAACCACACTCTCAGGACCCCCCTCAACGGGTACCAGTCTGTACAGCACATCTGTCACCCGCTCAAGAACCCTAAATGGTCCTTTATATCGTCTCTGAAGCTTGGGACACCCCCCCGCCTCCTCAGCTTATTTCGGACCCACTCCAATTCACCTTCCGAGTAGAACTGGCAGGTGGCCCTAAAATCATAGGCCCTCTTTTGTTGCTCCGCGGCTCTGTACTGATGGCGTTTCACCGCCTCTACCACCGTAGTCAAGGTTTCCTGCAGTCCCGTCACATACTCATCCACCGAGGCAAAGGGTTCACCCTTGTCCAGATCCAACATGACATCAACAGGCAGCACGATCTCTCACCCGAACAGAACCTTATAAGGTGTGACGATGTGCTGGCGTGAATGCTACTTCTGTAGGCCAACATTACATATGGCAGCAAGGAATCCCAGTTAAGCTGATTGTCCTCCACAAAGAAAGTCAACATAGTCAGCGACGTCCGATTAAACCTCTCCACTAATCCGTCTGACTGGGGATGATAGGGGGTTGTCCTCGTTTTATGAATCTGCAAGAGTCCGCATAGCTCTCGAAATAGTTTTGACTCGAAGTTCCTCCCCTGGTTGGAATGGAGGCTCCGTGGTACCCCAAACCGACACACCCATTCCTCAGTCAGAACCCTCGCGATCGTTTTAGCCTCCTGATTAGGGAGTGGGAAGGCTTCCGTCCATTTAGAGAAGTAGTCACCCACTACCATGATGTATTTATTTCTCAGGCCGGTCTCAGGAAGTGGACCCAAAATATCCACTGCAATGCGTTCAAAGGGCCTAGAGGTCAGTGACTGCTCCAAAGGTGCACGCGGTATTCCTCCATGCATTTTAACCGAGCCACAGTCCGCACACTCACGAACCCAAGCCCTTATGTCCTTAAACCACTCGGGCCAATAACGGTCTTTCACCTTGCCTTGCAGTTTTTGGACCCCCAGGTGACCTCCGGTGGGGGCATTATGTAACTGTTTCAGGACCTCTGGCACCAGAGCCCGGGGCAAAACAACCTGGACTGCCTGTGCAGCATCAGAATTTGCTGGTGCTACACACACCAACTGGGAACCCCGAATTTCAAGTTGGTCCCACACAGGTGCAAACTGTTTTAGTTCTGGATCATCAGGGCCTACACGCTCTACACCCTGTTTGGCATCCCTCATTCGCTTCAGCACTGGATCATCCAGCTGCGCCTGGCTGAGTTCATCCATCTCTAAAGCCCGGCTAGACCCTGATCCTCCCTCTTGTAGGGAGCACACCCTCAACTCAGCTTCCAAGGGCTGCGTTCCCTCGCCGGCTGATAAGTTCTCTGGTTTCCAACTTGGCAGTTTGGAAAGGGCATCCGCGTTACTATGCAGTCTACCTAGCCGATGAATGATTTTGTATTGGAAATTGGCCAGCTGCTCTACCCATCTAGCCAGTTGTCCCTCCAAACCCTGGAATTATGCAGCCAACGTAGAGTTGTGGTCTGTCCTTAAAACAAATTCCTTGCCCAATAAATAATGTTTGAAGTGCTTAGTGAAAGTGACCAGGCTCAAGAGCTCCTTCTTTGTCGTGGCATATTTACGTTCCTGCTTTGTAAGAGCTCTACTAGCATATGCTACAACCTGCTCTGTTTCCCCTTCAACCTGTGATAGTACAGCCCCAATCCCCACCTCGCTGGC
>SSNQ01000030.1:358867-381367 GCA_006942095.1 Nothobranchius kuhntae | reverse complement strand
AAGCCCATTCTTAAGAGGCCACACTTAGAATCAGTGATTCATGCATTTATCACTTCCAGACTCAATTTTTCCAACTCGGTTCTAATTGGTGTAAATGTATCCGTCCTAAATCGTCTGCAGAAAGTCCAGAATGCTGCAGCCAGATTTCTCTCCAATGCTAATAAACGCTGCCACATCACTCCCGTTCTGGCGGATCTACACTAGATTCCTGTGCACTTTCGAATTCAACACAAAGTTCTAACTTTTACCTACAAAGCCCTGAATGGTCTAGCCCCTTATACCTCTCAGAGCTGCTCACCCCCTTCATACCCCNCACCCCCTCCCTGTGTTGGTGCTCTCCCACACTTCCCCTGGCCCCTTCGATTTCACACAAAATTTCTTATTTTTACCCCCAACCCCCCCCCGGGTGAGCCCCCCCTTCCCCCCCACGCCCCCCCCCCCCCCCCCCCCCCCCCCCCCCCCCCCCCCCCCGGTCACTAAGGTCTGCTGATCATCTATTGCTCATAGTCCCTAAAATGAAGTATAAAGCTCGTGGGGAGCGTGCGTTCGCCTTTGCAGCTCCCAGACTCTGGAACGCACTCCCTCTGGTGGTACGCCAGGCTTCTTCACTGGCACAGTTTAGATCCAGCCTGAAGACACATTTTTTTAATTTGGCCTTTGGTCAAAGATCGGTCTTCTATGCTGTGACTCTTCTGTTTTACTGACTTCTGTTTTTACTGATTTCTCTTTTATTGGCTGTTTTATACATTTGTATTGTTTTTAGGTGTTTCTATTTTATGAATGCTTTTATCTGTGTTTAATGTGTATGTATGTGTACGTTGAATGGCTTTTTAGGTTTAACTCTGTGCAGTGCTTTGGCCAGCTGACATGCTGTTTTTAAATGCGCTATATAAATAAAATTGGATTGGAGTGGATTGGATTGTTGCACTCACTGCTGTAGGGGGAACGGGAGACGACCGACATGTTAGATGCGGCAGCACTGGAGCAAGAATACACAGCTGCTGTAAACGACTGATCAGACCCGTTCTACATATTCACAGCACACAGACAGAAGGCTCTCCATCACTGAGAAGACTGCAGGAGGCAGCAGAGCCTCAGAAAGACGAAATAAAATGTGCAGACGGTAGAAAGCTGGTAGATGGAAGGAAGCTAATGCAGGAGATAGGTGTAGGAGACTATTTTCATGTTCAGCCTGCATGAAACACTCAGAGAGACCCGTTAGAGTCAGGTAATCATTACAGGTGGGGGTTTCAGTGTTCCACACCTGTTGTCCTCCACCTGCTGGTGGAGCTGAGCTTTGAAGGGAGAACGTAGAGACTAAATTCAAACTAGAAACAAACTGACAAAATAAAATGTAGCATTATTATAATCTAATTTAATCTGTAAAGTTGGTCATTGACTTTATTTGTAAAACTGCTTATTTAGAGACTGGAAGTAAAGAAATTGTTGTTACTTTCCAACTGTTCATTTGAACACTTTTCGTGTGTGTGTGTGTGTGTGTGTGTGTGTGTGTGTGTGTGTGTGTGTGTGTGTGTGTGTGTGTGTGTGTGTGTGTGTGTGTGTGCGCGTGTGTGCGTGTGTGCGTGTGTGTGTGTGTGTATGTGTGTGTGCATGTGTGCGTGCGTGTGTGTGTGTGTGTGCGTGCGCGCGTGTGTGTGTGTGTGTGTGTGTGTGTGTGTGTGTGTGTGATGTTCGACAGAACAGCAACATGATTGGGTGAAATATTAACTCTCTCTCTCTCTCTCTCTCTCTCTCTCTCTCTCTCTCTCTCTCTCTCTCTCTCTCTCTGTCAGCACCTGTTGTCTGCCTGTGATCGCCCAGCAGCACCAGACACGTGGAGCAGGTAAACCAGGTGTGGTCAAGGCACCGAGACTGGAAGTGAAGCGTCGGTCTTATTCCATCTCTCTGCCTGTGTTTGACGGACAAAGACATCAGGAAAAGAGAACCAGTCTTCCAGAAGAGGTGAAGATTCATCAAAAAGATATTTTTTCCTTCATCCATCCATTTTCATCCGCTTATCCGGAGTCGGGTCGTGGGGGCAGTAGCCTAAAGCGAGAGGCCCAGACTTCCCTCTCCCCAGCCACTTGGGCCAGCTCCTCCGGGGGAATCCCAAGATGTTCCCTGGCCAGGTGAGAGACATAGTCCCTCCACCGTGTCCTGGGTCTACCTTTAGGTCTCCTCCTGGTTGGACGTGCCCGGAAAGCCTCACCAGGGAGGCGTCCAGGAGACTTCCTGACCAGATGCCCGAGCCACCTCAACTGGCTCCTCTCGATGTGGAGGAGCAGCGGGTCTACTCCGAGCCCCTCCTGGATGACCGAGCTTCTCACCCTATCTCTAAGGGAGAGCCCAGCCACTCTTCAGAGAAAACTCATTTCAGCCGCTTGTATCCGGGATCTCGTTCTTTCGGTCACTACCCAAAGCTCATGACCATAGGTGAGGATAGGAACGTAGATCGATCGGTAAATCGAGAGCTTCGCCTTCTGACTCAGCTCTCTCTTCACCACGACAGACCGGTACAACGCCCGCATCACTGCAGATGCAGCACCAATCCGCCTATCCATCTCACGCTCCAGTTTTCCCTCACTCGTGAACAAGACCCCGAGATACTTAAACTCCTCCACTTGGGGCAGGACCTCATCCCTGACCCGGAGAAGGCATTCTACCCTTTTCTGACTCAAGACCATGGTCTCAGATTTAGAGGAGCTGATTCTCATCCCAGCTGCTTCACACTCGGCTGCGAACCGCTCCAGCGAAAGCTGAAGATCACGTTCTGATGAAGCCAACAGGACCACATCATCTGCAAAAAGCAGAGACCTGATCCTCAGGCCACCAAAACGGATGCCCTTCACACCTTGGCTGCTCCTAGAAATCCTGTCCATAAAGGTTATGGAAGTCTTGCTCCATGGTCTCACAAAAGAGATGAGGTTAGCTGAGCTGTGTTTTTGAACTCATAAATGATAGAAAAGGTCTGTAGCTTGTAAAAAAGTCCCTCTCACACGAAGCCATCTCAGCTCCAACAAAACAGACACAATCACTTCCCTACTTACCCTGACCTGTCCACGACCCTAGATGCAATCCAGGAAACAGTCTCTCCAGCGTGTCCTCACCTCGTTTCGGTAGGCTACAGGTCTCCACCACCTTGCTGGGCGGCTCGCTGCTGATGTGCCCAGTTGTGATGGATTAAGTCAGGACTGAAAGTCCCATACCAAAACTGGCAGAGGGACTTTGTTCAGGGTTTGTTGTTTTCTGCATAGTTCTGCTTGGGTCGTCGTTCTACGTCCGAAATGGACAACGACAAAACTAAAAGGTCCCTTTCTTCTGTTTCAGTTGACTCGTATGGAGGCTGATTTTAGAGAGACTCGCTGCCCGCAGCAACAAGTCGAAGTTCTCCACCAACAAGAAAACAAACTGATGTGGCAAAACTTTTATTTCCTGAGTCTGAGTCAACGTATCGCCAAGTAATCCCAAACACACCTGAGCAGGTCGGGAGGTGGCCATGACCCTAACCTAACACGCCTCTGCTCCCTTCCACAGACCCTGGGTCAGCAGCTACTTCAGGACGTTCCCGATGCACATCTACTGCCTGCCGGTCCAGTCCACTGGCCACAAAGGCAGGAGGTGGGGGGGCCAGAAGAGGAGGAAATGACAGAAATCAGACGCAGACGTTACCTGATGTCATAGACCTGGAATAAATCCAGTGTGTGTGTTTTCACCATCTTGATTCCAAGCAGCTCCACTAGTTGGTGCTTTTATTTTGGAAGTGTGCTTTTTTGTTGACTTTAACTCCAGAGGTCCCTGTGTGACGTTTACAATAAAGCTATTTTATTCTGCTTCATTTGATCAAAATGTTAAAAATTCTACTTGTTTTATTTTCATTCACAGCACGTTTAAAACAGCATGTGTCAGTCAATAATGGTAAAAATAATAATGATAACAATAATGTTATTATTAATAATAATAAGGATACTATAATAATAGTAATAATAACAATAATAATGTCAATAATAGTAATTATAAAAAATATGATTATGATTACAATAATAAGATTAGTAATGGTAATTAGTAATAATAATAATTATTATTATTGTTATTATTCAGAAGAAGAAGAAGAAAAGATCATTCTATAGCGTCTCAAGATAAAAGTCACGAGGCGCTTCACAAAAACAAAAAATGTAAAAATATAAACAGGAGTTTAGAAAATGGTTAAAAATATATTTTAAATAAGCAAAAATAGACAATTGTGATTAAAACATGTAAAGAACGAGGGAGAGTGAACAGGAAAGAGGGAAATCTGTGGATCCTGAGGAAGGTGGAATAGGTAGAAAGAGCAGAACCAGGAGAGGGTGATGAAGGTCACACAAAAGCCTGAACATGTGAGTTTAAAGGAGACCACTGAGTCCACTGATTTCAGGCTCAGGGGGAGAGAGGTCCAGAGTCTGGGGGCCACAGCAGCAGATGATCTGTCACCTTTGACCTTTAGCCTGGTGCTGCACAACCAATAGGCTTTGGTCACTGGACCTCAGGGACCTGCTGGAGGCGTAGGGACTGAGAAGATCACAGATGAGAGCACGCTGGGTCCGATGGACTGCAACGCATTTTTAAACAAAAATGAGGGTAAGGTGTTGAGAGGGCATGCAGAGGTCTTCTTAGAGCAAAGCTATCTAAAGGGTTTCTTTTGCTCTGGGACACCAGGTTGGAGAAATGGGCAACCCTCGAGTCTCTGACTGCAGAGTTACAGGATGTCAGAAGATCCTTTAGGTGCAGCAGATGGACGTGGAGATGGGTTTTCTTCCACAAGTGCTCAACTTTTCTGCATTGGTGCTTCAAGCTGCGAATGCTGTCGTTAAACCAGGGAGCAGGGTTCACTGCAGGAACTGACCTGGTTCTGACAGGACAGATGTGGTCCAGGATGGAGAGGCAGTGCTCGTTACACTGAGAAGTTAAGAAATCTGGGTCATCATCAGAAGAGCAGGGTGGATCAAAAGCAGCAGAATATTTGCTCTCATTTAGAAAACAAGAACTAACAAGATGGCGAGCAGGAGGTGGAGACGCAGGAACAGACAACTAAAAGAAAATGCAATGGTGATCTGAAATTCTTCGGAGCTAAACCAGGGATGTAAACACACACACACACACACACTGTAGAGTTTAGGATTACCATGTAAAATCGCACCTGTGCTAGCGTTATAAACACATTATGTACATTTTATTCATCACAGACACGCTGTTTTATGCGGAATGTGACTGAAATCCACATCTCTGCTGTTTTCCGTGATGGACCCTGAATGCAGCATTACGTCTTTACGTGAGTGGGTCATCGGCCGGTACGGTCCTTCCCTTGTGAGCGTGCTCGGCTTCGGCTCTCAATTCCAGACGTCATGGTAGGTTTTTGTTTTACTGGAGCTCATAGAATGCTGTTTGATGAAGTTATCTCCCAGCTGCCGGCAGCGGAGCACGGGCACACCTAAGCTCGTTGTTGTTGTGCTGCTTCTGCTTTTGTTTAGCTCGGCTGTAGCGAGGTGTGCTAACCGGCGAGCACATGGGCGTTGTGGCTGCGCTAGCGGCTAAGCTAACAGCTCGCGCTTGATTTTAGTTTAGGTCCATTGCGTTAAAGTTTCCAGAAATTTGTGAGACACAAACCTATCAACTCTCTTGCTGCTGTGGTTCATTTGGGTCGTTTGGGATGCATCGTACCTGGCCCGTTAGCTTGTAGTTAGCTGGGCTTTGTGGCCGTTATACAGGAACAAACCAGCGGTAACTGTTTTAACGGGACCAGATTCGCTAACCGAACAGCAGCGCATATACTTGTATCCATCACCATCTGGTTACGTAGTTAGTCAGCAGTTAGTGTGTTTTTTGTTCTACATTAGAAGCTTCTAGCGGTTTCCAGGATGAAAGGGGCGGGGCTCTGTGGATGTCGCATTCACAGTGCTAGGAATTTAGACCTTCTCCTCATTCGGTATCTGGTGATGGATCAACCCGAAAAGTCAGGAATTAAAACAAAAATATATATTTGTGTCCAGTAATGATAATATTGTGTTTATTTAATAAAAAGGATAGATTTAAATGTAACAGTGGCGTCCAAAATTGATGCAGAATAAAATCACCAATGTACTGAAATAAAAAATAAATCCTATTAAATAAAAACAACTAATAGATTAAGTTTTTACCTGCTTAACAAAGCAATCAACACACAAGAGTTTCTATTAAAGTATCAGTGATGTCAGTAGCTGTGAGCCATTAAAGGTTCTGGTTCAGATTAATAAATGCGCGTCTGTCATCAGGATCTGGGTCTCTCTCTTGTCATGTTTGCTAGGTTTAGTCATGTTTTCTTCGCTGTTGGGTTGTGCAGACATCGGAGCAGAATTTGTTTATTTCTGATCCATCTATAAATTGTTTGCATTGATTCTGTTGCTGTAGTAAAACGTACGAACCGCTGAGACTTAAGTTATCATTGAAAATGTGAAACAAGGCTTCCAGCTATCGGGATCATGGGCTCCACTTCTGTGGTTTCAGATGAAGGCTGCCACTAATCAGTGACTGAAACTAATAAGACCTGACTCAGATGCTGATCGCCTGTATATCTGATTTTTGGTTATTTAGGCGTCCTTATCGATGGCCCCGGTAAACATCTTCAGACATGGAGCCGATGAAGAAAAAGCTGAAACTGCTCGTCTGGTAGGTTTGTAGAACCTTTGTTTAAGTCTGTTTTACAGTGAAACAGCTAAAACTCTGATCTCGTCTGCAGTCGTCCTTCGTGGGCGCCATTGCCATCGGAGACCTAGTGAAGAGCACCCTGGGGCCAAAGGGGATGGTACGTCACCTAAAGCTTGTTGTTTGGATGTTTCTGGTTCCTGTTTTCTGTTCCTAATTATTTGTTGTTAGTTCCAGTTTAAGAATCCAGTGTTTCCCCTAGGAATGTTTCCAGCTGTGGCGGTGGGGCCGGCCAGGGGGGCATGGGGAGAAATTATGACACGTCTCTAAATAAAGTAAAATTTTCTAGTGCAGAGAGGAGCCAACCCATAGAAGCACTGATTTGATCTCATTTCAGAGAAAAATAGAACGGGTTAGATGCACCTAATAAATAAAATTATAACAAACTCAGGAATATGTTTCTTTGCTTCGCTGTTCTGGTGCTGAGAATATCACTAATGCGGATCGAAGGAGATACACAGATGAATGCACCTCTTGTTTATTATTTGGAGACTACATTTACTGCAGCTGCAGAGACAGAGATTTTTTCTATTGATACACAAATTTACAGAATCATTTTAAATGTTAATAGGGGAAGACCGCAGGAGGGAGCGGTAAAATACAGGGGTCCCCAGCAAAAACAAGAAACTTTACCAGTCTGATGAAACCCGCTGGTTTTCCATCAGGCAGTCACGGGGCAGCTCCAACGACCCAGTGGCTGTGCTGGGTCAGTTATCGAGCTCAGTCCGGTACCGGCTCGGCCGTGAACGAGCCGAGGCGACGTCGTGCTCTGCTTATTTTCCTGCTTCAGAAGAAGCGTCCAACGTGTTTTTACGCTTTCTCCGAGACATGTCACGTCGCTAACCCCAAAATTCCACTACCTCCGCTCCGGCACGAACTCCGCAGCAACAACGGTCCCATTGTAGTCAATCAGAGCTGTTCCACTACTGCGGCAGTGATTCCCGCCATCCGGCAAAAATAGGATCGATTCTATTTTTGCCAGAAGCCGGAGCACCTCCGCAGTCCATGGACAGAAATCACAACCGCCCAGGGGCGGATCTACAAGGGTGGCATAGGGTGGCAGTTGCCACCCTAAAAGAAAGCCTTGCTACCCCTGCTGCCACCCCAGCTGGCAGCTATAAATTCAAGAAAAATCAAAGTTTTTCAACTCTCAGGCTCATAAAGACCTATTTGCAGTCTGCTTTGGCAGAGAAAAGACTATGAAGCTAGGCTGTACTCAGCATTGAATCAAAACGGGCAAAATCTTTGGATCTTGATGATTGTGTAAATAGTTTTGCTGAGCAACATGGAAACTGCCGCATTCAGCTGTTGTAGGAAGGATATAATTTTATTATGTGTTTTATTTTTGTGATGGGCCTTTAAGCTTATTAAATGAGGACCCAAAACAAATGAATATGTAAATACTGGGAAAAGAAAAAGGAAAACGTGTTTCTGAGTGAACAATAGAACCAAAGTACAATATCTCAGTGCATTGAAATATTATATATATATATGTATGTATGTGTGTGTGTGTGTGTGTGTGTGTGTGTGTGTGTGTTCCCACCCTAGAAAAATGTTTGCCCCTCTTCTGCCACCCCATCAACAATTTTGTAGATCCGCCCCTGCAACCGCCCAACAGGAAAGGGAGCAAGCACAGCTTCCGTTATTTCACAATAAATCGATAAACAAAAGGTGTTTTTTGTTTCATATGCACAGGTTTAACAACTTTTAACAACTATCAGTGGCGGCTGAACTTTAAATGCACAAAAATAAGCCATAAATACAGTTTCTACTATCAAAGCAGTCACCCTTTGTTGATCCAAACACTGCTGATCTCTCAACACAAATGATGGGCAGACTAAACAGTTCATGCCGATGCTTCTCCCACACAACGGGTGTTTGGATCTAACTTCCGCGTTTATTGCTCGGACTGTATCGCAAGATCTCGAAAATCCCGCGCATGCTTGTTTGCCCACCTCACGTCTCCGCACCGGAGCGGAGCTGTTGTAGAGTGGGTACCAGTAAAAATTGAGTTCGGAAGCGAGCGGCTGCGGAAGGCGGGGGCGGAGCGGAGATGGTGGAATTTTGAGGTAAGTTGTTAGCGCTGCGCGCCTGCTGGAGGTTTTGAGGGTTCAGATGAAACACCCGACCTCTCAGGCTGCTCACACATCGATCTTAAGTTGTTGCTGTTGCGCTCACGCCGTAATACAGTATTAGATGCAGTTAGTCAGACATGAAAAAATAAATAAATTTTACATGAATAAGTGATGCTTAGCCTGGTGGGGAGAGGAAACCCTGTCAAGATCGTCAGCACTCGTTTATCTTAATGTTATTGAAACATGTAAACCAAAAAGCATTACACCCACTGCTACCTTTCTAATTTCAAACTCAGTAACTTATGCTGTAACTTCACCCTGCCCTGCCTGCTCCTCCTTGCTGCCGCCGGCTGTGATCACAAGCGACAACATAGTAGTTCCCGCTGCTTCCTCGGGAAACGGCGCAAAAAAAAAACTTGGGATCTTGTAGGCGTGGCAGTGGGATTTCAGCCGTGGCGGGCCCTCACGGCTACGCCTATGTAAGGGAAACCCTGGAATCTGTTCCCATCTGAAGCTGCTTTTCTCTCTAGGATAAGATCCTACTGAGTGGAGGAAAAGGCGGGACGGTGACAGTGACCAACGATGGAGCGACCATCCTGAAGGCCATCGGTGTGGACAACCCAGCTGCCAAAGTTCTGGTTGGTGAGTGAAGCAAGCGCAGGAGAAATGAAGCCTAAATGCGCCGTTTTCACGTAAACAAAGATTTCGGATTAGCTGCAAAACATGTGAGTTTAGAGGCGTCCACTCGCCCTGAAGCAGACGAGCTAATGGGCTAAATCCTCTGACTGCAGACATGTCGAAGGTTCAGGATGACGAGGTCGGAGATGGGACGACGTCCGTCACGGTGCTCGCTGCTGAGCTGCTGCGGGTAAAATCCTGACCGACCAGCTGAGAGGCTGAAGTTTTAGGTGTTGCCGTGTTTTACGTTACGCTGTCTCTGTTGCAGGAGGCGGAGCTTCTCATTGCCAGGAAGATACACCCTCAGACGATCATCTCCGGCTGGAGGAAGGCGACTCTGGCGGCCCGAGAGGCTCTGAGGGACGCCGCTGCTGACCACAGGTGAGGCGAACGTTTTTACGTGAGTCGGAACTCGGTTCACACCTGACTCAGGCCCNGGAGAGTCACAGAGCCGTTGGCCAATCACAGGCGAGACATTTACATATCGTGAATATTAATGAGTGAGACTTGAATCCTAAATCTTTGATAACAGATGAATGACACTTTAGGTTTTCTAAAGGGAGGAGCTCTTAATGTCGACAGAAAGCTTTAGGTGTGACTTTAAAGAGCAAGTCACCCCCAAATCAACTATTTTTTTCTGATAAAATAGTTAAATGTGTGTCTAATCGTGCTGCAGACACGTGTAGTCAATAGTTTTGCACTTTAGTGCGTTTTAGTTAAAATTTCAATTTTCTGCCTGAAACTGTCAGTGTTGTGCCGTCGTCAGGTAAAAACTCTGCACTGCATTTGAATTTAAATCTGCCACCGCTATTGGCTAAGAGGTATGCTATGATGTAAACTGGTACATTATGATGTCACAATGTTGTGAGTGTGTGTATTTGTTAGCGGCTCCGCCCTCTGAGGTCACGTCTGCACTTTCTGGTTTCCATAGCAACGACCCGGCTCGTTTCCAGGAGGACCTGCTGAACATCTCCCGCACCACGCTGTCCTCCAAACTCCTGACTCACCACAAAGATCACTTTGCCAAGCTGGCGGTCGACGCCGTCATGAGGCTGAAGGGCTCCGGGAACCTGGAGGCCATCCACGTCATCAAGAAGTTGGGGGCGAGCCTCACTGACTCCTACCTGGATGAAGGTGAGGCGCTGTGATGTCACAGGCTGAATCTGTTGTGTTGTGATTGGATGATGTTCCTGATGTCGTGTTGATGATCCATCCAGGTTTCCTGCTGGATAAGAAGATTGGAGTGAACCAACCGAAGAGACTGGAAAACGCCAACATTCTCATCGCCAACACGGGAATGGACACCGACAAGATCAAGGTTCCCAAAAACCACACAAACACCCGCCATGACGACGTCACGGCCGGACGTCGTGTCCGACTTGTTTGGGACTGGATCTGTTTCCTGTGACCTGAGCGTGAATCGTTTGTGTTCAGATCTTTGGCTCCAGGGTTCGCGTCGACTCCACGGCAAAGGTCGCTGAGATCGAACTCGCAGAGAAACAGAAGATGAAGGAGAAGGTTGATCGAATCCTGAAACACGGCATCAACTGCTTCATCAACAGGTACCAACCGACACCAGCGTACGGAAGGCCAAAGGTGCCACAGCTCATAAAACTTTCCATACCTGCAAACTTTTCAGCAGAATTAGCAGATTCTTTAAAGCCAAATATGGCGTCCGCGAGAATCGTATAGATCCGAGTTTTAGTTTTGAGAGCGGGGGCGGGGGGGTCAATCAGCCATGGATTTCCAGAGAAAGGAGGGAATCCATCTTGCTCTCCTTCAACCTGCTGCATGAAGACAAAAAGGTCCACCTGAATATTTACATGAGCTTTATTATAACAGGTCCGTCTCCAACAGCTGATGACATCATCAGCTGTATTATAACAGGTCCGTCTCCAGCAGCTGGTGACATCATCAGCTTTATTATAACAGGTCCGTCTCCAACAGCTGGTGACATCATCAGCTGTATTATAACAGGTCCGTCTCCAGCAGCTGGTGACATCATCATGTTTATTATAACAGGTCCGTTTCCCAGCAGCTGGCGACATCATCAGCTTTATTATAACAGGTCCGTCTCCAGCAGCTGGTGACATCATCAGCTGTATTATAACAGGTCCGTCTCCAGCAGCTGGTGACATCATCATGTTTATTATAACAGGTCCGTTTCCCAGCAGCTGGTGACATCATCAGCTTTATTATAACAGGTCCGTCTCCAACAGCTGGTGACATCATCAGCTGTATTATAACAGGTCCGTCTCCAGCAGCTGGTGACATCATCAGCTGTATTATAACAGGTCCGTCTCCAGCAGCTTGTGACATCATCATGTTTATTATAACAGGTCCGTCTCCAGCAGCTGGTGACATCATCAGCTTTATTATAACAGGTCCGTCTCCAACAGCTGGTGACATCATCAGCTGTATTATAACAGGTCCGTCTCCAACAGCTGGTGACATCATCAGCTGTATTATAACAGGTCCGTCTCCAACAGCTGGTGACATCATCAGCTTTATTATAACAGGTCCGTCTCCAGCAGCTGGTGACATCATCAGCTGTATTATAACAGGTCCGTCTCCAACAGCTGGTGACATCATCATCTTTATTATAAGAGGTCCGTCTCCAACAGCTGGTGACATCATCAGCTGTATTATAAGAGGTCCGTCTCCAACAGCTGGTGACATCATCAGCTGTATTATAACAGGTCCGTCTCCAACAGCTGGTGACATCATCAGCTGTATTATAACAGGTCCGTCTCCAGCAGCTGGTGACATCATCATCTTTATTATAACAGGTCCGTCTCCAACAGCTGGTGACATCATCATCTTTATTATAACAGGTCCGTCTCCAACAGCTGGTGACATCATCANCGCCCCTTCCTGTTTCCAGCCGATTCTGCATTTTAGTGTCGTTCTGAATGGAAATGTAGTCTAACGTACACGATGTGTTTTGTTTATCGGAGAGCAGATAGTTCGGATTAGAACGCTCCAGAATCGAACATCTTTACTCGAGAAAGAACAAAGGCAGCGGGAGAGTCACAGAGCCGTTGGCCAATCACAGGCGAGACATTTACATATCGTGAATATTAATGAGTGAGACTTGAATCCTAAATCTTTGATAACAGATGAATGACACTTTAGGTTTTCTAAAGGGAGGAGCTCTTAATGTCGACAGAAAGCTTTAGGTGTGACTTTAAAGAGCAAGTCACCCCCAAATCAACTATTTTTTTCTGATAAAATTAGTTAAATGTGTGTCTAATCGTGCTGCAGACACGTGTAGTCAATAGTTTTGCACTTTAGTGCGTTTTAGTTAAAATTTCAATTTTCTGCCTGAAACTGTCAGTGTTGTGCCGTCGTCAGGTAAAAACTCTGCACTGCATTTGAATTTAAATCTGCCACCGCTATTGGCTAAGAGGTATGCTATGATGTAAACTGGTACATTATGATGTCACAATGTTGTGAGTGTGTGTATTTGTTAGCGGCTCCGCCCTCTGAGGTCACGTCTGCACTTTCTGGTTTCCATAGCAACGACCCGGCTCGTTTCCAGGAGGACCTGCTGAACATCTCCCGCACCACGCTGTCCTCCAAACTCCTGACTCACCACAAAGATCACTTTGCCAAGCTGGCGGTCGACGCCGTCATGAGGCTGAAGGGCTCCGGGAACCTGGAGGCCATCCACGTCATCAAGAAGTTGGGGGCGAGCCTCACTGACTCCTACCTGGATGAAGGTGAGGCGCTGTGATGTCACAGGCTGAATCTGTTGTGTTGTGATTGGATGATGTTCCTGATGTCGTGTTGATGATCCATCCAGGTTTCCTGCTGGATAAGAAGATTGGAGTGAACCAACCGAAGAGACTGGAAAACGCCAACATTCTCATCGCCAACACGGGAATGGACACCGACAAGATCAAGGTTCCCAAAAACCACACAAACACCCGCCATGACGACGTCACGGCCGGACGTCGTGTCCGACTTGTTTGGGACTGGATCTGTTTCCTGTGACCTGAGCGTGAATCGTTTGTGTTCAGATCTTTGGCTCCAGGGTTCGCGTCGACTCCACGGCAAAGGTCGCTGAGATCGAACTCGCAGAGAAACAGAAGATGAAGGAGAAGGTTGATCGAATCCTGAAACACGGCATCAACTGCTTCATCAACAGGTACCAACTGACACCAGCGTACGGAAGGCCAAAGGTGCCACAGCTCATAAAACGTACCATACCTGCAAACTTTTCAGCAGAATTAGCAGATTCTTTAAAGCCAAATATGGCGTCCGCGAGAATCGTATAGATCTGAGTTTTAGTTTTGAGAGCGGGGGCGGGGGGGTCATTCAGCCATGGATTTCCAGAGAAAGGAGGGAATCCATCTTGCTCTCCTTGAACCTTCTGCATGAAGACAAAAAGGTCCACCTGAATATTTACATGAGCTTTATTATAACAGGTCTGTCTCCAACAGCTGATGACATCATCAGCTGTATTATAACAGGTCCGTCTCCAGCAGCTGATGACATCATCATCTTTATTATAACAGGTCCGTCTCCAGCAGCTGGTGACATCATCAGCTGCTTTTCGACAAGCCAAACTAAACGAAAGTCATGTTTGACTTTTTATTTTCAGACATGAGGATGAAAATGTTATTGCTGCAGCTCTGCTGGGCTTACTGTGGTTTCATGTGTTCATCAGGCAGCTGATCTACAACTACCCAGAGCAGCTGTTCGCCCAGGCGGGTGTCATGGCCATCGAGCATGCTGACTTTGCTGGCGTGGAGCGCCTCGCCCTTGTCACCGGTACGGGTCCCGTAAACACACAGAACCCAGAACTCACAGCTGATCCATTATTCTTTTTCTAGCACAGCTGTTGGTCTTTTAATCGACTGAATCTTTATTTTGACGCGTTTGTGTCGATCAGGCGGCGAGATCACCTCCACCTTCGACCACCCGGAGCTCGTCAAGCTCGGCCGCTGCAAACTGATCGAGGAAGTGATGATCGGGGAGGACACGCTCATCCACTTCTCTGGGGTCGCCATGGGTACACACACACACACACACACACACACACACACACACACACACACACACACACGGTGCTAGTCTTACCTTTGTTCTCAGAAGCCGACTCGCAGTGAGAAAACGCCTCATTAAAATAATAAATGTGAAAAATGAACATAAAATTATGCAGAATGAAAAATGTTTTTGTTAATTAACCTTAATGTGTATAAAACCGTTTTTGTTTTAACTTAGTTTAATAACTTTTACACAGAAATAATTTTTTTGCTTTTATTTTTGCCTTTTTTAACATTTCTGACAATAAAACAAACACACTTGGTCTTTGCTTTGATGAACTGATGAATTCACTATTTTCTACTTGTTTTCTGTTCTTCTTATACATATTATATATATTAAGGTGGTTTTTTGCACTCTTGTTGTTCCGTACAAAAGTTAATATTGGCTTCCTTTTAAAGAAGGGGCTTTAACCTTTGACCCTTCCTCCTCTCAGGTGAGGCGTGCACCGTCGTCCTGCGAGGAGCGACTCAGCAGATTCTGGACGAAGCGGAGCGCTCACTGCACGACGCTCTGTGCGTGTTAGCTCAGACCGTCAAGGAGCCGCGCACTGTTTATGGAGGAGGTATGCTAACGCTAATGCTAGCTAAGTTGTGTCTGTTTTATTTAGTAAAAATGCAGAAACTGTTTATGGAGGAGGTGTGCTAATGCTAGCTAAGTTGTCAAAATTCAAAGTCAGTTTTGTCATTTCTACCACGTGTGAAAGACATACAGAGAAATGAAATTGAGTTTCAGTACACACAATTCAGAGATCAGACATACATGGGCAAGACACATGACAAGAATTGGTGACTGTAGTCCTTCGCAACACGAGTCGTCGCTACCTTAAAAGATGAAAAGGGAATTACATGAGGATAAATTGGGGGAGGGAAAAAAAGGCATACCAGAGTTACTCCCGGCAGGGCGTAGCTCTACTATGCAAAAAAACGTCTCAAACATATAAGCACGAACATCACAGTTCACAACATGAGACTCCGATAGGGAGGTGTGTGTGTGTGTGTGTGTGGGGGGGGGTGCTGGGATCCTGTTTCCCCAGCGGGAGCTGCCCTGTGTGGCGCTCAGCCAGCTGTATCCACAGGAGGGAGGGAGATCTTGGGAGGAGCGCAGAGCACATTTGAGCTCCTGCAGGTCGATGACCTCGCTAGGCAGAAGTCCACAATCTGAAGGCGGGGGGGTAGGATGGGTTTTTACAGCATCTGTCTGCATTCCTTCCTTCGTGGGGGTTGTTGTTAGCAGCTCAAGGCTGCCATGGCGTCAGATTCGGATAACAAGGCTTTGTTTGGGTCAGGCAGAGATAATTTTCCTCTCTGCCTTGAAGTCTGTATTGATCATTCAAGTCCTCCAGTGAAGCCAATTCAGGTTCTAATCATCCCCACACTGTCCGATGACCCTCTCCGAGATGACATCCATTTTGTGCACTAATACCGGTAACGCAGCTAGAACATTGTCCAGCTTACGATTCACCTCGAGTAACGTCCCAGTCTGTGAAGTCACCGCCCGGGCGGTGCTTTCCTTGGGTGCAGGTCGCACTCCAATCGCTCCCGTCTCCCCAAATTTCCAGAAAACCAGATATCCTCCCACTCCAATCAGAAGAAATCCAGCGATCATCAAGCCAAATATCCACATGTCTTCGACATCCTCAATGGACAGCTGAGAGAGACATACGATCCTCCAGACCTTCCAGGATCAAGCGCATATCCCGCTGCGTGTGTCCCTTGAGGGCAGGTGGGAGCCCCCTCCGTTCTCATCGTAGAAAAGATCTTATCAATCGCGTTGAATGACCAATTAATTAAATCCATTTCCAAAAAAATAGGGATTTCCATAAGAAATGCAGAGAAGCGCTCTGTAGGCAGACAGGACAAAGAGCCTTGGGAAAAAAAGATAAGGGAGCAAAAGCAGAAGCGTCTGTACTCTGCGAGTGCCGGTGTGTGTTGTCTGTTTTAGTAAAAAAGCAAACTGTTTATGGAGGAGGTATGCTAACGCTAATGTTAGCTAAGTCGTGTCTGTTTTATTTAGTAAAAAGGCGGAAACTGTTTATCTGTACCCTGGAGCAGTCCAGATCTTGTCCAGGGTTTGGAGCTCCAGACTTTTTTTGGACCGTGACCTCTAGTTGGGGTCAGAACGTCCATGGCTGGCTACAGATCATCAGCCAGGTTGGGATCCACTGACTTGGTGTGTGTCCTTCTGGCCTTGTGAGGACTGATGGTGGTCTCTGGTCCATGTGGTGGTGAGACCAGGTCTCTGAATGTTGAAGACGTCATTCCCTGGTGGACGTGTGTTGTGTCCATTTAAAATCCCATATCATCAGCCTGACCTTTGACCCAGATGTTACCTCTGGCTCATTCTCTAGTTGCTCTGTTCTGGTAGGAACTTGCTGGGTTCCTCCTCAGAGCCTGGTATAAGTCATGTTTGTAGATGTTTTCCTGGGGATGGTGAGTGAGAACCTTTATCCTCTGGCCTGATGGAGATGCTGAGGCTTAGAAACACCGGAGAGGTATCTGTGGAGGTTCCTTAGGATTCCTGTTCTGCTCCGTAGAGGATAAATACGGAAATCTCCTCGTTTTTAATCAGGCTGAGCTCCTCTGAGACCTTCGAGAAGACAGATCTTTGGTTTAAAGAGGTTTTCTGACAAATCCACCTTCACGTTCTTCCTCCTCAGGCTGCTCCGAGATGCTGATGGCGAAGGTGGTGAGTGATCTGGCCAATAGGACGCCAGGAAAAGAGGCAGCCGCCATGGAGTCGTTCGCCAAGGCCCTGAGGATGGTGCGTTCCAGGACATCGAACTCTTGGATCTGTAGCAGTTGCCCCAGATGTTGAGTGTTTTATTTGCGCTTCCTGTTCCAGCTGCCGACCATCATCGCAGACAACGCCGGCTACGACAGCGCCGACCTGGTGGCCCAGCTGAGAGCTGCGCATCAGGACAACAAGACCACGTTTGGGCTGAGTGAGTAAACGGATACACACCAGGTGTGTGTGTTAGAAACGTCGGGACGTTAATGACTCGTTCCTGCAGACATGTCCAACGGGACCATCGGAGACATGGTGGAACTCGGAATCACCGAGTCGTTCCAGGTGAAGCGTCAGATGCTGCTGAGCGCCTCCGAGGCGGCCGAGATGATCCTGAGAGTGGACAACATCATCAAAGCCGCTCCCAGGTGAGTGTGGTCCCAATCTCACGTTCCGTTTTCGCATTTCAGGTTCTGAGTCATTCCCGTTTGCTTTTCCAGGAAGCGAGTTCCCGACCATCATCCCTGTTAGAGGAGGCGTCGGAGGAGGAACGGGAGACGAATACGTTTTATTTATAACCTCCGTGTCGCTTCCAGCCACGTTCCCGTAGCTGTTGAGTCAGGAAGTCCAAATGTTTGTTTTTGTTTACTGAAATAATAAATAAAATCATCATCCTGAGGTTTTGTCTTCATTAAACCTGCAAATAAAAGTAAAACTCCGGAGTTTTTTAATCAAAGCTGAAACAGATTAGTGGGAAAATCAGATCTGAGATTAAACTTTAGTAGAAGTTCGATTCAAAATGGTTCTGATTAAAAGTTATGCTAACTTATTTAAAGATGACAAACGTAAAGGTAACGTTAACAGCTGTTTTATAAATAATCTATAGTGTACGTGTGTAGATTAGTAATCCAGTTTAAACACAATAATGAAAATGCTGTTTGAGAGCCGGGAGATCTGGTTCTGAAAGAGCCGGCCTTCCCTTCACTAAGAAAATGGAAGCGAAGCAGCAGATTCTTCAGTTTAAAACTCGGATTTTCCTTTAATCCAACCAGATTTCAGGGCCCTCATCAAACGTTCATAGAAATATTCCTTAATTCCTTCCTACGAACAAAGTTTAGAATGTTGGAACGGTCAAAATCCTGATGTGGAGGCCTCTCGTACGCACGTTCCTCCACACTCGTCTGATGGAAACTCCCACCTGTGCGTTCCCAGGTGCTCATGTCTGTTCTCACTCATCTGCACGCCTCTTCTGTCATTCAGTCTGGTTACCTCATGCTGGTTCTCAGTCATCCAGGTCATGGTAGTCCAAAAGGTTCAGATGAAGGCAACTGGACTTCTTTGGTTTTTTGAAGATGTTTCGTTTCTCATTTCTGACAAGAATGGGGAGTCAAGCTTATAAACTGTAGCTGTCTGTTATTTAACGAGCCGAAACTACTCTGATTTCCCGCCTCTCTACCCCCTGATGAATAGGCCTCTATTGAGAAGGAGTTGTTGTGTTGGTTACCTGGTTACCTTGGCAACGTGTGTATGATTAATCAATCAAAGATACTTTATTAATCCCAGAGGGAAATTAGAGTTTCAGTACACACAATTCAGAGATCAGACATACATGGGCACGACGCATGACAAGAATCGGTGACTGTGGTCATTCGCAACCCTGAGTCGCGTTACCTTAATAGAGATAAGAGGGTTACATGAGGATTGGTTCAGGTGGAGGGAAAAAGGCACTTCAGCGTTACCCTCACCAGGGAGGGCAGCTTTGCTCTGCAAAAAAAAAAAAAACACCTCACACAGAAATGCAACAGACTTCAGACATCACAACATAAGTGTCCACTAGGTGGGGGGGTGGGTTGGGACTATCCCCACTTCAGTTCCTGCAGCCACGATAAGCAGCGCATGTCACCTCAGTGTAGATAGGTTTCCGGTAAGCCAGGTAGCCTCCAAGGCCAATGAGCAGGAAACCTGACACCAACACCATGAATATCCACACATCTTCAGATTCCTCCACAGGCAGCTGAGATAGTTCCACTGTTTCCAGGAGTCCATGATGTGTCCAACTGGGTCTGTCCCGGCGGGGCATCCGGGAGCCCCTTCTCCCGTTCTCATCGTTGAAAAAAAATTATCACTTGCGTTGAGAGACCAACTGACGAGATCCATTTTAGTGAATTTCAGTTCCAGTTTCCAGAAAAATGCAGAAGCAGCCGTGCACCCAGCACACACAGACAGACAAAGGCCTTGAGGATAAGATGGAGGAGAGGAGGAGAAAAGCGTCTGCACCCTCCAAGAGCCGGAAGAAGAAGGGAGCAGAGGAGGTTCTGGGGGGTTCTTGCAGTTGTGTCAGTGTTGCACCGTCTTCAGGTAAGAACTCTGAACTGTGTGTGAATTTAAATCTGCCATCGCTATTGGCTAAGAGATATACTATAATGTTAGCTGGTACATTATGTCATATTCTCGTGTGTGTGTGTGTTAGCAGCTCCGCCCTCTCAGTCTGCCAGGCAACAGCATTTATTTTCCATTTTTCAAACAGGAAGTGGGAGTGGAGATAGTCAAGTCAAAGTCATTTATTGTCATTTCTACCACGTGCAGGACATACAGAGAAACGAAATTGAGTTTCAGTACACACAATTCAGAGATCAGACATACGTGGGTAAGACACATAACAAGAATTGGTGACTGCGGTCATTCGCAACCCTGAGTGGCGCTACCTTAATAGATAGATGAAAAGGGTGTTACATGAGGATAATTGGGGGTAGGTAAAAAAAGGCATAGCAGAGTTAGACCCAGCGGGGAGTAACTCTATTATACAAAAAAACTCCTTAACATGGAAGCACAAACAGCACAGATACAAAACATCAGAGTCTGATGGGGAGGCGGGATTGGGCGGGATCCTGAAGCCTCCAATGGGAGCTGCCACTGCGGCGCATCGACCAGCTGCAGACCAACAGGTGGGAGGGAGAGATAAGGAACAGAGAGCACATTGAGTTTCCCACAGACGTCTCAATCTGAAGGAAGAGGGTGAAGGTCGGGACACAGCATCTGTCGGCATTCCTCCTTTCGTGGGGGTGTGTTGAAGCAGCCTTGAGAGGCTGCTATGGCGTCAGATAAGGATAAACATGACTTTGTTTGGGGCAGGCAGAGATAATTTTCCTCTCTTCCTTGGAGTCTATAAGTGGTCATTCATGTCCACCATGAAGCCAATTTTATGTGTTCTAAACATCCCCACCTCGTCCGGTGACCCTTTCCGAGATGACATCCATCTTGCGTACTATCACAGGCAACGCCGCGAGGACATTATCCAACTTAAGGTTCACCTCGAGTAACGTCCCAGTCTGTGAGGTCACCGCACGAGCGGCACATTCCATGGGCACGGGTCGCACTCCAATCGCTTCCGTCTTCCCAAATTTCCAGAAAACCAGATATCCTCCCACTCCAATCAGAAGAAATCCAGTGATCATCAGCCCGAACATCCACAAATCTTCCACGTCCTCGATGGACAACTGAGAGAGGCACACGATCCGCCAGACCTCCCAAGAATCGAGTGCATATCCCGCTGCGAATGTCCCTTCGGGACAGGTGGGAGCCCCCTTCTCCGTTCTCTTCGTAGAAAAAAATGTGTCAATCGCATTGAACGACCAGTTAATTAGGTCCATATTTCCAAAAGAGTAGTGGTTTCAGGGGAAATGCAGAGAAGTGCTCTGTAGGCAGACGGGACAAGAGTCTTGGGGAAGCCGATAAGGGAGCTGAGAAAAAAGTGTCTGTACTCTCTGAAGGCTGAGAAGAAAGACTGGTAGGTGACTTGCTCTTTAAGATAGATTATTGACTGGAATCGAATTTGTCGCTCCACAAAGGGTGCCAAATCCCAGCAGAGCTCCAGACAGATCTCCTGTCAGTGCGCTCACGGAATCCGTTTCCTTCAGAGAGCATGCCCTGACAAGTCCTAATTAAAAACAATCTTTCATCTAGCGCATCTCAAGCACGAGGCGCTCATCAACATATGTACTGAACAATTCATGTCCATAGGCTCGAATTACAAGTTTTTGTGCCCAAATGGGAGGTTCCCACCACCACAACCATTTTGACTGTGTCACGGAACCTATCACGCCTAGACAATCCAAAAATGGGAAAAAAGGCGGAGCTTAGGGTGGGGCTGTTAAGTTTGGAACAGGGTTGGTACAAGTGAACCAGTTCCAACTTAGCTAACCCAAAAAGCTGAGAAGGGCTCCTTGGACCAGGATATCCCACCCACACGGCAGACTGGCACCTGTGCGAGGCTGTAGTCATGCTGGTCGTCTGTGGAGATCTAATATGGACTGGGACTGTTAACCCTCTCAGGCTCAAAATAAGTTTTGATAAAAGGACAAACAACTAAGTCCTTCAGCAGTACTTCTGAGTTAAAAAATGCTCATGAAATATGTATGTGGAGTAACCAGCGGAGCTTCAGCCTGCTGCGGTCGTAACCGGGCGCCGTGGCCTTGCTCCACAGTCAGAGATATGCGGGACACTAGCTACATGCTAACCCAAAGCTAACAGAGTTTATCCAGCCGTTTTCAGCAAAAAAAATGTGGTAGAGCTACTCCAAAGTAAAGGCACCTCCAGGCTGCTTAGTAACAGAATCATAACTAGGTAAGCTGACCGAGGATTTCGGGCGTCGTTGGTCCACCGCGGTGAAAGATCTGCGTGTCCGCCGCTGTTGATGGTCCCTTCTCCGGGAGCCGGAGATTAGAGGGTCATTAGCTACATGCTAACCTGAAGCTAACGGAGTTTTTCCGGGAGTTTTCAGCGAGAAAAATGTGGTTGAGCAACTCAAGTGAAGCAGCATCAACAAAAAGAGCTGTGGTGTTCCTGTGGTCTCCCTCAGAGATCCAGCATGACTACAGCTTCACTTCGGAGCCGGCCCGGCCGCCCCGGGAAACGTCTGCAGCACACAGACAAAACTAAAGTTCAGAGTCAAAATGGCCGAACATCTAGTAATGGGAGGCTGAGGCCTTTCTCCGGAGATAGCTCTGACATCACGCGGATGCTAAATTCCACAGAAGAGTTACAAAAAAATCACCCCCCTCAGAGTTGTCATGAGTGTAAACTAGATCCATTAAACCTAAAACGGTTTTAGAACCAGGCTGTAAACATGTTTATTTCTGCTGTGAAACTGGCCTTTTAACTTGGGAGTCAATGAGGATCTGCTCTCTTCTGCTGCCAGCCCCTAGTGGCAAGGGTGCCCCCAAGGGGTGGCCATGCCCCCCCCCCCCCCCCCCCCCCC
>SSNQ01000030.1:336885-351885 GCA_006942095.1 Nothobranchius kuhntae | reverse complement strand
CTTTAGAAACTTCTGGAGATGAAAGTCCTGGTTTGATTTCTGCAGGAGAACCAGCACCAGCAGTCCAGAAGGAGAGCTGCTGCTGGGCGGGAAAGACGAAGCTTTCTACACCGGACCCATCAACTGGGTGCCCGTTACGGCCAAGGGCTACTGGCAGATCAAGATGGAGAGGTAACGGCTCCGAGTGTGAGAAACGCTCAGTAGAGTAGTGGGACGTGAGTTAAAGTGTGTGTGTGTGTGTGTGTGTGTGTGTGTGTGTGTGTGTGTGTGTGTGTCAGCGTGGCGGTGCAGGGTGTCAGCTCGTTTTGTCCTCGTGGATGCCAGGCGATCGTTGATACTGGAACCTCCCTAATTGCTGGACCGACCAATGACATCCTCAGTCTGCAGCAGCTGATTGGAGCCACGCCCACAAGCCTTGGCGAGGTGAGGAACAAGCCGTGGTTCCCACAGGCCGGGTGAGGACCACGCCGTAGGGCGTGAAGCCAGTCGGGTTCTTAGATGTTCTTGAAAAACCAAATAAACGTGATAAGTAATTGTGAACGGAATATTTTCCTGTAAGCGAGAGCAGATGGGACAATAACACGATGGTAACTGGTGCTATGGGAGTTTCGCTTTGAAGAACGACCCAAGCAGCACTGAGCTAGCTTGTGGTGCTAATCCCCAGGCTGGCAGCATGTTGTGGGTCAGGCTCAAGGGCACGAAGGCTCTGAAACCAGCTTTTCTTCTGTGTCTGCTTTTGTTCCAGTTTCTGATCGACTGTGGACGATTGTCGAGTTTGCCTCATGTGACCTTCGACCTGGGGGGGGTGGAGTACACGCTGACCTCGGAGCAGTATGTCAGGAAGGTGAGAAGCTTTATTGTTCACGTGAGGAATCGCACAATCAATGTCTGGCTCTGGGGCCACATGTGGCCCTTGAGCCCCCTAAAGCCGGCGCTGACGAAGCGCCATCCCTAGTCAGAGCGGCGTACCCATATTACAGCTACGACAGTCTGACAGGCCAGGCATGTCAGACCGGCGTAGCTGCAATCCCACCCTGCAGCCTAATCCCAGCATGCCAGCAGAAGTGCTCCTCTGACTGGTCCGGTGCCCTGATGCAACACCGGCTCCTGGCAGCTTCAGCCCGTTTTAATCTGAGTATTCAGCAGAAAAGGGACCTTTTAGCAGTTTCCACAGAGGGTGTAGCTGACTGCAGGGACTCACTTTTAAATCTTTTGTTTCATTTTAGTGTCAGAATGAAGACAGAAGTCTACTTCCTGAACCGCGCTGTTATCTCTAGCCGTTTTTAGCGTTTGCAACACGGGACTCGCCGCGGCACCCTGGGGAGGGTTTTGGCATTTATAGCAGCAAAGCTGAAGCTAGATAAACTGCCATCAGGCACCTCCAACCAGGACGGGATATAGGGAGGTCGCTGGGCGGCCCCCCGCACGTGACGTACGGGGTCGCGCATTCAGCGTCAGACGGATGAAATTCCTTTTTCAGGAACTTTAGCTTTGATGTGACCTGCTTTTTGTCCCGCTTGACGCCCCGCTCAGCCAGTGCGCCACCACTCTGTCGAACAGCTGGCTGTCTCTCCCCGCCCCCGTAAAAATGCGACTAATCTGTTCGTCCGCTCGCACGGCCAACAGCTCCATGGTCTCCGCGTCCGTCCAGTTTGCCCTGTTGTAGGTGGCTGAAAGATAGTAGTGAGAGGCCATGTTTATCTGTGTTTACATCGCTTCCGGCCGGCACTCGGCGCGCAGCATACGTCTCTGATGCGACCACCCTCTTTCGCTCCAAAGGGATTAGCGGGGCTGACACGCGTTTAGCCGTCATGGCGAGGGGCTCACGCAGCGATATTACTAGGAGGCTTAAGCTTGGTTTATGCTTGACACATTCACTTTCCGCGCGGTGATGCGGCTCGTGGATGGAACGCGCTTCACAACTCGCAGCGTTTATGGTTCATGCGGCTCGTCTCTGCGGTGAGCCAATATTCTCCCAAACTGTAGGGGGCAGCATGGAGCTCTACGGCATGCATCCAACACTACACCATAGTAGAAGTAGAAATGACTGTTTACAACATGTCATTCCAGCATTTTTAACAGCGTCCTCGTCTTTTCCGACAGTGCGAGCTATTTCTCTCCAAGAATTATTAACAACATGTTGATCACGGTGATCTCTGAGAGCTGAATCATACAAATGTCTGTATTTACCAACCTCTGCCATACTAGTTCTTGCCGGTCCGCCATGTTTTTCCGCGTCCGTCCGTCCGCGTGGTTAGAAATTTTCCGAGGTGCACGTTGTGGAAATTCTGGGCCATGCGGAGACGCGGTGGAGGGGCGTGGTTGTTAAAATGACGCAACTTTTCCGCGCGGAGCCGTGCGGACGCGTCAAGCATAAACCAACCTTTGCTCCCCGCCGCATCCACGAGACCCACAAATTCAGATTTATCACCCTGTAACGACGCGATGGTCTATCTTATAAAAGAGGCTAGTGAGATGGCTGAGCTAACGGTGGCGCTCTCTCTCCCACCGCGAGCTACATATGGCTGCAGGATCGGGAGCAACAGCATCTAATGATCTTATCCACCTGTGATGCAGCAGAAATTCCACAAACATGGAAGCAGCTGCTGGGTTGACTGGGCTGGTTTTCACCAGGGACGAGGAAAGCCTGTGATGCTGATTCTGCTGTTCTGACCTGCAGGAGCTTTTCGGCGGCCGGGAGCTGTGTTTCAGTGGCTTTGAAGCCGTGGACATTGTCACCGCCGAAGGCCCCCTGTGGATTCTGGGAGATGTATTTCTGACCGAGTACTACAGCATCTTTGATAAAGGACAGCACCGAGTGGGCTTCGCCCGCGCCAAACATCCCGTCGAATAATAAACATCCATCAAGTTTAGCTGGAAAGGTTTGATTATTGAACACAGAAAAGTGAAAAATCCCCATGTGAGGCGTAGCGGGTCAGCGTTCTGGTTCCAGCGTGACTCGGTACGTTCCCTCTTTGGATCAAAATGTCTTTTTTCTTTGAGATTAAAAAACAAACGTATCAACATAATTTAATTCCATTAGAATGTCTGAATGCAGCGCCTTCATGAAGCGGTTTTATATCCGGTCACTGGGTCTAACCTCCCGAGTCGGACCGATCCACACGTGACCGTTCTTCTGTTGGATCTTCCCTGTTTGGGTTTCATCTTGTTTCTTCGTCCTGGTTACGTTCTTCCTTCTCATCGTCTTCACTTTCAGCCGTTCCTTGGAAGTCGTGATCGTAGTCCGCTTCTGGGAGCTGCAGCGTGTTGGGGGTCGGGCTAGGTGACCGCCGGGACTGGTGTCGACCCAGAGCTTTTCTCCGTCGCCCCAGGGCGTTGGGACTCGGCAGGCTGCGGACTGAGGCCTTGGAAGTCTGTCTGGAAAACTGAAGTGAAAACTGACGTCCTCTTGGTCGGGTTTGTGGACGATTCCTGACGCTGAGCGCTGTCCAGCGAAACTCTTTGGGTCCCAGCTGGGTCGGGGAACAGCAGCCGGATCCAGCTGTGGGAACACTGAGGACCAGAGGAACAGGACCAAACAAGTTTAGAAGGACTTGGGTTGTTTTTATGCTTCTTTAAAAGGAATCTCTAGTCAAATTTGGAGAAAGCAGCAAACCAACCAACCTTGGGCTTTCCCAGCTCGGAGCCTCTTCTGAGGGGGAGGGGCTTATTCCATTCTGATGGTTCCCACAGGAATTCCAATTGTGGCCGACGTCACTAAGCAGTGGTGGGCTGACGACCAGTTGGGGGAAAACAACAGAGGACGAGCTCTCGGGAGATGGTGGGTTACTGCTGACCTCCCTTAAGGTGGACAGGGTGTCCATGGATGGAGGCGGGACAACCAGGGAAGAGGGTGGAGCCATGTTTACTGGAACCTGATTGGTCCTGGGTGGATTTAAATCAATTAGAACAAAGAGTACCACTTCTAATCAGAGGATAGTTTTGTCTGTGGGTCTGGAGACACCTGCTGGCCAGGTGTGGAGGGGTTCCATCGTTACCTGAAGTCTGGGAAGAAGCTGCTGGTGGCGTCGCTGCTGTGTCGCTTGAAAATAGGACGAGGGTGTTTGAGATCTGGAGGCTCCTGAACGCTGAACAACCGCTGGACTCGACCCAAAACCTGAAGCAAAGGTCAGCATACGCCGGTCTGCATCCAGTGACTCGAATCCAAAAATAACACGTTCATCCGAAACGGGAAAGCAGGAAGGTTTTACCGACTCCTGGCGTTGAGCCAAAATGGAGTCCTTCCTGTGTGGACGGCTGTCGGAAACATCGTCTTCATCAAACTGCAGGATGTCAGAAAGTCTGCAAAGAGGAGGTCACACACACGGCGTTACAGGACCACACACACACTCATAGGCCACTTTATTAGGTGCACCTTTCCATCTGCTGGTTAACATCTAATCAGACAGCATCAGACGACCTGCTGAAGACCAACCTGAGCATCAGGTCGGAGAAGAAATGAGATCTAAGGGTTCTGGGTGGTTTTTGGTACCACACTGGTCTGACCTACTGGGATTAGAACCCACAACCATCTCTAGGGTCAAAGGTCAGATTGGTTCCTACTGAGGTTGGCAGAACCCCACTGGCTGTTCCACGTGGACTCCAGCAGCAGAAGACCACAACAGGCGTCTCTCCTGTCAGCCATCACCTGGACTGGAGCAGGAGCGACTGGAAATCCCTGGTCTGATGAGTCTGGATTTCTGCTGCAGCCTAATCCCAACCTTTACTGGACTCCAATGATCTCCACAGTCACCAGATCTCAGTCCAGTCCAGATCGTTTGAAATGTGGTGAAAGGGGAGGTTCTCCTCCTGGATGGAGCTGATGCTGTTTGGTCAGGATGGACCAGAACCTCTGAGCGAGGTTTACAACAGCTTGGTGGAGCTGTGACACCAGTGAAGGAAGCTCTGAAGGTAAAAGAGGGTCGGACCTGGTCCTAGCAAGGTGTCCCTAATAAAGTGGCCAGTGAATGTGGTTTTCTCCTCACAACAAAGTTCAAAAGTGCTCCTCCTAGAAGACGATGGCTGCAACATATCAGTTATTTAATAAGTCTTTAAAACAGAACTGAGTGATAGCCGTTGCCATGACAACCGGGTAACATTAAGATTTGACTCATCAACATGTTCAGTAAAATCTGAAGCTTGACCCCATGTCGGTGGTAGAGCCGAGGAAGGAGGGGATGCAGTAGTCCGCAGCAGCGAGCGTGTACGGCGGGCGCGCGTCGCTGTCGTTCCAGTACATGTCCTTGGTCATGTGAGGCAGGGTCATGTGCATCTCATCCACCGCTAGCAGAGACACCTGGAAGGCAGGTAAACAGGAAGTGGCCGCAATCAAAGCATTTCAAGTGATTTCTCAAGCTTCATGGCAGCAAACGGTCAGAGATTTTCCTTGTTGCTGCTCAAAAAAACTATTAAAAGTTCAAAAAGACGATCAGAGTAAATATAAACATGAATGAGTCTGAAGATCTGGAATATTCATGTCCCTAAAACATGCAGATGAATCTGTGAGGAGGAGAACATGCTCCACTTCTCTGATGCTGTAGATCTGTCCTTCACAATCCTGAACAAATCAGGAGACTCGAGCTGAAACTCTGCATCTGCGTCTGGAGCGACGTCACTGCTGACCTGAAGGTTCCTGTCGATGATCCAGTTGGCCTCAAAGTCATCGTCGTCTTCTCCAAATGGGTTGATCAGCTGCTCTGCTACCTGATGACAAGACAGGAATCTCCACATTCTGTCCTGAAACTAAACATTTGCACTGGCATTTAATGTGCTCGTAATTACTGCTGGTGGCCACAGGGGGCGCTGTTGCAGCTGCTCAACATCAGATTCTAAACAGAGGAAGATGTGCTTAAACTCGAGCCTGACAGAGGATTTATCAGACGAGTGACCATCGTCCGCCACTCACCTAGTCTGTTGTTTGGTTTTGCTTTTACAATTCAATTCATTTCAAGTTTATTTATAGAGCTCCAAGTCACGGCCTGAGTCGTCTCAAGGACCTTCACATAACATTCCAGTACAGGTCAGGTCATTAAGCCAATCAGTAACAAGTTTCCTATATAAGGACCCCAGCAGGTCGCATCGAGTCACTGACTAGTGTCAGAGTCTTTACAGCAATCCTCATACTAAGCAAGCATGCAGCGACAGTGGAGAGGAAAACTCCCTTTTAACAGGAAGAAACCTCCAGAAGATCCTGGCATGCGCACACACACACACACACACACACACACGTGCGCACATACACACACACGCACACACACACAGTGGTGTTTCTATAGTTATATTATGATTTCTTAGTAAATATTCTATTTGGTGAGAGATAAACTTTATTGTATTTATCCTAGTGGATCTATAATTAAACGGGTAAACTAGTAGTAGCACATCAAACGTCAAAGAGAGTAAAAAGTTATTATCAGGAGAGGGAGAATGTTTAAGTGGTTAGCAGCAGTGTGCTAGCCGATGGCCCCCTCCATGAGGCCACCATGGAGGGGGGCCATCATTTGTACAAACAAACAGAAACCCAGGTGTTCTTCCAGTCGGAACACCGGTGTTCCGACTATTCATCACCGATGGTGCTTATTAAGCACGGTTCATTTTAAATAGGTGGAATTACTCAGAAATACAGAACTGTAGTATAATTATTAGCAAGAATATACCGTGTTTGTCGTGAGATCGAGAATGACGGTTCCCTCCCCCCCGACTCTATCCTCATATAAACCCTCTTGATCTACAACGGTAGCGCGCCTCGGGATGCGAATGACCAGTCACCAATTCTTGTCTTGTGTCTATGTGTCTGATCTCTGAATTGTGTGTACTGAAACTCTAATTTCCCTCTGGGATTAATAAAGTGAATTGAATTGAATTGAAACAGTGGGAGACATTTGTTGTTTACAGTATAATAACGATGCTTTACAAGCTAACTGTGAGGTAAACATACAACAAACAGCAATATGAGAACTTCCGGAGGTAGTGCCTCTCTTCAGGTAAACAGCCTGTGGCGTAGCGATCGTTCTGCACATGCACATTTCCCCACAGTAGCACAAATCGAGTAGCACGGATGTCGGAACACCGGCTCTATGGTGGGCAAGAGGGGGCATTGCCCCCTCAAATGAAGTTCCTGCCCCCTCACGGCTCAAACGCAGAAGAACTGATTACAGACGTAAACATCAACAGTTGTTGGACAGTTCAGCATCAACTCTTCTATGAGTGATTTTCTATTTCAGAGGCAGAGAAACGTCGTGCAGCTCTGTATTACTCTGAAGTGAGAAACAATGCATTTGTGGCCCTTTTACGCTCCAACACAGGGCCGTGTCTAGGGTTAGGGCTAGGTCTCCCCGCCAGCGCCCGCTCCTCGGAGGCCTGGCGTGCTTCAGCACACACACACTCTCCAGCCGGGTCTTATCTTTGTTTTAGCTTAATGTCCGTGAAAGGGAACGCTAGCCTTATGTAGAGCGTTCACCTTGACCTCATACACCTTACCTACTGCAGGTGGCTGCTGCCCTGGGAGGCAGATACCACCCAAGAGTTTCTCAGTAAGCAGCTGATTGTAAGATGTCCTCCTCAGAGAGGGTCGGCCGGTCTAGAACTTCCTGGTATTTCACTGTCCTGCTCCTCGGACACGGGCACACACACCAGATTTACTTAAACCCAAACGGGACGTGATCAGAGCATCATCATTTCCTGCCTGTTTGCTTTTGTTGGTTTAGTAATGATGGAGTTGCTTTAGCTGCCAGCAAACTGACAGAAAACTCGTTCATGTAATTTTCATCGTTTACAGAAGGACAAAGCATGCTGGGAAATCCGTTGATCCAATCAGGTTGCTGGTTACCGTAAACGTCATCACCGATGAACCGTCCGGTTTAGCTAACTTCAGTGGAGGAAAGCTAACGAGCCTTTTAGTTCGCAGATATTCAGATGGGAAACACAATAAACGAATGTGTGTGTGTGTGTGTGTGTGTGTGTGTGTGTGTGTGTTCGTGTGTGTGTGTGTGTGCGTGTGTGCTCCCTCTAACGAACACCTTGGTCAAACTCTACTTCTCTGAACTGAGGCTGTTCGGGAGCGGTCTACAGCAGCAGTTATTTACAGACATCTAACCTGACCTTGAGCCAGCCGCAGTAGAAGAAAAACTGCAACAGAGTGAAGATGGGGATGTAAAGGTCGAGGTCGTGACCCGGGTGACCTTGGGCAGGGTCCAGAAACTGGCGACCAATCAGACAAGCGAAGAAGAATGTGTAGACGGCCAGAGTGACGACCTGAAGACGGAGAAGCAGATTTCACATCCATCCGGAGCTCTGATCTGATTACTGCGACTAAGGCTGGCCACATGAAACGAGCTGCGTCCGTTTCAAACTCCAGGACTGACCTGAGTGTAAACCAGCGGGATGCCCACCCAGTCGTAGCCAAAAAGAGTCGCACACCACGTCCTGAACACATTCATCTCCTGAGCAGAGAGAGGAAACAGCCGTTTGCCTCCAGCTCTGGATTTCTGTAACTCAATACGTTAAATGGAAAACCACCGCCATCCGTCCTGGGAGCACACGGAGAGTCACGTTGCCCACAATTCTGTGTGTCCCTGCGGGGCTGTGGACTCACCTTTACATGCAGATAAAACCAGAATGTCCGCTAAAGCAACAGTTTTAGGTCTTTAACTGAAGTAAAAACAAACTTATTCCTTTTTTCCTTCATTTGAATGAATTACGGCTTCTTTAATAAAAACAGAAAATCGCGAAGTTCATTAAATCATTTTCATTTGTCTTTGAACGGGTTCAGTGGATAAAATCACATTTAGGTTTCAGGAAACCGTGTGGATGTTCCTGCTGGTGTACCTCAGGGCTCGCTGCTTGGCCCTCTGTTATTTTCTATAAACACAAATCAAAGACCGGCTGAATTCATGAGTCGATGTCAGATTTTTTCAAAGTTCTTTCTTTTCTTCTGTTTTTGCAGTTTCATGAATGCATGAATAGAAACCGTAGTCTGACTATTCTGACTAAATAAATAATTATTTAAACGACATAAAGCAAGAATTTGGTGTGGCTCACTAGGCTGTAAAAAAAATCAGCTCCAGTAACGACTGCATCGCTCTGCTCGCTAACGGTGTAGAGGTCAGTTTTCCGACACTCATACTGCCAACACACAATACAGCTCTGGGGAAAAAGTTGCTGGTGAAAATCCCACATTGAGGATGCTCTGCAGGTCGATGCTGTCCTGGATGCGTCCTTCCTGCCGAGCTTTACTTGCCAGGTTGGAGAACCAGACAACCGGTATCCAGTACTTCAGATGAGGAGAACGTATGTCCTCAAACACCTTCCTCTCCTCAGGAGTCATGAAACCTGCAGGAGGAGAAACGCTTCATTAAAAACGAGTTTCCACGATCAGGCTCAGCCATAAACGTGTGCTTGAATCACTCCACTGCTTTCTCCACGTTTCTCCTCTGCCCCAGACCAGCAGCTGTTTGCTTTGCTGCTCGGGCTTTCATCTCCTAATTCCATCTGGCCTGATCTAATTGGCCGATAATGAGCCAATCCCTAATGTCACAGCAGCCGTTTACAGGAAGGAAGCTGCACCCAGTCTGAGCTTTACTGGACCAGAACAAACACACGGAACACACCGAGCTGCTAAAACGTTCACCTGCTTCAACCACGTGGTCGATGGTCGGGAAGCGTTTGCAGACAGCCGTGCTAACGGAGCGAAAGATCAGGAGCGACGCCAGGTTCACGTAGCGCACTAGCGTCCTTCGCAGGAGGCGGCCATATTCGTCTTTGCCGTGAACACAGCTGTAGGAGGTGGAGAAGTCGGAACCAAACGTTTAGAAGGTTTAAGTGATCTTTGAACCCATGAGAACCTGCATTTGTTTTCAGGGAGAAGTGGCCACCAGGGGGCAGTGCAGGCTACGCTAACCTTTCACTTATCAATGCATCAACTCACAAAGAACAGAAAGAACAATGAAATAAAAGCTCTAGAGTCTGTTTTAACAGCGATGTTCCTGTAGTTCCTCGTCTGCTTACCTGGAGATGAGGAGCATGAGTCTGTCGGTCCAGGGGAGGTTAACGAACTGATTCCACCAACGATTCACCACTAAAGTCACATAAAATCCTGAAACAGGAACAGAAAAGCTGTTCAGCAGTTCCAGACTTTAGTTTTTAAATAAAAGAGCTTAAATGTTCGTTCTGGTTCTGGGCTCGGCAGCAGCAGACCAGGTGTTGTTGGATTTAAAAGAAAACGTTGGTGTTTGGGTGTTTTTCCCGGGGATTCTATCATTGAACCGTTATATCCAGCTTGTTTCTGATCCGTGTGACAGACTGGATTCAGCCTGCTTCTGGTCTTCTCTCCTCTTTAATGATTGGTTTCCATTAGCAACCTCTAAACCAGGACGGACCTCATCATGCCCGCCTCCTCCGACGGGAAACACAACTGGACTGTTCACCCACTCATTCTGTGTTGAAACATATTTTAGTTTATTTGTTTCTTTTAAACTCAAACTTTTGACTTTTCACTTTTTCGCTCCTTACTGAAGTTTAGAGGGATCCGGTTCTTTTCCAGCTTTCCGAACGCAGCCTTCTCCTGGACCACAGCTTCCTGCTTTGCTGTTTGTGTATTTATGGTAAAAAGGGAGTGAACAGCGCCACCAACAGGCTGGTGGATGACCTGTAACTGGTGGGTTGGGGAGTTTGAACCCAGGCTCCACCCGTGTCAGCCGTTGTGTCCTTGGGCAAGGCACATCGCCCTCCTGTCCTGCTGGTCGTGGTTGGAGGGCCCCAGGTCCCTGTGGCTACGTTGAGGCTCATCACCACCAGTGTGTGACTGGATGAAGGGTTCTCTGTAGTGTAAAGCACTTTGGAGTCCTCTGACTCATGAAAGCTGTAGCAGTGATCATCTTCAGCCGTGAGAGGGGAAGCACAACAAAAATCACACGAATAGCTGAAAGAATGACTGGAAACTGAGTTATGACCTGAAACCAGTGACTCTAAGCAGGATCGAGGGAGGTAAAGGAGTCGTCTAGCGTACCCAGCACGAAGGTGACGGGGATCTGCTCGGCGTATCTGTCGCAGTACAGCGAAAGCTTCTCGAACAATCTCTTCTGCTCTTCAGCGAGGAGGAACCTGGAGGTGAGAGTACACGAGTGTCAGAGCCACAGCCGTCTACGTCCGGACCTGTAGATGCATCTCACAGGTGATGGCCGACAATTTTAGACACATTTAGATGTTTTTGAACGAGGGCAAAGGCTTTTAAATGAAGACTTCATAGCCAGGATGTATTGTGTCGTTACACTGAAATATTTCTGTCCGGACTGCTGAAGGAACGTTTCAGCCGTGTGGGCCTGAGTGGATGTTAGGAACAGGTCCCGCCTTCCCTCTAGCAGCTGGTGAAGTGTGTTGCTGCCGTTTCTGAGCTCCTCTCCAGCTCTTCTTACAACATTCTTGTAAAACCTGTAACCGGCGGCAGCTAAACGCGCTCGCTCCAGGGCTCGGGTCCGGCAGGAAGTTGTTCTGCTGAAACAGACGTTTCTTTCATGAACGGCTTTCTTTACACTGTGTAATGTGAACGGTGTAAACACGCACGGCCGTTTGGAGATGGCAGCAACACACTTGGCTGCACTTGGGTCGGGCGTCAGCCTCGACTAGCCGTTAGCTCATCAGTCCTGACTTAGTGCCTTCATTTGAACCTTCTGGATCAGGTCAGATGAGAATGATTCTTACACAGAAACAAGCATCAACAAGAGCGAAAAGTTCCTACTAATGTGGAATGAGTGATGATCCCGACGCTCCGATCTTTGTGGAATCTTTGATGTTTGGATTCACACATCTGAGGGATCCGACAGCAGCGTTCCTGGTTTTTACCTTATTTACCCTAGTGTGTGTGTGAGTGTGTGAGAGTGTGTATGTGTGTGTGTGTGTGTGTGTGTGTGTGTGTGTGTGTGTGTGTGTGTGTGTGTGTGTGTGTGTGTGTGTGTGTGTGTGTGTGTGTGTGTGTGTGTGTGTGTGAGTGTGCGTGTGTGTGTGTGTGTGTGTGTGCGGCACAGCTCCATGAGCCGCTCCAGTCACCGCATCTCGTTATCGGCGCTATTTAAACCAATGTTGTAAAATGACTTCTGCCCAGCCCAGATGTGCTCACATGTGCACCCGTGAGCCGTGGTTCCGCTGGAACGCGTCTGACCTCTGACCCACGCCCTCTGAACTTCAGATCTTCAGCGCGCTGCTAATAGCCCGACACGTTTAGAATGCTGTCCCACACTCAGTGTGCTAATATAATAATATAATAATGCTAAAATGCTCAGATGGGAATCATTTCCTGATTTATTTAGTTACATCCACAATGTTCTGTGTGTGAGGTTTACAACGTCAGAACACCTGCATGAGACAGGTGTTAATTACAATCTGCCAGAATGACTCACCACCTTCAGATTTCTCCAACACCGTTAAAATGATCAAATACGGAACATATCGGCGTGCGCAGGCCAGCGTGCTGAAGCTCGGCGCATTGTTATTATGAAGCTAGGGCACATGCGGAGGACACACACACAAGATATACTTGTTTTCAATTACATTTATTGGGCCCACTTACTTTTTCTTTGGCCCGCCCACAAATGAGTTTCTACGCTAATGGTGACATATGACAGACTTCTCTGTGCTCCGCAGCCATTACACTTTTCACCTCGCGCACCCCCTAGCGGCAGCTCGCGCACCCCCGGGGGTGCACGCACCACACTTAGGGAATCCCTGGTTTAGGCCATAGCAGAAACTTTAGATTTGCATTTTTAAATCATGTGGGGTGACTTGTCCAGCTAGCTGTGTTTCAGGGCTGCCAACTGTCATGTACTGAGTGTGAGACACATGCATTTGTCTGCATTCACACACACACAGAGAGAGAGAGAGAGAGAGAGAGAGAGAGAGAGAGAGAGATCCATCCATCCATCCATCCATCCATCCATCCATCCATTTTCATCCACTTATCCGGAGTCGGGTCGCGGGGGCATTAACCTAAGGCGAGAGGCCCAGACCTCCCTCTCCCCAGCCACTTGGGCCAGCTCCTCCGGGGGAATCCCAAGGCGTTCCCTGGCCAGGTGAGAGACATAGTCCCTCCACCGTGTCCTGGGNTACTTGCCAGGTTGGAGAACCAGACAACCGGTATCCAGTACTTCAGATGAGGAGAACGTATGTCCTCAAACACCTTCCTCTCCTCAGGAGTCATGAAACCTGCAGGAGGAGAAACGCTTCATTAAAAACGAGTTTCCACGATCAGGCTCAGCCATAAACGTGTGCTTGAATCACTCCACTGCTTTCTCCACGTTTCTCCCCTGCCCCAGACCAGCAGCTGTTTGCTTTGCTGCTCGGGCTTTCATCTCCTAATTCCATCTGGCCTGATCTAATTGGCCGATAATGAGCCAATCCCTAATGTCACAGCAGCCGTTTACAGGAAGGAAGCTGCACCCAGTCTGAGCTTTACTGGACCAGAACAAACACACGGAACACACCGAGCTCCTAAAACGTTCACCTGCTTCAACCACGTGGTCGATGGTCGGGAAGCGTTTGCAGACAGCCGTGCTAACGGAGCGAAAGATCAGGAGCGACGCCAGGTTCACGTAGCGCACTAGCGTCCTTCGCAGGAGGCGGCCATATTCGTCTTTGCCGTGAACACAGCTGTAGGAGGTGGAGAAGTCGGAACCAAACGTTTAGAAGGTTTAAGTGATCTTTGACCCCATGAGAACCTGCATTTGTTTTCAGGGAGAAGTGGCCACCAGGGGGCGGTGCAGGCTACGCTAACCTTTCACTGATCAATGCATTAACTCACAAAGAACAGAAAGAACAATGAAATAAAAGCTCTAGAGTCTGTTTTAACAGCGATGTTCCTGTAGTTCCTCGTCTGCTTACCTGGAGATGAGGAGCATGAGTCTGTCGGTCCAGGGGAGGTTAACGAACTGATTCCACCAACGATTCACCACTAAAGTCACATAAAATCCTGAAACAGGAACAGAAAAGCTGTTCAGCAGTTCCAGACTTTAGTTTTTAAATAAAAGAGTTTAAATGTCGGTTCTGGTTCTGGGCTCGGCAGCAGCAGACCAGGTGTTGTTGGATTTAAAAGAAAACGTTGGTGTTTGGGTGTTTTTCCTGGTGATTCTATCATTGAACCGTTAAATCCAGCTTGTTTCTGATCCGTGTGACAGACTGGATTCAGCCTGCTTCTGGTCTTCTCTCCTCTTTAATGATTGGTTTCCATTAGCAACCTCTAAACCGGGTCGGACCTCATCATGCCCGCCTCCTCCGACGGGAAACACAACTGGACTGTTCACCCACTCATTCTGTGTTGAAACATATTTTAGTTTATTTGTTTCTTTTAAACTCAAACTTTTGACTTTGGACTTTTTCGCTCCTTACTGAAGTTTAGAGGGATCCGGTTCTTTTCCAGCTTTCCGAACGCGGCCTTCTCCTGGACCACAGCTTCCTGCTTTGCTGTTTGTGTATTTATGGTAAAAAGGGAGTGAACAGCGCCACCAACAGGCTGGTGGATGACCTGTAACTGGTGGGTTGGGGGGTTTGAACCCAGGCTCCACCTGTGTCAGCCGTTGTGTCCTTGGGCAAGGCACATCGCCCTCCTGTCCTGCTGGTCGTGGTTGGAGGGCCCCAGGTCCCTGTGGCTACGTTGAGGCTCATCACCACCAGTGTGTGACTGGATGAAGGATTCTCTGTAGTGTAAAGCACTTTGGAGTCCTCTGACTCATGAAAGCTGTAGCAGTGATCATCTTCAGCCGTGAGAGGGGAAGCACAACAACAATCACACGAATAGCTGAAAGAATGACTGGAAACTGAGTTATGACCTGAAACCAGTGACTCTAAGCAGGATCGAGGGAGGTAAAGGAGTCGTCTAGCGTACCCAGCACGAAGGTGACGGGGATCTGCTCGGCGTATCTGTCGCAGTACAGCGAAAGCTTCTCGAACAATCTCTTCTGCTCTTCAGCGAGGAGGAACCTGGAGGTGAGAGTACACGAGTGTCAGAGCCACAGCCGT
>SSNQ01000030.1:311946-333289 GCA_006942095.1 Nothobranchius kuhntae | reverse complement strand
TGCTCTCGCTCAAAACTTAGAAGTACAATCTCCTAGCAACCGCTCAGCCAATAGAAAGACTTGTGGGACTGGGCGGGAACAAACCTCTTTGCGGTGCGCTCGTTTTGACGCTCTGTGGATTTTCCTGTGTGGCTGCCGCACCTGCGCACTAACAGCCTGGCTAATACCCGCCCTGATCTGGAGCGGGAGTTTCACCTGCACCAGCAAAATGGACCAGAACCAACAAGACGCTCAAGTAAGTTATTTTTCAAGGCTACTAGCTGCAGTTTATTCCATAAGATTGTTTTGTTATGCTACTTTTTACGACTCCTCGCATTTAATATTACAACAGGGGCACAGCTAGGTGGATTAGGTTATTCACGATAGCTACAACTTTTATAAAATGGCCTCACCAGATTTGAGTTTTACCCTAACATATCACTCGTCCCCAATGCTAGCTCTGGACCTAGTGTAGATGTTTTTTGTTTAGTATTCCCACCTTCGTTTTTTATGGTTAGCTCTTTGGACATTACAGTAGTTATTCATTTGTGTTTACTCCATGAACATTGTTTCCTCGTCTAACTGCTAACTATCAAAATGTGTTTCATCCATCGACATAAATATATCACAATGTTTCACCACAATGTTTTTCTCGCGCTGTAATGAACAAAATGGGTCATCAAAGTAAGAGAATGTTATTAAAAAGTAAAACTCGTTAAAATTGAACGATGGAAAATTTTGACCAAAGCCGTAGGAGAAAACCGTTTTTGATACGGAAACACAATTTGACACAACACCTGCCTTGACTAGCGCATCAGCTAGCTTTGAATCTGTTGGTAGGTTTCTGAAAATATTAATGCTATGTTAAGTGAGTGTAATCCAGTAGTCATTTCCCCAACAAAATAACAATTTCTATTTTTGCTCAATTCCTGCCTCCTGCCATTTCATTTTGCACTCGCATTATTTCTTTTTGTAATGTCGAACCTAGCCGCTGGTCTTTAAACATAATGATCCTAACTTACTAATACTGAGTCTGGGGTTACATAAGCAGTAACAAAACAAAAACAGTTTCTGTTTCTAAGTCTCAGCAATGAGTAAGGTTGTATTTCTGGTGTAAGCGAACTAACATTTGTTTTCTGTGAAATGCGCGAAATGTTGTATTACACAGTCTGTGGTACCATGATGCAGCACAATTCACTGTTGCATGTTACACCATGGATGATGTAGAGGAAGATGAATGTAATGGCTGAGGTGGAGGACCTTTAATGACACCAGAAAATAAGAAAATGTGTAAAAGCTTTATTAAAGTTTAGTCCTGAAATTCTCATGGTAATCCAGGGAAGCAGGTTGGTGCATGGTCAGGGAACAGGCGTGGGTCAGGGCCAGATAAACAGCAGGTTCCATCCCAGCTCCAACCAGAGAGTGCTGCTGTTGTGTCCTTGGGCCAGTGTTCAGCAGGCCCGCCTCTTGTCAGTGTGCCCCAGGGCAGCTGTAGCTACCATCTGGCTTATCACCACCGTAAGCATGTGAAAAGGGTGTGGCTGTTGTGTAAAGTGCTTTGCAGGCCTTGGACTTGATAAATTTCAATAAATGTGCAAGCCAATTACAATTTTTTTCAATTTGTAGGTGTTTCCCATTTGCTGTATAACCAAATACAACTTTTTCTGTGTTTTTTGTTTTATTTTTTTAGACTGGGTCCATCCGAGAAGTTACGAGAAACCTTATGGATTTACTGAATGCTCATCTACAAGCAGAGGGCCCGCAACAAACACCAACTGTGCCACAGCGCACAACACCAGTGACAACTCCTCAACAGACTATCCCTCGGTCTACAGTTCATCAAGAAATGTCAAGGTAAGTTAAGTGCAGAAATGTAAATATTTGACATCTGTATTGGTCTATTCAGTGGTTAGAAATTAAATTATTCCAATGATGCTTTATTATTCATCTTAGAAAGAGGCTTTCTACAATTGACTGTATTTATTTTTTTACATGGTGAAATTAAATTCTGAAATAATGTAAGCAGTGTAGTATAGGCTACAGCTAGGGCTGGGCAATATATAGATATTTTTAAATTGTCAATATAATTTTAAATGAGAAACAAGATGACTTTGTATTGATATAACTAGTCAAGCCACATAAGCTAGCAACTAGCTTGCTCCGTCTGTAAGCGGTCATTTCATGTATTCTCACAAATCTGCTCAATCAGAAAACCTCTGGGTCAATGTTCTGCCCTAAACTTTGCATTTGGCTTCATGGTTTTTAATTATTTGGGGATATTTGTTCATTTTTCATCAAGCCTGTTCACCGTGGTTACCAACGGAGTTCTGTTTACCCCTCCCTCCCTCGTGTAATTGGGAAACCACTACAGAGAGCCGGAGTGGCCAAATTACCTCAAACAGGTTGTAATGGCTTCAACTGTAAACGTTAGGGTTAACATTTAATTTTGAAGGTGAGTTCAGCGCTAAAAGTTTTTCTGGTTCCGGTTTTTGATGTTTTGCTATGGTCGGGGCTCAGCCGCGTGAGTTCGGAATAGAACGGGTGGTTTCTTGTTCACATGTGATTCCCAGGGCTTCTCAGGAATGCGGAAATCCCCGAGCATGTGGGCGGCGGTAAAGACGCGCGGAAGAAGTCTGCGGTGTCCGCCTATGCTAAACAATAATTCCTCATCAAACCGCTGCACCATCACACACTGCACTTCTCTAATAATCTGCTCTCCTCTAATCCTTCCTACTTCAGCGCTGTAGTGTCCTCCGCTGCAGACGTGTCCTTATAACCGCTGCTACACACACACACACTGCTGTCCTCCTCTGCTGCGGAGCGGGAGACAGCAGCTCAGTGCTTCATGTGGGCTAAACAGCAACCAGGATGAAAAGTAATCGCACATGCGGAAAGCCCCCGGTGTTTGATCCAACTCCCCAATCGGAGGCGGTAGGTGTGAGTTTACGCTGCCAATCAGTCCATAGTGTCTGCTCGGCACCAGCCGGACCTCCAAGGGAAGTAGTCTGAAAAAAGAAGTCTCCTCAGAACGAAATACACACATGTGAGCCATATGTGAACAAAACATTTTGTTCTGAACGCGTCCATGCCGACCCAGATGTGAAAGCGGCTTAAGTGAGGGAAAACACTAATATGTGATGACTGTGGGAATAAGGAGTAAAATAGTTTAGTTTTGAAAATAGTTTCCAGCTCAAAACAGGAGACTTGACAGGTGTGATCCTGGAATTGTGGATGAAGTCTGTCAGTGAAGCTCTTGGGATCACAGCTCCACCTCTCAGTTCAGACTCCACAGAGCTCCTAGTATGTGAGTTCTTGTTCTCTTCTGTACATGCGGATCACTTTTAACGTTAACGCAGGAGAGTATTTGCTGTTGTATTTCAGTTATAATGTGAACAACCACACAAAAAATTAAATTTACTCAAAAAATCTGAATGGATTTTTAATACCTGCAGTGTGAACGTAGCCTAAAGCCTGATTCATGCGTCTCCGTCTGCGTCAGTGCGGAGACACGCAACGTCCTTGCGTGCCTGCCGGAGAGCTCCGCAAGGATGGACAGAGTCGGGCTCTCTTTTCTAAACATCCGTCAGTCGAGACGGACAACGCAAGCTTGTGATTGGTCAGGACACGGCTGTCTTCTACACCGCCACCATTGCGCCCTCAAAAACATAAAGAGAGCCGAGGATAAATCTAATCTCACTTGTGCACATCCTTGTGCGCGCACAGACACAGTTTGCTCCCTCTCAGTGTACAAATGACCTCCTTGCCATGTATATTTTCACTCGTGAGTTCTAACCTCCACGCGCGAGTCCCGTTCGCACGCGCGATGTGTACAATACGCGTGCACGGGTTTTGGCTACGCTTGCACGGGTTTGGGCTATGCTTGCACGGGTTTTGGCGGAAACCTGACACCATACACATGTGCACCCGTGAGCCGTGGTTCCGCTGGAACGCGTCTGACCTCTGACAGACGCACTCTGAACTTCAGATCTTCAGCGCGCTGTTAATAGCCTGACACGTTTAGAATGCTGTCCCACAGTCAGTGTGCTAATATAATAATACAATAATGCTAAAATGCTCAGATGGGAATCATTTCTTGTTATTTAGTTACATCCACAATGTTCTGTGTGTGAGGTTTACAATGTCAGAACACCTGCATGAGACAGGTGTTAATTACAATCTGCCAGAATGACTCGCCACCTTCAGATTCCTCCAACATCGTTAAAAATGATCAAATACGGAACATATCGGCGTGCGCAGGCCAGAGTGCTGAAGATCGACGCATTGTTATTATGAAGCTAGGGCACATGCGGAGGACACACACACAATATATACTTGTTTTCAATTACATTTATTGTGCCCACTTACTTTTTCTTTGGCCCACCCACAAATGAGTGCCTACGCTAATGGTGACATATGACAGACTTCTCTGAGCTCCGCAGCCATTACACTTTTCACCTCGCGCACCCCCTAGCGGCAGCTCGCGCACCCCCAGGGGTGCACGCACCACACTTAGGGAATCCCTGGTTTAGGCCATAGCAGAAACTTTAGATTTGCATTTTTAAATCATGTGGGGTGACTTGTCCAGCTAGCTGTGTTTCAGGGCTGCCAACTGTCATGTACTGAGTGTGAGACACACACATTTGTCTGCATTCACACACACACACACACAGAGAGAGAGAGAGAGAGAGAGAGANTGACAACTCCTCAACAGACTATCCCTCTGTCTACAGTTCATCAAGAAATGTCAAGATAAGTTAAGTGCAGAAATGTAAATATTTGACATCTGTATTGGTCTATTCAGTGGTTAGAAATTAAATTATTCCAATGATGCTTTATTATTCATCTTAGAAAGAGGCTTTCTACAATTGACTGTATTTATTTTTTTACATGGTGAAATTAAATTCTGAAATAATGTAAGCAGTGTAGTATAGGCTACAGCTAGGGCTGGGCAATATATAGATATTTTTAAATTGTCAATATAATTTTAAATGAGAAACAAGATGACTTTGTATTGATATAACTAGTCAAGCCTCATAAGCTAGCAACTAGCTTGCTCCGTCTCTAAGCGATCATTTCATGTATTCTCACAAATCTGCTCAATCAGAAAACCTCTGGGTCAATGTTCTGCCCTAAACTTTGCATTTGGCTTCATGGTTTTTAACTATTTGGGGATATTCGTTCATTTTTCATCAAGCCTGTTCACCGTGGTTACCAACGGAGTTCTGTTTACCCCTCCCTCCCTCGTGTAATTGGGAAACCACTACAGAGAGCCGGAGTGGCCAAATTACCTCAAACATGTTGTAATGGTTTCAACAGTAAACGTTAGGGTTAACATTTAATTTTGAAGGTGAGTTCAGCGCTAAAAGTTTTTCTGGTTCCGGTTTTTGATGTTTTGCTATGGTCGGGGCTCAGCCGCGTGAGTTCGGAATAGAACGGGTGGTTTCTTGTTCACATGTGATTCCCAGGACTTCTCAGGAATGCGGAAATCCCCGAGCATGTGGGCGGCGGTAAAGACGCGCGGAAGAAGTCTGCGGTGTCCGCCTATGCTAAACAATAATTCCTCATCAAACCGCTGCACCAACACACACTGCGCTTCTCTAATAATCTGCTCTCCTCTAATCCTTCCTGCTTCTGCGCTGTAGTGTCCTCCGCTGCAGACATGTCCTTATAACCGCTGCTACACACACACACACACACACACACACTGCTGTCCTCCTCTGCTGCGGAGCGGGAGACAGCAGCTTAGTGCTTCATGTGGGCTAAACAGCAACCAGGATGAAAAGTAATCACACATGCGGAAACCCCCCGGTGTTTGATCCAACTCCCCAATCGGAGGCGGTAGGTGTGAGTTTCAGCTGCCAATCCGTCCATAGTGTCTGCTCGGCACCAGCCGGACCTCCGAGGGAAGTAGTCTGAAAAAAGAAGTCTCCTCAGAACGAAATACACTCATGTGAGCCATATGTGAACAAAACATTTTGTTCTGAACGCGTCCATGCCGATCCAGATGTGAAAGCGGCTTAAGTGAGGGAAAATACTAACATGGGATGACTGTGGGAATAAGGAGTAAAATAGTTTAGTTTTGAAAATAGTTTCCAGCTCAAAACAGGAGACTTGACAGGTGTGATCCTGGAATTGTGGATGAAGTCTGTCAGTGAAGCTCTTGGGATCACAGCTCCACCTCTCAGTTCAGACTCCACAGAGCTCCTAGTGTGAGTTCTTGTTCTCTTCTGTACTTTTAACGTTAACGCAGGAGAGTGTTTGCTGTTGTATTTCAGTTATAATGTGAACAACCACACAAAAAATTTAATTTACTCAAAAAATCTGAATGGATTTTTAAGACCTGCAGTGTGAACGTAGCCTTAAGCCTGATTCATGCTTCTCCGTCTGCGTCAGTGCGGAGCTCTCCGGCAGGCACGCAAGGACGGACGGAGTCGGGCTCTCTTTTCTAAACATCCGTCAGTCGAGACGGACAACGCAAGCTTGTGATTGGTCAGGACACGGCTGTCTTCTACACCGCCGGAATTGCGCCCTCAAAAACATAAAGAGAGCCGAGGATAACAAGCGGCAGACACGGAGAAGCTTAAAGAATACCTCGCGAAAAAACTCTAAAAACATGAACGTTTAGTTCCCCGTGACTAGAGGAGTGAAAAGATGCGCAGCAAGTGTTTTATTTGTGGACGGAAATGACAGGAAACATGGGTTTAGAGGTGGGGAGCGCATGAAGAAATTGAGGAGAATGAGAGACAAATATGTCCGTGTTAAAAGTCTCTTATATACAAAAACACAATATAAACACACGATCTTGGACCGATACTTGACAGGATACCACAGAAAAGCGCTACGCCCTCTGCTGTCCTGCCGGGCAATTGCTTTGCAACACTCTCCAGGAGACGGAGAAGTATGAGAGCAAAACGCTTCCGTCAATCCGTGCGTGTCTGTCCCTTGCGGAGCTGACGGAGAAGCATAAACCAGGCTTTAGACAGCATGTTTCTTTCTACATAAGCCGTACCATAGACATCATTGGCTGCTGGAGAGTAACTGCTTCACCGCCATATTGAGTAGGTTTCTAACTCCAAAACCCAATTTGAATCCAGTCATTGGATGCCTGTTTTTGTGCAGCTCACAGTTCCAACAACCAGCAGTTGCATCTGCCTGTAAGTTTTGTTTGTTAATAAAGTTATATAAAAATAAAAAACCGTTACGTCATGATCTCATCGCTTTCTACAGGAAGTTTTAAAAAATTTGTTCAATAAAGATTGAAACACAAACATGAAGCTAAATGAGGAGCTCTATGAACATACTGAACGTCGCTTTAAAAAATACTGAATGTGAAATATGGCATTTCTCTACTGCTGACTGATGAAAGGGAGTCCAATGTGCTTGTTGTCATTTTGCAGGAGGTTGAACTACCGTAAATCCTCTAATACAGGCCGGTATTCAATTAAAGGTCGGGTCTCCAATTTTGGCCGGTGTCGGAGTCAGCGGAGGTGAATAATGGCCGGTCTCTTATTGTGGCCGGGTGGAATCTGGTAACAAGCAAGTATGAGCGTCTCAGCGGCAGGGTTATAATCCCCAAATCAACCAGCAGGTGGCAGTAGAGGTTCACGCAGACCTTTATTAGGCTTTTTCTTCAACGGTTGTAACGCTACAGACACGATCCTCTATCACACTCCTACCACACAGAGTCACGGTGTCAGTTAACCTTGCTAATTCAACCCGCTCCACAGAACACACATCACCTTCCCTGTGGCTTACATAACACTCACACAACACGCAAATCAACACATAGGAACTAGCAGAACGATAGGAAACACATCTAACACAATACCCAGAATGCACCTGGCTTACAACCCCAGCCAGGTCATTACACTATCAAGTTCAAAGAGAACGTGCTGATTATGCTGCAGAACACTCTGGAGAGCAGCAGTAGGGGGTGTATGAACTAGTCAACTTCACTATACAGTAATCCCTCGCTACTTCGCGGTTCGTTCATCGCGGATTCGCTGCTTCGCGGATTTTTTCTTTGGAGCATTTTTCAGGGGGAATTCCCAGATTTGCGGTATTTTTCACTGATTCGCGGTATTTTTCTATGCGAAATATCAAGAAATTCTTGTTTTTTCATCAATTTCATCATAAAATGCACTTTTTGTAATAAAACAAAAAAAAACCAAGTAAAAATTTTTTTTTCTTGAGTTTTACCCACAAAAAGAGAATGTGATCATACGACAATTCAATAGGGAGCGTGGTTTCACAGACGCGGAAGTGAGAGCGTCGGTGAAACGCCGGCTGATCTAGGAAACCCCCGAGCGTTCGAGCGTCAACGAAGTGACACGGAAATGCCGGGCTTTCCAGAAGTAAGTAAGATAACTTACTATGAGCTGATAGTTCGTTGGATTGATCGGTAGGTTGGAAACTCTGATCATGAATCTGAAGAAACGATGACTGAGTGGTGAGCTGGAAAGACGACTTCCGTTTATAGCCGCGGTTTGTGACGTAGGTGCGACGTGGAGGAAATCCCCGCGACCGTAGGTACTGACACGCGATCGTTCATGTCGGTTCATTTCCTTTAATGTTTTCTATCTTTTATTTGCGCCTGATGTGTATCGCTGCTGTGGAGCGGGGCGCTTCACCTTGTCCTCCAACGCACAGATCACTGATACGGCCTCCAAGCAGGGAGCGCTCCGCTGTTTTCGCGGTCGGTAGATCTGCCTCCTGAGCACGGCCACAGTAACAATCAGGTGTCGCCACCTCAAAAACTAATTTAACACGCGATCGTTCATGTCANGCTTCTGGATGCCTCATCTCACTGACCACTGCATCGTCCATCAAAAGGGTTTGCTGGGCTGGCTCAATCGACGGCTGTCACATCACTAACATTCAGATATATGCAAAAAAGGAGATCATGAGTATAATACTTGTAACTCTAGCAGATGACAGGACTAAATGATTTTTAAACTTTAAATACAAAGGCCGGTGACGTTTATTGAGCCGTCGCAGCTCCTCAAAAACCACAAATAAAATGAAATATTGCTGTGGATCCATTTTCAACGTCGCTACTAGCTTGTTAGCCTGTTTGCCGCCATCACGGTAGCTAGGCAACTGGACCTGGGGGCGGGAATAAAAACGAGGCTAGTACTGTCCGAATTCAGAGCCGCTGACTTCCGGTTTTAGCGGTCTTGCAAGGACCCGGCCTTGCTAGACCGGCGAGGACCCGTACTCACAAGCATCCTACCCCTGGATTCGGACACAGCCACTGACTGGTGTTAGAGTACGCACAGCTTCACGCAATCTCCGCTTTATAAATCATGAACTACTTAGAAATGTGCTCGGGTGTTTCTAGATCACATCCTTTCCTCAACATGTCCACTTTCTGCCATAAATGGTCAATGCAAAATGCCTTGTGGATATCATGCATAAACTGTACATAAGCCGACTCGTTGCAGCGCTCCACCATTAACGATGGCGACCGCAGATCAAGGAAGCGCAATTTCACCGAAGCAGAAATTGAGGTACTTGTGGGTGAGGTGGAAAAATGAAAGGAAGTGCTTTTACAAAACAAATAAGAGAAAATGCCCGGAGCGGCACAGCGTTGCTGAAGCCGTCAATGCTGTGAGTTCTTCAGAGAGATCTGTGTTGGATATAAAAAAAATGGTCCGATCTGAAGGTGGAGGCAAAAAAAGAATGGCTTGCCACCGCCAGAGTGTGTCTGCCACTGACGGAAGCCCTGGCACCTCTGATCCCCCACCGCTTGCCATTAGGATCTCAGCAGTACTCAGACCGGCAAGCGTGCGTGGCATCGTGCCGGAGAAGGAGGGAGACACTGACCATGCATAGGAGACTGGTAATGTTAAAGCCTTTTATTAATGTAGATCAAATGTGTCTGTCAATAAAATATAAAACAAAACCAAATCTCGTTGTTTTCCCCAGTGACTCTGGATGTAGCGTCCAACGAGGCATCCCATGCGGCGACCGAAGACAAGGCTGCAGGGTCGGCCTGTCTCACCAGTGCGCCTCGGGCGCATGGTGCACCTGGAAGTGGCTGGGTGCTAACTGACGCTGTCCTGTAGGCACACAGGGACATGATTAGTGCGGTGAACGAAGCACGAGAAGAACTGCACAGAATGTGTGATGTCCTGACTGAAATTTCAGGAACACTTAAAGAATTGGCAAGAAAATAAAAGATGAAAATCATGCCTTCTGTGTTGGTCCTATAGATGACGTGTGACAGGGTGGAGAGACGAGGGCCCAGGCGAGATCCGATCCCCGGACTCCCAGGTGAGAGTTTCGCGCTCAAACCAGTCAGCCAAAGGGACAACCCCTTTGACCAAGTAGCCAGGGTGCATGATCAATCGGGTCAGAGTGATAGGACGCTCACACTGTCACAGACGCATGACGTTCTGTCTCATTCTTTATTCCGTGCTTCAGGCTGTGTTTGTTAAGCCTGATTTATGCTTCTCCGTCTGCGTCAGTGCGGAGACACTCAACACCATTATCCGTCCATGCGCAGGGCTCCGGCAGGCACGCAAGTACGTACGGAGTCGAGCCCACTTTTTTAAACATCCATCGAACGAGACGGATTACGCAAGTTTGTGATTGGTCAGGACGCCGCTGTTGTTTACAGCGCCGCCATTGCAAAGAGAGCTGAGGATAACAAGCGGCAGACACGGAGAAGCTTGAAGAATAACTCGCGAAAAAACTCTAAAAATATGAACGTTTAATTCTCCCGTGACTGGAGGAGTGAAAAGATGCACAGCAAGCGTTTTATTTGTGGACGGAAATGACAGGAAACGTGGGTTTAGGGGTAGAGAGCGCATGAAGAGGTGGGAGAATGAGAGACAAATATATCCGTGTTAAAAGTCTCTTATATACACAAAAACACAATATAAACACACTATCTTGGACCGATACATGACAGGATACCACAGAACAGCGCTACGCCCTCTGTTGTCCTGCCGGGTAATTGCTTTGCAACACTCTCCAGGAGACGGAGAAGTATGAGAGCAAAACGCTTCCGTCAATCCGTGCGTGTCTGTCCCTTGTGGAGCTGACGGAGAAGCATAAACCAGGCTTTAGGGGGGCTTGTTCTGTGTGAATTTGAAGTGGTATGAGTGATAATGCTGCAAGATTTCATAACTGTATCCTTCTCAGCAGCAGCACTGCAGGTGCTCTCCATGTCCAAAATGTGTGTAAGCCAGGTCCTTTGTCAACTTAAAGTTGCACACATTTTTCTGCTACGTTTTCCCAGTAAGTAAAGTTGCTTACGCAGTTTTCCAACCCCGTTTTGTGCGTAAACAAGCTTTATAAATGAGGCCCCTGGTCATTAATTTATGATAAATCAAGTTAGTTGTGTCACTTAACTTGATTTTTAATCGATTGTCTGCAAATATTTCAATTGACCATGGTGTCTTTTTTTGTCAGACTTGTAAAAACCAAAAATATTACCATGCTGGCGAATTACTGTAACCTTTAATGGGACAATTTCTTCCACCGCTGTTTGCTGGAACATCTTGCTGTCTGTTTAGGTTTGAGAGGGGAGGGCTTGGTGAAGGAATGTGTCTGGGTCAGTGTTTTCTATTGCACGCATTATTTATACTTGTTGAACATCCATTGTTTTTGTGAACATTGTTGAAAATTTTAATACATTTATATTATAGAATTGATTTGCCATATCTCCATTCCTGGGTTAGCTGGTCTGAATATGGATCTCACAGCAGGCAGGCTACATCTGGACCCAGTATGTTTGGAACTGATTTTTCCTCTCATGGAGTGAAGAGTCAAACCAAACTAGAACACACAGGTAAGCCTGAGGAAGACACACAAGGTGCTGAAACTTTCATTTCCGTTTTCTGCACCTATTAAAAAATTGTGCTCTGCTCTCCTGCTTCTCATTCTGAATGTCATAAAGCTGCAGAGCACCCACCTGAGTGGAAGCTACACAGGTTTTATTTTCTGCTTTCCAAACTGGAACACATGTTGATCTTTAGAGAAGGGAACATGATTTAAAGGAATTCACGTCACACATTGGGCTAAGGTCCAAGGGAAAGTGTTTTACTTTTTGCAAAGAAACAACTTTAGAGTGATAAAACCAGTAAGTTACCATTGTGCACACCCCGTTCCAGTGCGCGGCAGTACTGCACCCAAACCTCTCCCCTACTCGGTTCATGTGGACGAAGAAGCGGACTTCCGTTACCTGTTTGAAGCCAAGCTACAGCAGCATCTCATCACGTAAGCGTTCATTTGAAAAGGAAATGTATATTGCAGGAATCTGTACGTTTATCACGAGCAGATGTGGTTTGTATCATTTAGAGTATATGTCTCTGCGACCTTACAGTTAAACGAGCGTTATTGCGGCTGATCTTATAGTTTAGCGCAGTCTTTTAACGGTGCTACAGCTAACGCTAGCCGCGGTGGCTAATTTGTCTGATCTCAAACTAGTTTTATGTCATTATTTATCCGGTTCACCCAGCTTTTATGTCATTTTGTTTTCAATCCGTCCGTGGTGGCCCACGTGAGACGTGTCCTGTAGGTGAGAGACATTGTCAGACACCGCTGCCGTCTGGAGGCATTAAACACGTCTCCTTAAATGCTGTATTTGAATCTATTTTCCAGAGTTGTCCCTCCCTGAGAGAAATATGTGGTATTTACAAACTGGTAGCGTTGCTGGGTTGATGTTAACTACAACGAGCCAATATGAGGAAGTGAACGCAGTGTTTGTAGCTAGCAGCAGTTAGCCGGGCAGCGTTGGCTCCACAGAAAAGGCTTTACCGTCGTTTCCTCATCCAGACTACACAGCTGTGAATCCATATCAAGCACAACTGAGGCAGCATGGATCCTGTTGGGATCTCGTGACTAACGTTTCCCAGCAGAACGTGATTCCATTCGTGTATGAAGCTGGATAGAGCAGCATGCTGCATGTGTTTGCAGCTGCGCTCTGGTTGTTTCATCTGTGAAGTGTAATGTGCTTAAGTCCTAGTTTAACATGTTGCCAGCAGCTGTTGAGTTATTCCTATTAAGTGATATGGTGAATCTACAGAACAAGGTAGGCTAAAGCCTGATTCATACTTCTCCCATATGCGTTGGTGCAGGGACACGCTACGCCATTTTGCGTCGGCCCTTGGGCCGTCTTAAGCCTGATTCAGCTTCTCCGTCAGCTCCAACAGGGACAGACACGCACGCACAGACAGACTTCTCCGTCTCCTGGAGAGTGTTGCAAAGCAATTCCCCGCCAGGACAACAGAGGGCGTAGAGCTGTTCTGTGGTATCCTGTCATGTATCGGTCCAAGATCGTGTGTTTATATTGTGTTTTTGTATGAGACTTTTAACACGGACATATTTGTCTCTCATTCTCCTCCACCGCTTCATGCGTTCCCCACCTCTAAACCCACGTTTCCTGTCATTTCCGTCCACAAATAAAACGCTTGCTGCGCATCTTTTCACTCCTCCAGTCACGGGGGAATTAAACATTCATGTTTTGAGAGTTTTTTCGCGAGGTATTCTTCAAGCTTCTCCGTGTCTGCCGCTAGTTATCCTTGGCTCTCTTTATGTTTTTGAGGGCGCTACGGCGGCGGTGTAGATGACCGCGGTGCCCTGACCAATCACAAGCTTGCTTTCTCAGTCTCGACGGACGGATGTTTAGAAAAGAGAGCTCAACTCAGTCTGTTCTTGCGAGCCTGATGGAGAGCCCTCGCAAGGACCGATAATGGCGTTACGTGTCTCCGCACTGACGCAGAAGCATGACTCAAGCCTGATTCATGCTTCTACGTCTGCGTCAGTGCGGAGACACGCAACGTCCTTGCGAGCCTGCTGGAGAGCTCCGCAAGGATGGACGGAGTCGAGCTCTCTTTCCTAAACATCAGTCAGTCGAGACGGACAACGCAAGCTGGTGATTGGTCAGGACGCCGCTGTCATCTACACCGCCGCCATTGCGCCCTCAAAAACATAAAGAGAGCCAAGGATAACTAGCGGCAGACACGGAGAAGCTTGAAGAATACCTCGCGAAAAAACTCTCAAAACATGAATGTTTAATTCCCCCGTGACTGGAGGAGTGAAAAGATGCACAGCAAGCGTTTTATTGGTGGACGGAAATGACAGGAAACGTGGGTTTAGAGGTGGCGAGCGCATGAAGAGGTGGAGGAGAATGAGAGACAAATTTGTCTGTGTTAAAAAGTCTCTTGTATAAAAAAAAAAATAAAACAGAATATTAACACACCATCTTGGACCGATGACAGGATACCACAGAACAGCGCTACGCCCTCTGTTGTCCTGGTCGGGAATTGCTTTGCAACACTCCCCAGGAGACGGAGAAGTATGAGGGCAAAATGTCTCCGTCCGTGCGTGCGTCTCTCTCCCTTTTGGAGCTGATGGAGAAGCATGAATCAGGCTTTAATTTACACTTCTCCATCTCCGTGGGGACGGGGCCACGCAACGCCGTTATCCGTCCTTGCGAGGGCTCTCCAGCAGGCTTCTAATTCCACTTGTTTTGTTTCATGGAGTTAACATATGATGTCCGTGAGTTTTAAAGACACATTTTGATACCAAGAATGGACTTATTTTCGAACGGGGGGAACGATATTTTAGGTTTTGTGTGAAAATAAGTTAGGGCTGCTCAATGAATCGAATTTTAATCCCAATTACGATCTGAGTTTTGAACGATTATAAAAACAAAACAAGCCGATTATTTGCTCCTCCCACTTGCGCTGCCCTGAGTTACAAATGAAGCGCTCCTCCCACAGTGTTGCCAACTTTGTGACTTTCTAACAGCTTTTCAGACCCACTTTTTAAATCGTAAAAGTACCTAGCGAACACCTCAGAAATATCTCTGGTAACCCTTAGCTACTTTCTGGATAACTGTCGTTGACATTTCCTGCAGGTTAGTTAAACACTCCGCCTGCGCTCTTGACCGTTCTTCAGGACATTAGGAAAGGGAATGATGTAGTGATGCGTCGGTCGCTAAAGAAACTGCTCTCAGAGCCAGCTCCCTGTTGGATTAACCAGAGTGAGTGACACACACCATATCTGCGGACTCCTGAGCCACTAAGCCACTAAAAACGGCTAAATGTGCGCGTGCGGTGCATTAAACACACATGCAGCTTGTCCCTGATTGCTGTGAGACCGGGTTGGGGGGTGCAGCTGTGGTTGGGACAATTATTACATTAACTGATGGACTTGTAAATAAATAGTTTATAAATAAGGTAGAAATAGATAGAAATAAGTTCCTCACGCTGATAACTAATCTCTCTAAGGACACAGTGCTAGTGCACTCTCCTACAGCACCTTGACACGACTAAATGTTATGCAAAAATGTTGTGAACATCAATTTATTTGCATTTATTTGTTATAAATGCCACTGTATAATTCTTGCTGTCAGTATTTGCAAGATATTGTTATTTGGGTCTGTTTGACTTAAATGAGTTAACCAAGTAGGGATGCATCGATCAGGTTTTTTGCTGCCAATACCGATATCAAAGAATGCCAATCACCGATACCGATATCAAAGAATGCTGATCGCCGATACCGATCACGTGGATTGGCCAGAAATTTTCTACAACATTATAATGAGTGCTACAAACTACATTAATCTGGGAATAAAGGAACCTAATCTAAAATGGTCTGTATTAGGGTTGCACGGTGTGAAAATTTAACCTCACGGTTATTGTGACCAAAATTATCACGGTTTTCGGTATTATCGCGGTATTTTTTTTTAAACGTGCTACATTTTCACACAACTAAATAAACCCTGTATGTCAGGAAAATATTGCCCTCAGTTTGTGTCTAAATTTTGCCTAAAATGTGTCATTTTGTAATTATGTTGTTTATTTGTTTACATTTTTCCCCTTTAGTCTTTAAAATACCAATATTTGCCCATAACTTCTTATTTTATGTCTGTTTGATGTCATCATTTTAAAAATATTAGATCAGATGATACTCAGTACTCAAGTAGCCTTCTAATCAGATACTTTTTTACCCTTACTTGAGTAATAAACCCTATATCAGGAAAATATCGTCCTCGGTTTGTGTCCTTCCAGTGAGCTTTGCAGATGTGGGAAAATGTCATCAGGCAGTAATCATTGTTAAATTCATAATTATTCTCGGAGAGAGACCAACTCTTATCTGCCCCTGGGAGCCCCGTAATGCATAGCGTCATTTCAACATGGCGGTGTCCGCAACACGGTTTATACGCAGGTAGCGGCACTGCGGCTGCTTTATATAGCGACTTGTTGCGTTCTCCCTCAACCCAAATCCTCAGATCACGCATTTTAGCTAAAACGCTAACGTTAGCTTGCCTTGCGTTGACTGTAGAGTTGTGGATGATGGTCACGCAGATGTGTCATGAGATTTGAAGCGTTGCTGCCTTTCACAGACGCTTTTAAAGTTAAAGTCCCATTAGTTGTCACACACACTGATATGTGTGCGAAATTTGTTCTCCGCATTTGACCCATCCCCTGGGGGAGCGGTGAGCTGCAGACACAGCCGCGCTCGGGAACCATTTGGTGGTTTAACCCCCCAATCCAACCCCCTTAATGCTGAGTGTCAAGCAGGGAGGCATTGGGTCCCATTTTTTTCAAAGTCTTTAGTATGACCCGACCAGGAATCGAACCCCTGATCTCCCAGTCTCATGGCAGACACTCTACCACTAGGCCACTGAGCTGGTTTTTCTGCACGTGCTGTAATCAGGATAGCCGTCTTCTATCAACTGTCCCTCGGTATTCTTCAAATATCCAAAAGATGCCCGTACTTCCCACTTTGTCTTCTTTGAGGGATAATAAATGTCCTGAGCACTGCCGTCTCCTCTTTTGGCCATTATTTCAGCTTTAGCTTCAAGAAAGTTTTGGTTTTAAACAACAAAGCGCGCATGTGCCGCCGGCAACTTCAGCAGATGATACGGTGGCTGATAAGGGTCACCGCGCCTACACCGCAGCCACAGTAATCCACCGAGATAATATAGTTTTTTTTTTACAAGACTGTTATTATTGTCAACTTTTTTTTACCGGGGTTTACCGCTACACCGGTTACCGTGACAACCCTACCTGATCGGTGTGCTTTGATCTATTTTGAAAACTCCGATCAAAACCGACAGGGGCGCTATCGGCCGATTGGGATCAAATGCCGATCCATCGGTGCATCCCTAAAACCAAGGTCTAGCCCTTGGGTTATAAACTATGAGCTAAAAGTATATTGGTCTTTTTATACTGGGAATCAGGAGTTATTTTAGTGCTCATCTCTTTTCTTATTTATTTTTGTCCTGATTGTGGCCTGAGCAATTTTATGACTGAATAAAAACAAATAAAATCAACATTAATTGAAAAATCGTCTTAAATAATCTAGATCTCAATTTAAGTCACAATAATCAAGATTATTATTTTTGCCATAATCAAGCAGCCCTAAAATAAGTCCAGGACTACAATTGCGCTTCACGAAAGTGACGTCATTGAACCAGACACGGAGAAAACTAGAGCCCCCTTCAGACAGGCCACGAAAAACGGAAATGTTCGGGACTCTGTCCTTAAGATGTTTGTGTCTGAATACCAACATCCGGAAAACCTTTTCCGAATTAAACTGGACTAAGCCCCTAGTAACAGGACTGGACTTGTCACAGACAAGGTGTCTGCTTCAGACTGGTGAGGTCGAGTTCCGGACAGGGAGGAGGAGGGGACCGGTGGACGCTGTGCGTACCTAGACAGCTCGCTCCTGTAGCATGCGGCGAACCATGGCAGCTCGCCTCCTACGGTACCGTCTCCTAGACGTGCGACAGAGCGCTTCACACCGCTTCCGTGATTCCTTTATTAACCATTGAGCATCATCCAGGTCTCTTATGCGTCTTCGTGTGTGGGTACAGCCTTCCCACCCCCTCCCCCTCAGACATCTGGAATTTTTCCCTGCTGTGTGAAGGCAGCTGAAAGGACAAGTTCAGGTACAAAAGTGGTGTGTCTGAAACACAGTTCTGGTTAAAAACCAGACTGAATTGTCCACACATATTCCAGAATGTCAATCTGAAAAGGGCTTAAGAGAAAAGGGCTGTAAGCTCAGCAAACTTCCCACAGGAGGACAGCACCACCATAAATCTGGTCATATGGTGAGTAGCAGCTACTTTGGGGAGAGGAGATTACGTGGTGATGTCACATGTGCAATGTGCCGATTTCTAGTTTGTAGTCATGCTAATTAAGAACTTTTATAAGCTGATAAAACTTAAAGTACGTGACTGGCGTGGTCGAAACACCCATCATTAGTTTTCATTTAAATTGCAGTACAACATATGTGTGATCCAGGGTCTAAGGCAAAGCAGATTAGAAAATAGCGTTTTTAGCCCCGTTGACTTGCTTTCATTTTTCCGTTCTTCCGGGGACGCATGATGCAGAAGTAGACTTATAGGCCATCAGATGAACCCTGTTTTCGTTTCATCTCTTTCCATCCTCTTGAGATCACTTGCTCTTTGCTTCATAAAAATAGTACAGGTTTCAAAAGTAAAAGTTCTGGGAAATGTTGCCCTGTTTATTACGGTCATTGTTTTAATTTGGGACCAGTTTGTTTTGAGCGGAATGAGAAAGTAGTGAAGCGGCTGTCACATGACAGTTTTGAACCAATGTGGTACATGCGTTTAGTAAACAGAAATCCAACATAGCGGTGTACTCGGTGACCGACCCAAAAAGCGATTATGAATTAACCCTTTGGTGCATAATGGTCACTACAGTGGACAGGTACTCAAAATTGTTATGTATTTATTTTGCTATTAAGCACATCTGTTGAAGACTTTATTACATTTGAGCCCCTCCATTTGGACTTCAGTAAGTCAAGCCAACATATTTCATGTTCAGAATGCACGCTGTCCACTGAGCTGGACATGTCATAAATTATTTGTAAATTAACAAAATGTTACAAAAAATATTTGTTGAAATGTGTTTCATTCACACCTAAAGATGAATGAAAAAATTGTTTAAAAAATCATGGTTGAAGATTTCATAATTCATGCATCAGAGGTTAACTCATTCGCTGCCAGCCGTTTCCTGATTGGTAAAGCCAGGGCTTTTCCTGCGTTCAAATTTGCGTGGCGGCCGCCTCCAGCTAATTTTGTGCCGCCCCAGCCCGACTTCACTCTGCTCCCAGCTATAAGGATGTTATTTTAACTGCAGTTGCAACTTTGCGCCACTATAGGGGCGCTGTATCAGCAGCGGTGCACCGAAAAGCACTAAAACCGCTGCAGAATAAGAAGATAAATTGCTTTACACGCTAGTTGGTACATATCTATGGTTGGTGCTGTTGTAGGGTGACCATACATCCTCTTTCCCCCAAACATGTCCACATTCAATTCTCTGTCCGGGGGAGTTTCGTACATGGATCAAAATGTCCCGGTTTTTCATCCAGGAGCAGGGATCGAGTTATGGGGCGCTAGATATCTTTCAGGGAAAGATCCAGTTTCTGCCTATATTACAATATTTATGGACTCTCAGCGTAGCAGGATTCTGTTTAGTGGAGAGGACTCAGAGCGCTGATCGTTGGTGCGTCCGGTGCACAATATATTCTCAAGGTGGCGCAACAAAACATTATTAACACATGATCATTCATATCTGTTTAAAGAGCAAGTCACCCTCAAATCAACTTTTTTTGTTGATAAACTATATAAATGAGTGTCTAATCTGTAGACACGTTCAGTCAATAATTTGGCACTTTAGTTTATCTTAGTTAAAATTTAAATAATCTGCCTAAAACTGTCATCGATGCCCCGTCGTCAGGCAAAAACTCAGCACTGCATTTGAATTTAAATCTGCCATCGCTATTGGCTAAGAGGTACACTATGATGTTAGATGGTACATTATGATGTCACAATGTCGTGAGTGTGTGTATTTGTTAGTGGCTCCGCCCTCTCGGTCTGCTAGTAGGGCTGCAACTAACGATTATTTTCATAATCGATTAATCTGTCGATTATTTTTTTGATTAATCGATTAATCGGTTTGTTATTGTTTAGCTATTTAACCTATACAAGTGATGAATACATTTCAGTTAAGAAAAAGAAAAACATAAGAGAATTGTGCAGTTGACTGCAATCTATTTTATTGCACATGAACACAGTCAGCGGTGTAAAATGAGCTAAACAGTGCAAAATATCAGTCCAGAATAATTTTTTGGCATCAAAATATAAGAGGTAAATTCCATATAGGGCTGCAACAAACGATTATTTGGATAATCGATGAATCGGATGGGGTCTTGACACGATTAATCGATTAATCGGATTACATGGGGAAATTTTTAAAAACTGCTAGGGAAACGTTATTTCTCTCCTTCCTTCACTTTATTTAACACAACATTATTAGAAAACAGTTCAATAGCAGAAAAACAACATGCCATCACCTAAATTGCCTTATAAGATGTATAGACAGAGACCCTAAGCTACATCTATCTGTGACCTAAAATGCTTGGTCCAAGTTAAACAGCTTAAGGGCAATTCTCATCTGTTTTGTTTGATCTCATCTGTTGACATTTATTATAACTGGGGATGTCAAACAAGTAATTTTTAAATGTAATTAAACATTGGCTGTGAATTAATCAAAATTGATCACTATTTCCAAAAATGACTGAAAAAATACCAAATAAAACAAAAGTAAATGAATGCCATCCTCCTTGTGATGATGCCCTGGGCAACTGCCATAAAGTCACATCAAGAAATGCTGCTGATCATTCCAATGATCTCAAATAGACTCACATTAGGCAACATGAAAGCAACTGAACCCAAAAATATATTAACCAGTATATAACTGCACTCTCACACAACACGCCTACAGCAACAGTTAGGACTCCTCCCTCCCTTTTAAAAGCGTTTTTGCTTCCGAGGACATTGTGGTTGTAAAACCACATGCTAGTAGTCTGGCCCCGGTGTGATCAACCAGTTTCTGCGGGAATGTGACGGCGGAACCAGGGCCAGATTAACACTTTGTTGAACCCTGGGCAACAATATTCAAGGGCTCCATCATCACGACCCGAGGATCACCATAATGTGGTCACATACAGAATATTTTACTGTAATATGCAGTAAATATACTCAATACTTGAATGCCTGACAGCACGTAACCCGCCCAGAGTAACCTTTGACCCACCTCGAGTGGACTGACCAATGAGGAGAGGGTCTTAACTTGAGGCCCTCTCTTCATTGGTCAGTCTGCATGAGACTGACTCTCAACTGACGTTCAGTCATAGGCAGCGAAGCGTCTCTGTGCAGCGCAAAAGCCCGGGTGGACAGTTTGTTTAATAGGGTGACCATATTTCCATTTCCAAACAAGAAAACAGGGGATCTGTGCCTATGACGTCACACTATGGCAACGCCACACAAACCACGTTGGGACCCATTTTTTGTAAGAACTAAATTAATATCAGA
>SSNQ01000030.1:282435-311936 GCA_006942095.1 Nothobranchius kuhntae | reverse complement strand
GTTTAGTAAACAGAAATCCAACATAGCGGTGTACTCGGTGACCGACCCAAAAAGCGATTATGAATTAACCCTTTGGTGCATAATGGTCACTACAGTGGACAGGTACTCAAAATTGTTATGTATTTATTTTGCTATTAAGCACATCTGTTGAAGACTTTATTACATTTGAGCCCATAATTCGATCCCTGCTCCTGGATGAAAAGCCGGACATTTTCATCAATACAAGAACCCGCAGTCCGGACGCCCGGACAGAGTGAAAAGTGGACAAGTCCGGGGAAAACGGAACGTACGGTCACCATAGTCCTCATAAAGCGGGAAATTGTAGATACAGTATTGTGCTCGTGCCCTGGGCCCTTTAGAGTTCGTGGGCCCTGGGCAATTGCCCAGTTAATCCGGCCTTGGGTGGAACCGGTTCGCAGAAGCGCGAACCTTGCGCTGATCTGCCGGCTCTCCCTCGTGCTGATCTGCCGGCTCTCCCTCGCGCTGATCTGCCGGCTCTCCCTCGCGCTGATCTGACTTGCTCTGCGCGCAACGGCGGGCGGGATGGGGGGGCGCTTTTGGGAGAGTTGTGCGACACAACGAATCGATGATCGATTCGTTGTTGCAGCCCTAATTCCATAAAAAATAATGTAGAATCTAGAACAGAGTTTGTAAGTGGTATGTATTGCTGGGGGGTGAGTGTCTTGTTCCCCATGTAGTTGTCCATCGTTGCTTGTTTTTTTCTGCATAAGAAACACAAATAGACTGAAATAAGTACACATATAAAATAAAGCAGCACACACACTACAACACTAAATCAATATTATATTATTTGAATTAATTAACAATATACAGTGATCATTTATTTTGACTAAAATGTGTTTTGAGGCGTTTTACAGCATTAGACAGTAAAACGGCCTTTTAATAGTAAAAAAAAAAGGACTTTCTGAATTTCTCCTGTATTTAAAAATTGAAAGCGTACAACTATGCTGCGTTATATTCACCTGGACACAGCTCGTCTGTATATTTTTCTCTGCGGAGTTGTCCTTTTTTGAAAGAGGAACACAGTTATGGGTTTGTGCCGTTTTTCTCTTAACGAGAACACTCTTATAAACACGTGCTAAATTTGGCAAGCGCACGATTCACAACACGGAGATTCACGATTGCATCTAGTCAATCAGAAGTAGAACACCGTAGACTGACGCGGCAAAAAAACACGTTTAACATCCACTATAACGAACTCAGCTCCCAAATTTGATCTGCGTTAGCTTGTTTATTTTCTGTTACTCACCGGACTTTCCTCTGCTGCATCAGCCCCCAAATGTTTTCGTCTGAAATGTTCACTTAGGGACGTCGTGCTTCCGTGCCATGCTAGATGGTTTTTGCATATTTTGCAGGTCACCCGTCTTTTCATGTCATCTAGAGTGAAGTGCTCCCATACTCGTGAGGTTTTTGTCCGGGGTTTCTCTTCAGTTTTTTCGCTTCTATTTTTCTTCCGTATTTCTTCTTGTTCCGCCATCTCTCACAGCAAGATGCGCGTCAGTAACGTGTTATGTCGTGAAAACCGAGGGCACTTATTGGCTCGTTTCTTCTTCTACGGCTCCACTGGTAGATCAGTGGCTCATTACTGCCACACACTGGCGGCAAATTTAACAGATTGTAACCGATGTCAGATTGTGGTAAAAATTAGACTTTGTGCGGTACCAGTGTTGTGGTGGTCAATACGTGAGTGCGTGATGAGTGGAGGACCTAATAAAGTGTGACCAGACCAACAGCTGGATAGTCCAGCAGTTTCTCTGACGTGTGTTATTGGTGAAGGTTTTTAGACAAATGAATCACTTAATTCTTTTTCAATCTCCACAATATATTAATAGCTATACTATGTTAGAACATCAATAAGAGGCATGAAAAAAGTGTTTTGAGCTAATTTGTTTTCCAAATTTGCCATTCCAGCTCTGATGCAGATTTACACCAGGCTCAACACTTTAAATAATTTACTTTAATATTTTACAAGAACGTATTTAAATGGCTGAGTGCTTTTGTTAAGTAGGAATTCACTCTTATGTGTTTGAACCTGATAAATGTTAAGTTTTAAGGTCCAGGTAGCTGCATACTTTCCTTAAGCAGTATGACAAGAATTGGCGCCCCACACCTCTACCCTGGTGTGGCAGCATGGCGGTAGGGTTTAGGGCTGTTGCAGATGTTGTCACAGTTAAACTGGCAGGTTGACACAAAGTAAAACTGATTGTGCTGACATCTATCAAGCCCAAACAGGTCAAATATTACCATTTGCCTTTAAAATCTCACCTGCTAAAGAACTTTTACAGTTGGGCGTGTCTAAAATAAACCGGCTCTTCAACATGGAGCTGGAAGTTCTGTGTCTAAAAGGCTTTAAGAGTGAGTCGGTTCTGGTGGACCTGTCTGACCTTTGATCCTCTTGTCAGCAGAATGCCCAAATCAAAGGAAGTGCTGTCCTCCACATCTGGAAGTGACTCTGACAGTGAAGTAGAGACTAAGGTTTGTGCCTCTAACTTTTGACTTGTGCGTTTATTCTGTGTACTTGTCTCACACACACACACACACACACACACACACACACACACACACACACACACACACACACACACACACACACACACACACACACACACACACACACACACACACACACACACACACACAGGTAGAAGAACTTTATACTATTTAAGTTGTAGTCCACTGCTCTATTTATAAAAAGAACACAATTGGCTGACGGATACTCGACAGCTAGTCGTCCTGGGATCCAAATAAAACATTTAAAACACTTACATTACACACACTATATCACAAAATCTTTGTCAAATAATAAAACAAAACAATAAAATAGATTTTATAAACAAAACAAACAGCAAATAAGACAGCACGCTTATATTATGACTAGGCCTGGGCGATAAATCGATTTAATTAATTAATTCAAATTTTTTGTTGCGGGCCATTTAAGAAACAAGTACATGGAATTTTTATATAATAGCGCCTTTAACTCTCTCTCCCTCTCTTTCTATCTCCCTCTCTCACATACCTTAATCAACATTGTTTTGTTTAACTGTGTGGTAAAAATGCCAACAACGTTAGGAAAAAATCAGTTTGATCAAATTAAAATAAAATGGTTCTAGTATTTCATATTTCCTAGTTCCTGCTGCATGAGTTCAGATGTATTAATTCATGCACTTGAATATTAATGTTCTGATTTTACTGAAAAACTTGTTCTGTAATACTTCCTTTACTATTGTGATCAAAAATATTTAATCTCAATTTTCAAATAAACAATACACATAGCAACTTCTGATCAATCCATATCAATTTCAGATTTAAAATAATGTATTGATGTAAACCACACCCACTAATTTCCAAATAATAAGTTGCATTCATCTGTGTATCTCCTTTGATCCGCATTAGTGATGTTTTCAGCACCAGAACAATGAAGCAAAGAAACAGATTCCTGAGTTTATGTTAGTAATTTTATTTATTAGGTGCATCTGACCTGTGCTATTTTTCTCTGAAATGAGATCAAATCATTGCTTCTATGGGTCGTCTCCTCTCTGCACTAGAAACATGGACTTTATTATAATGTTCACTGTAATGCATCTTGATGTTCTTAACAAATAAATTACATCAAAGATATTGGTCAATAATGCCAAATATGTAAATTTGTGTTTCAGTCATTTTTATACTGGCCTAAAAATACTTCATTAAGTCTGCTAAGCAGGGGTGTAGAACATGTTTAATAAGGTCAGCCCAGTAATGATCTTGGACCAAAATAAAGGGGGCAGAAAGTCAAATAAAGGGGGGCAGAAGGAGACGTTTTTCCAAACGCCAAGAAAAATTAAATGCCAACCCCCCTGCAAAGTGTGTCACTGAGAGTTTAAAACAGAAATTATTCTTGTGCAAATATTGGTGTATTCACCTTTAATACTAGTTATTAAAATGCAGCAGTTGCTGGATTGGTGCAGTTCAAAGTGGAGCATGAAATAAAACAATATTAACATAAAGGTGAGACGTGTCATAATTTAACCACAGGCCACAATTGACAATGTGATAAACTCTATGCGAAGAAGATGTGTTGCACTGCATGAGGCAAATGGTGGTCACACCAGATACTGACGGTTCTGAGTCCCCCAACCCCCAATAAAGCAAAAAAAAAAAAAAAACTGCACATTCCAGGGTGGCCTTTTATTGTGGGCAGTATAAGGTACACCTGTGCACTACTGATGTCAGATCAGCATCTTGATGTGGCACACCTGTGAGGTGGGTTGGATTATCTCAGCAAAGCACAGGTGCTCACCATCACACATTTAGACTGATTTGTGAACAATGTTTGAGAGAAATGGTGATATTGTGTATCTGGAATGAATTTTAGATCTTTTAAGTCCATCTCATGAAAAATCAGAGCAGAAACAAAGGTGTTGCGTTTATATTTTTGTTGAGTGTACATGAGCAGAGTTTTCTAGTAAAAAGTGGCCTTTCTCAGTAAAGCTTCTAAAAAGCCTCTTTTTTTCTAAATCTGAACCTCTGATGTAACCAAAGGGAGTTAGAAGCTCGGCGCTGCCTCAGCTCAGTGTGGAGAGTGGGTAGTTTTAGGGTAGAGCGGTCATGTTATCCAGTCAATGTGCGTGCTTACTAGTGTTGGATTGTGTTCATGATGATAAACTATAGTTTGTGAAGGCTGTACCAACTCCAGCCTGTCTGTGCATCGAGTCCACTGGTTTCTAGATAGTAGAAACACCTCTATCGCCATGCATTTGCCTGTGCAGCTGAAACGACAGACTTCTGTAGCCCACATCGAGCGGTACCTGGACAGGGAGGTCTGCGCCGGGCTCCGGAGACCCGTGGTGGGGATTAAAAAATGAAATGTGGATTTCTGGAGCTCAGATCACCGTCAGAAACCGCCACCAGCTGGTTTCCAGGTCGGAACTGGATCAAAACCGCCGCCTGGGCCACCAGAAGAGAATGTGCGGCTTTTAAAAATATCAGCTCTACTGGCTCGCTGGTGTCTGGGTCGGATCCAGCTCACAGAAGCCTGCATGAGCTCCAGAACTGGATCACAGGCGTCTCTCTCCCTCTCTCTAAGTGCTAAACTACGTTACGTGAACGGATATTAACGAGTATGAGACAGCTGACAGACACTCATTAGTATTCATATTATATTAACTGACCAATACTATTTTAATTGTCTGGTACATGATAATAATCTGTACAATATTGTGATGTTAGCACATGAGTTTAAGCTAGCATGGTAAACTCACCTGCTCCTCTCCTGCTGGTTCTCCACAATCTCTGCTTTGGCCGATGGTTTCTCCCTCTGGTTTATCTCTGCTCTCAGGGGCGTGCAGCAAACTCATAACTTTATGGTTCTGGTCCATCAGAAGTAGAATCTAAACATTTAAAGTTTCCTCTATGTCAGAGCCGGCATTCGAGTCCAAATCAGTCATGGTGAAAAGGCTCGCTGAAACATAAATGTCCCATTTTGTTCATTACAGCGCAAGAAAAATATTGTGATGAAACACATTTAGATAGTTAGCAGCTGTGCACTTAGAGGTGGAAACAATGTTTGTGGGGTAAACACAAAATAAACAATAATGAACAAGAGTCTGCTTCTAGACCTGCAGAAAGAGAAAAAATAGAAGAAATAAAATGGGACACACAACAATACATCAGGAGCAAGATACTGCATCAGCCTGATGATGAAATATAAAATCAACATTGTTTAACTGAACAATCACACGATAATAAATCACAGTGCATTTAGTGGCAACGACAGCCTTAAGACATGTGTTAAACGTGCCCAAGCCCATACTTTTGAGAGCACCATGTGAGCACCTGTGTGTGTATACACGCTTGTTTATGTAAGGTTTATCTATAAAAGCTTCCACGAGAGAGTGTGAGCGACCACAGATCTGCCCCCCAAAGATGTGTAGGAGACGGGGGGAGCTCCAAGTCCCAGAGATCCAGGCGCTGCCCCAGAACACAGGAACCCCAAGGAGACTGCAACCAGAAAGGCCCCCGCCCCCCTTGAGAGGCACAGAGGATCGCCCCAGGGGGCCACAACCAGCAGCTGGCAGAGTCCCAGGAGATATCAGCGGCAAGCCCACAGGCCCGCCCGCAACCTCCCACCCCCTAGCCGGCCGAGCCCAGAACCCAGCTACCTGGGACCCAGGGGAAACCACCCCCGCCGGGGACCCAGCAGAGCCCAGGGACCCAGACCCCACCAGGCCGCCACCGGGATTGATCAGGCAGATGCCAAAAATCTTAAACCCCCTGACCCGGGAGCCACGAACACCCAGGCAGACCAAGGCACCACACTCCACACCAGGTGTGGCAGGGGGAGGGGAGACGAAGATCTATATCATCAAAAGAAGTCCCAGGAGAAGAGAGGAGTCAAAGGCCCCACCTGACATACAGTCATACACAAACAGTCACACACTCCCTCCCTCATGCTCACACATGCACATACAACCCAAGACTTACAAAAATGCATGCCGGACACCCACTCATGCTCCCCATACACACCCTATTCACTCTGGTCCCGGTACTTCTGCACATAGGGTACAACCATCACCGGTTCACCAGAGTTTGACCCTTTCTGCTGGGGTGCTGATGAGCAGGCTCCCCCGCCCAACGCTGAGCACAGCAACCCACCACCCCAGACCCCAACCAGACGGCCAGATCTCCCTCCTAGTCTCCAGCCCCAGGAAGCCAAGCAACAACAGAGGTGTGCTAAGACCCCCTAGTCTCCCTCCGCCTGCTCCAATATAGTGTTGTTGAGGTGTATTCCATGGCTGTGGTGTGCGGGCATTGCCTGGCCTCTGCCAGCTGATGCCACCGCACCACCCCACTTGCACGCACAGCCCTTGGTAAGTGCAGGTTAAAATTGGAAGTGGGCACCAGCACTCGGGATGAGGCTGAGAAATAGTTGAGTCATCAGCAAACCTCGTCAGTTTAGCCTTCGTTAGTACATACGGCATATCATTAGTAAAAATCGAAAATAGCAGAGGCCCTAGAAAGCTTCCTTGAAGAACACCACATTGCAGGGGCTCACTATTAGATAGTGCACCATTTAAATAAACTCTTTGAAATCTCCTTGACAAATAGCATTTAAACCATTTAATAGTAGAGGAGGTAAAACCATAACTAATTAGTTTGGAAATCAAAATTCCATGGTTGATCATGTCAAAGGCAGCAGTGAAATCTAATCGTATTGAACCCACTAGCATGAAGTTGTCAATTGATGTTAACCAGCTGTCTACCATTTGAGTCAATGCAGTGCAGGTGCAGTGCTCTGAATCTTGTGTGTTTAAATATCTGTAATCCAAGCCTTACCTGTTGTTGGGAGCTCTTTGAGCAACCTCTGTTAGCAGAAGGAGACCCGATAAATATGCTAACAGCTAGTCACAATGAGACTGAATTCCAAGTAAATTACAGCAGTCTTGAAACAACTTTGGGTTTTTGGGTTACTGGTTTAATGGCAGAAAGCTTGAATGCTTAAGGGGCAGCTCCGGAGTTCAACAATGAGTTGATGATTTGCAGGATAAGTGGAGTGAAGCACGGAAGACATGATTTTATTAATGATGATGGGAAAGGGTCCAAGGGGCAGGTGAAGAGATTGATTTAGGAGAAGTGTTTATTAAATTTAAAGGCTGTCATCAGGGATAGGGTAGAGATTTATTTTTGGACAGGCATAGATGGAATCTAATTGTCTGAGGTGACTGAAACACGTTCCACCCCATAACTACAGAAACAGGACTGTTATTGACTCATGTCTTGTAAACAAATTACTTTAGTTGACGTGTGACCTGTAATTTCTCTACAGGCAAAGAGAAAAAAGTCAACGACACCCGAGAAACCAGCCAAGAAAGCCAAGAGTGGAGAGAGTTCAAAGCCGAGCAGCTCGGCCAAGAGCAGCGGGAACGGCAGCGACAACATGTTCCAGGTGAGGAGCGTAGTATGTTGCTTTGATCAGAACACGTTTACCCCCAAGGTTCCAAAGGCAGTACCACATTTTTAAACCATTCTTGGTAGCAAATATTGGGACCGTAGGGTCAAGGAACACCCCGCTTTTCTTGCCTCTTGATTGGCTAAATGGGCTCTTCTACAATTGACCATTTCATTTAGCAGCAAACAGTCTTCCCTCTCTAGGTACAGACTGTCCTCCTGCCACAAACAGAACAGCTATTTTGGGGAGTTTTGTAAAGAAAATGCATTAGATTAGTGCTTAGTTCCTAGGGCTGTAGCAAAGCCACGATGACGTCGACGGCTCAATTCTAATAATTCGTCGACGTCAGATCCGGTAGTCGACGCACCACGCCCACATGTTGCATCCCCAGGAGTTTGTAAATAGAGGAATCTGCCTGTTTTTCCTCTAGTTCACCCTCTTCTCCGCCTTCACTAACATCTCCGCCAAATACCGAAGACCCGGAACAATGGCCGTCCGCTACTAGATTCCTTTCCTGTTTTGCCCGCCTTCGTCTCCCGGCAACAGACAACAACTTCCGGGGTCAGATGCGCTGCTTCGTGTCTACCGCAGATGTAGAAAATCACCGGGAGCGTTTCTCCCTTCATAAAGGAGCTTCTTTCAGACATTAGGAGAGCTGTTTTGGTGGTAGCAGTCTCTCCTCCATGCTGGTCTGTTTGCTGCTGGGTGTTTTTGGTTTATTTAAACTTGGTAACTTGAACTTAACGTTGGTAAAGCTACTGTTAGCATTTTTGCTAACAGCTTCTTGCGTTGGGATAAGCTGTACTGTTTTGGTTTAGAGTTCATCTTTTTTGTGGTGCAGATCTCCCTTTTATTACATTTAGAGTGTTGTGGGTTTTCGGTTTAGTTTAAAATATCACCGTGAGTTTGGTTTAACAACCCAGTTTAAAGTTTGGACCTTTGGAGATTCTTATTTTGGTCCAGAACCCTGTAATCTTTGCCCAGTGGGACATCCCTACTTATTTGTACTTTGTTTTAATTCCCCACAGGCAGAATTAGTTTTATTATTCCCAACCTGTGGATGGAAAGATTTATGGTTTTTGTTGTAAATAAACCTGATCATCATTTTAACTTTTAAATCCCGTTATTGTCCCTTCCTTTTTGCATACGAGCTAAACTCCCCAGGAAGGGTCGTAACACCACTCGCCTCACACACATAAGTGACCAAAACAAAGCAGCATGGAGACACTCCGTCTTCTACCACCTCTCAGGCAGCAGCCTGCACTCCCAGGTTCTACACGTCACCAGAACATAACCAACTGCAACACAATAAAAGCAGTGATATACAAAATGGAAGGCCAGTAGTGTTTATTCTCTTACAGTAACCATTTATCAATTTCTTTGAGGAATTTATTAGATTTTTTTTTGTTTTTTTATTAACTGCAATAGAAAAATAATCATTAGATTAATTGTAGGGCTGCAGCTATCGAATATTTTTGTAATCGAGTACTCTATTGAATCTTTTATCGATTATTCGAATACTCTAATAAATGACCCTTTGTGTTTGTGAACCATTATATGAAATAGCATGTTATAAAATATGAAAGACCTCTTAAAATGAGCACGCTATTGCCAGTTATTCTTCAAGTTTTATTCAAAATTAGTTTTCAAAACTTCAGCACTTCAACTTTACTTCACAGTAAACAAACGCCTGTGCAAAAAATAAGTATACAACCTGAGCCGATTTTCCCCTCGTGCGAGAGTCTGCAAACCCGGCAAGCCAGGCAAAAACTAGGAGGATAACTATTGAAGTAGCGCTGCGAGCGGCTGCGGCCCAAACAGAACTAGAACCGCTCACGGTGCATGCGCAAACAGCTCGCCAGCTGTTTCCCTATCAACACACGTCCGTTTTAATTTCTACACTTTTTTTCTCACTCAATAAAAAGGACTGTCGAGAAAGCATGTTTGCCGTGGTTATGTGAAATTATACTGATCACACAACATTTATTTACTTTCTTTCGTTTTCCTCCGCCACTCATAAATACCCGTCCTCCTGCAGCAATCCCGAGGGACAACAGACGTCAATAACAACACAATAAAAAGTCCGACATGTTGCTAGCAGACGCACAGTGTGAGCTGAAACTGAGTGCTACAAACGAGAAAGTCGCACAGTGTCCGCAAAATATATAGAAATACAGGCTAAAATGCATTATCTTGTAGAGGCTCCGAGTCCGCTTGCAGAAGTGACATTTACATGTGCTGCAGCATGGAGGATGTGGTGTTGTGGTAGGCTAAATCCATTTTACAGTATTTACACGGGACTACGTTTTCCGCCTTACTAAGTGAAAAATGGTCCCACACCTTTGACATTTTGTCTTTTTCGCACTCCACCGGGGTCCACGTTGTCCGCCATGGCTTAAGAGAAAGTTAAGTTACATTCGCTACTCGCGTGTGCATTCAGTGCAGTGGGCATGTGCGTCACTTATTTCAGTCCGGGTGAAACATGACCCAGAGCGATTGCAAAGCCACAAATTAATTAAATGTGAATTAAACAAAGCCTCGAGGCAAAGAATTTGACTCGAGGCTTTTTTGTACTCGAATTATTCGAGGTACTCGAGGAATCGTTACAGCCCTAATTAATTGTCTAAATAGTCATTAGAATAGTCGACTATTCGATAAAATAATCATCAGAATAATCGTTTTAAATAATCATTTACCCCCAGCCCTATTAGTTCCCCTTTTCCCATCTGATATTTATAGTTAAAAATATTATTTAATTTTTGACCTACATTTCAGTAACAATTAAGGTTTGTATTAATAACACTCATCTTAGTCATAGTAACACATAAATATATGCAGTAAAATATAATACATTTCATTAACATGCATTTGTGTTGGAAATGGTAATATTTAATTTCTGCTGCCAACAATGTAATGCATGTCTACGGGTTGGCAATAATCCAGTTCAAATTATGTTCAAAGATAGAAGCGTTTGTGAATTATATACTACAACAGCTTGCCGTACTTCCCGCTTCTGTGTGCAACGGTTCTGTTCCATAGTAGGATGCAGAGTAAACAGGATGGTGGGGACTTTTCATCCACTTGTAGAGTTTAGTGTTTCTTAGTTTTACAATCATCATCTATTTTTCTGTGCGCCACTTGATCGTGACACTGCTACCCGTTAGCTTTAGCATTAGCCAATCTGCGTGAAGCTGCACTTTTGATCCCAAACTTTGGAGCGGTTCTGCCTTTGTGCCTTTGTTGGTTCCTTTATTTTCCTCCACTGCATCCAGATGACCACACTGCGCACCAGTAAAAAGCATTTTTCTTACACGTAACTTACTTTTGTTGAATAAAGTTCTGGGGAAAATAGAAATTCAAAGATGTTGCACCAGTGCTATGTTTAAAAATGGACAGACACGCACAAACAGTTTTTACGTCGCACTTTACAGCCCTGCTCCGATATGGAAGAGCCTGGGGGAAAATCAGGACGTCAATAGCACCAACCATAGATATGTACCAACTAGCGAGAGAAGAAATTTTTGATCTTTGTCTGCAGCGGTTTTAGTACTTTTCGGTGCACCGCTGCTGATACAGCGCCCTGGTAGTGGCGCAACGCTGCAACTACAGTTAAAATAACATCCATATAGCTGGAGGCAGAGTGAAATCAGGCTGAGGCGGCACAAAATTAGCTGGAGGCGGCCGCCATGCAAATTTGAATGCAGGAAAACCCTGACAACACCACATCCTCGATGCTGCAGCACCTGACCAGGAAACATCCACATGTAAATGTCACTTCTGCAAGCGGACTCGGAGGTCCGCTATATATTCTACGGACACTGTGCAACTTTTTCGTTTGTAGCACTCAGTTTCAGCTCACACTGTGCGTCTGGTAGCAACACGTCGGACCTAAAAATGTGTTAAAAATAGCAGCTTTTACACAACCCATCTTACTTTTTATTGTGTTGTTATTATGTTTAGGTATTTAGCAGACGCTTTTGTCCAAAGTGACTTACAAGTCCTCCTTTGCTGGAGTTGCTCCGGGTGAGAGGCGGAGGGCTGGAGTTGGCTTTTTGTTAGCCCCAAGACTCTCTGCCTGTGTGTTGGGGTTTACCCCGGGGGACGAGAGGGTAACTTTCCTGTGCCTTCGGGTCGGGGAACGGGTCCTGACTGTTGTTTGTGCTTATGGGCCAAATATCAGTTCAGAGGACCCACCCTTTTTGGAGTCCCTGGGACGAGTGCTAGATAGTGCTCCATCAGGGGACTCCATTGTCCTGCTGGTGGACTTCAATGCTCACGTGGGCAATGACAGCTTGACCTGGAGGGGTGTGATTGGGAGGAACGGCCGCCTGACCTGAACTCGAGTGGTGTTTCGTTATTGGACTTCTATGCAAGCCGCAGTTTGGCCATAACGAACACCATGTTCGAACATAAGGATGCCCATCGGTACACTTGGTACCAGGGCAGCCTAGGTCGCAGGTCGATGATAGACTATGTAGTCGTATCATCTGGCCTGCGGCCGTATGTTTTGGACACCCAAGTGAAGAGAGGAGCGGAGCTGTCAACTGATCACCACCTGGTGGTGAGTTGGATCAGATGGCAGGGAAAGATGTCGCGTAGAACTGGCAGACCCAAACGCATATTGAGGGTCTGCTGGGAACGCCTGGCAGAAGAACCTGCTAAGACGGTCTTCAACTCCCACCTCCGGCAGCGCTTTGACCGTGTCCCGAGAGCAGTGGGGGACATTAACTCCGAGTGGGCCTTGTTCCACTCTGCGATAGTTGAGGTGGCTGTTGCTAGCTGTGGTCGCATGGTGGCCGGTGCCAGTCGTGGTGGCAACCCCCGTACTCGCTGGTGGATACCAGAGGTTATGGGAGCTGTCAGGCTGAAGAAGGAGGCCTACAGGGCGTGGCTGGTCTGTGGGTCTCCGGAGGCAGCAGACAGGTACCGGATAGCCAAGCGGGGTGCAGCAGTGGCAGTTGCCGAGGCAAAATCTCGGGCGTGGGAGTTTGGTGAGGCCATGGAGAAAGAAAGACTATTGACCGGCTCCAAAGAGGTTCTGGCAAACTGTCCGGCGCCTCAGGAGAGGAAGGCAGCAACTCGCTCACACTGTTTACAGTGGGATGGGGAGCTGCTGACGTCAACTGGGGCTATAGTCGGGCGATGGAAGGAATACTTTGAGGAGCTCCTCAATCACACCTATGCGCATTCCGAGGAGGAACCAGAGCCGGGGGACCTGGGGATGGACTGTCCAATCTCGGGGGCAGAAGTTGCTGAGGTAGTCAACTACACAGTGGCGGAGCCCCGGGGGCGGATGAGGTTCGTCCTGGGTATCTCAAGGCTATGGATGTTGTAAGGCTGTCATGGTTGACACGCCTCTGCAACATTGCGTGGTCATCGGGGGCAGTTCCTGTGGAGTGGCAGACTGGGGTGGTGGTCCCCATCTTTAAGAAGGGTGACCTGAGGGTGTGTTCCAACTATAGGGGGATCACACTCGTCAGCTTCCCTGGAAAGGTCTACTCCAAGGTACTGGAGAGGAGGGTCCGATTGATAGTTGAATCTCAGATTGAGGAGGATTGGTTTTCGTCCTGGCCGTGGAACTGTGGACCAGCTCTATACCCTTGCAAGGGTGATGGAGGGGGAATGGGTGTTTGCCCAACCAATCCACATGTGTTTTGTGGATTTGGAGAAGGCTTATGACCGTGTCCCCAGGGGCACCCTGTGGGGGACGCTCCAGGAGTATGGGGTGGGTGGCTTTCTGTTAAGGGCCATTCAGTCCCTTTACCAGAGGAGCGTGAGTTTGGTCCGCATAGCCGGTAGTAAGTCGGACCTGTTCCCGGTGAGGGTTGGACTTCGCCAGGGCTGCCCTTTGTCACCGGTTCTGTTCATTACCTTCATGGACAGAATTTCTAGGCGCAGCCGTGGTGTGGAGTGTGTCGAGGTTGGTGGCAGGAGAATCTCATCTCTGCTTTTTGCGGATGATGTGGTCCTCCTAGCTTCATCCTGCTCTGACCTTCAGCTCTCGCTGGGTAGGTTCGCGGCCGAGTGTGAAGTGACTGGGATGAGGAAAAGGTTGGCTTGCCAACTCCGGGTCGGAGGAGAGGTCCTACCTCAAGTGGAGGAGTTTACGTATTTCGGGGTCTTGTTCACGAGTGAGGGTAGGAGGGATCGGGACATCGACAGGCGGATTGGTTCAGCATCTGCAGTGATGCGTCCGAAATGAGTTTCCTCCGTAGGGTGGCCGGGCTCAGCCTTAGAGATAGGGTGAGGAGCTCGGACATTCGGGAGGGACTCGGAGTAGAACCGCTGCTCCTTCGGATCAAAAGGAGCCAGTTGAGGTGGTTTGGGCATCTGGTCAGGATGCCTCCTGGACGCCCCCACGGGTAGGTGTTTCGGGCATGTCCTGCCGGCAGGAGGCCCCTGGGTCGACCCAGGACACGTTGGAGAGGTTACATCTCCAATCTGGTCCGGGAACGCCTTGGGGTCCTGCCAAAGGAGCTGGTGGAGAAGGCCAGGGAGAGGACAGTCTGGAGCTCCCTAGTTGGGATGCTGCCCCCGCGACCCAGACCTGGATAAGCGGAGGAAGACGCATGTTGCCCTTGAGGCTAACAACAACAATAACAACTTGACATCAATAATGGAGAGGAGGGAACAAAGGAGTGGACGGTAGAGGGGGGGACGGGTGCAGGGATGGTGCTAATTTAGAAGATGCTCTCTGAAGAGCAGGGTCTTCAGGAGTTTCTGGAAAATTGAAAAAATAGCCGCAGTTCTGGTAGTGCTTGGAAGGTCATTCCACATTTGTGGAACGATGCATGAGAAGAGTCTGGAATGTCCTGATCGTGGTGTAGGCACTGCTGGCCGACGATCCTGTCATGACCGGAGCGGCCGGGCCGAGACCTAAGCCATTGCAAGAGGATTCAGGTAGATAGGCGCCGTGCCATCTCTGACTTTGTATGCTAGTGTTAGCAATTTGAATTTGATGCGTGCTGCTAGCGCTAGCCAGTGGAGCTCAATGAACAGAGGGGTGACGTGTGCTCTTTTTGGCTGATTGAAGACCAGACGCGCCGCTGCGTTCTGGACCATTTGAAGAGGTCTCACAGTACAGCGTGGAAGACCAGTTATAAGTAGGGAAGCACCGATCAGGTTTTTTGCTGCTGATCACCGATACCGATCACGTGGATTGACCAGAAATTTTCTACAGCATTCTAATGAGTGCTACAAACTACATAATCTGGGAATAAAGGAAATGTAACCTAATCTGTATTAGGGTTGTCACGGTGTGAAAATTAAACCTTTCGGTGTATTTTTTTTAAACATGCTACATTTTCACACAGTTAAATAAACCCTGTATGTCAGGAAATATTGTCCTCAGTTTGTGTCTAAATTTTGCCTAAAATGTGTTATTTTGTAATAATGTTGTTTATTTGTTTACATTTTTTCCCTTTAGTCTTTAAAATACCAATATTTGCCCATAACCTCTTATTTTATGTCTGTTTGATGTCATCATTTTAAAAATATTAGATCAGATGATACTCAGTACTCAAGTAGCCTTCTAATCAGATACTTTTTTACCCTTACTTGAGTAATAAACCCTATATCAGGAAAATATTGTCCTCGGTTTGTGTCCTTCCAGTGAGCTTTGCAGATTTGGGAAAATGTCATCAGGCAGTAATCATTGTTAAATTCATAATTATTCTCGGAGAGAGACCAACTCTTATCTGCCCCTGGGAGCCCCGTAATGCGACATTTCAACATGGGGGTGTCCGCGACACGGTTTATATGCAGGTAGCGGCGCTGCGGCTGCTTTATATAGCGACTCGTTGCATTCTCCCTCAACCCAAATCCTCAGATCACGCATTTTAGCTAAAACGCTAACGTTAGCTTGCCTTGCGTTGACTGTAGAGTTGTGGGTGATGGTCACGCAGATGTGTCATGAGATTTGAAGCGTTGCTGCTTTTCACAGACACTTTTTCTGCACGTGCTGCAAACAGGATAGCCGTCTTCTATAAACTGTCCCTCGGCATTCTTCAAATATCCAAAAGATGCCCGTACTTCCGACTTTGTCTTCTTTGAGGGATAAAAAATGTCCTCCTGAGCACTGCCGTCTCCTCCTTTGGCCATTATGTCAGCTTTAGCTGCAAGAAAGTATTGGTTGTAAAAACTTCAGCAGATGATATGGTGGCTGGTAATGGTCACCGCACCTACACCGCAGCCACGGTAAACCCACCGAAATAATATAGTTTTTTTTTAAAATCAAGACGGTTATTATTATTTTCAACTTTTTTACCGGGGTTTACCGGTAAACCCTAACCCTTTACCGCTACACCGGTTAACGTGACAACCCTACCTGATCGGTCTGCTTTGATCTATTTTGAAAACTCCGATCAAAACCGATAGGGGCGCTATCGGCCGATTGGGATCAAATGCCGATCCATCGGTGCATCCCTAGTTATAATTATTGCAGTAATCGAGGCGGGAGATGACAGTAGATTGCACCAGGAGCTGGGTGGCATGTTGTGTTAGGTATGTTCCGATCTTTCGTATGTTAAGGGCCATTCCCATCTGTACCGGTTCGGCCCGGGCCGGGTAGCCCCAGTCGGCCCCAGCCTGGCCCGGTTGATTCCACACATCCTTGTCTTAAGCCCATGTGGGCTGATTCTACCCACCAATCAGAGGCTTGCTCTAATGGAAGGTGTGAATTTGCTGTCAGCAGTGGGTGTGTTGGCCCTGGTCAGCCTGAAGCAGACCCCCTCGAGAGGAGGGCTGAGAATGAGCCTTGGTTGGCCCGGAAAAATACCAGGCCACCCAGATATGTAAACAACCTATGCTACCCGGCCCGGGCCGACCCGGTACAGATGGGAATGGCCCATTATACAGCGCAAAGCGGCATGAACGAGCAACAGAGGCAACATGATCTTTAATGGTCAGGTGTTCATCAATCACAACACCCAGATTTCGAACTGCCTTTGAAGGAGCCAGAGATAGGAAGTCATTTTGAATTGAGATATTGTGCTGTATGGATGGTTTTGCTGGGATGACAAGTAATTCAGCTTTAGAGAGGTTGAGTTGGAGATGGTTGGATTTCATCCATTTTGATATGTCAGAGAGACAGTTTGATATTTGTGCAGAGACAGTGTGGTCGTCCGGTGGAAATGACAGATAGAGCTGGGTTTCATCTGCATAGCAGTGGTAGGAGAAGCCATGTGATCGAATGATCTCACCCAGTGAGGTGGTGTATATGGCTAAGAGAAGAGTCCCTAGTACAGAGCCCTGGGGGACTCCTGTGGCAAGATGGTGCATGGTAGAGGATTGTTCAAGCCAAGATACACTGAATGATCGTCCTGGGAGGTACGATTCAAACCAGGCATGTGCTTTCTCTGTGATGCCCATGTTAGACAGTGTGGACAAAAGGAAGCCATGGTTGACAGTGTCAAATGCAGCCGATAAGTCGAGGAGGATAAGCACTGAGGATTTGGCAGTCGCTCTAGCTTCTTTTAAGGATTCCATCGCTGCTAACAGAGCAGTTTCAGTGGAGTGGCCCTTTTTGAACCCAGATTGGTAAGGGTCAAGCAGACAGTTTTGTGAGAGGTATTCTGTGATCTGCTTGAAAGCCACCCTTTCAATGACGTCTGTCCCTCGGGATTGCTGCAGGATACGGGTATTTATGAGTGTTTGAGGAAAACGAAAGAAAGTAAATAAATGTTTTGTGATCAGTATAATTTGACATAACCATGTCAAACATGCTTTCTCGACGATCCTTGTGTGAGAAAAAAAAGTGTAGAAGTTAAAACGGACGTGTGTTAATAGGGAAATAAGTGGTGAGCCATGTTTGCGCATGCGGTGCTGGTGCTGTTTGGGCCACAGCTGCTCGCAGCGCTACTTCAACAGTTATCCTCCTAGTTGCCAGGCTAGCAGATTCTCGCACGAGGGGAAAATCGGCTCAGGTTGTATACTTATTTTTTGCACAGACATTTGTTTACTGTGAAGTAAAGAAGTGCTGAAGTTTTGAAAACTAGTTTTGAATAAAACTTAAAGAATAACTGGCAATTGCTTGCTCATTTTAAGAGGTATTTCATATTTTATAACATGCTATTTGATATAATGGTTCACAAACACAAAAGGGTCATTTATTAGAGTACTCAAATAATCGATAAAAGATTCAATAGAGTACTCGATTCCAAAAATATTCTATAGCTGCAGCCCTAGTATGTATCTGATCTTTTTTGGAAAAGATGAATTAAGGAGCATATGCCCCAACTTCAGCAGTGCCAGAAATGGTCAAGGATCAGACGCAACTTTGTTCCTGGAGACGTGGTTCTCATAGTGGATGACTAAGGACCTCGTGGTTCCAGGGTCGTAGGCAGTCGCAGAAGCAGTGAAGGATGACAAGGGACTTGTACGTCAAGTCTGGATTAAGACCAACCAGCCACCTATGTAGACCCATTACGAAGTTATGCCTTCTTCAGGGGTCTTCTGATTTGTGAAGATGACATCTTTGACCCATCACGACATGACTTGTTCTGACTTGACGTTATTACTATATGATGTACATCAGACTGACTATGTTTAGGCTAAGTGCTGGTAACCTCTGGCCTATGACTGACTGACCATGTGTGGACTTAAAAGAAAATAGAAGCAGACCTTGAAGAACTCTTTCAACGTTTTATGTTTGTCACACTGGGGGTTGGTGAGGTTAGTTGGTGTATGTCTAGAGCTCTAGTGTTGGATATCTAATTATTACTTAAGTGATGTTCCTGCATAATGCATTGAACTTATATAGCGCTTTTTAGGACACTCAAAGACACTTTCTCACACACTCACATTCACCCACTGCTAGTGATGGTAAGCTACTTTGTAGCCACAGCCGCCCTGGGGCGGTCTGACAGAGTTGAGGCTGCCATTTGGCGCCGTCGGCCCCTCTGACCACCACCAACACAGGCAACAGCAGAAAACCCCTGGCGGGAGCTGGAATCAAGCCCATGACCCTCCGATCATGAGGCAACCCACTCTACCTCTGAGCTACTGCTGCCCCATATAAAACTACATACAAGAGTGGTTTTAGAGTTTTGCAATCTGGATTAGGAAAACTAAGAATAAGATTTTCAAAAGAACTGTAGCTATTAATTGGTAAGTGATTGATTATTAAGTTTGAATGAAAAATGGTTGAAACTCCTCCTCGCCCTGTACTTGAAGCAATATGATTTAAATAATTACTAGGAGTCTACTCGTTTAAATTAACATAGTCCTCTTGCTGCAGCCAGGATTCTGTGAGAGAGAGCAAAGAGATCTGATTATCACAAATCAAGTCATTAACTAACAAAGTCTTAGAAAAAATGGATCTAATGTTCAACAACCCACATTTAATTTTTCTAGTTTTCTGCTCAGTTGAGTTTGTTCTAATATTTATGAGATTTCCATGATTTGCTTTATTAAGCCTGATATTTAATCTGTGTGATTTTGGCCGTGGGCAGGACACTGTCCCTAATGTGTAGTGGGTGGGCAGCAGTACAGATGCTGCAGAGGGGTGTGTTAAACATCTGCTTTCTGGACCCTGGGTAGTCATGGAGGACTAATAAAACTGGCCATGTTCCTAGAAAGAAGAGCTGCTCCATCCAAAGAGGGATGGATGCCATCTCTTCGCATCAGACCAGGTTTTCCTCAAAAAGTTTTCCAATTATCAATGTAGCCCACGTTGTTTTCAGGACACCACCTAGACAGCCAGCGGTTGAAGGACAGCGTGCGGCTAAACATGTCGTCACTGGTCCGATCAGGCAGGGGGGCAGAGAAAATTACGGAGTCCGACGTTGTTTTGGCAAACTTACATACCGAAGCAACATTAATTTTAGTGACCTCCGATTGGCGTAACCGGGTGTCGTTACCGCCAGCGTGAATAACAATCTTACTGTATTTACGCTTATTCTTAGCCAGCAGTTTCAGATAAGATTTAATGTCGCCCACTCTGGCCCCAGGTAAACATTTAACTATGGTTGCTGGAGCCTCTAATGCCACGTTTCTGACTATAGAGCTGCCAATGATCAGAGTCCGCTAGTCAGTGGGCCTGTACAGTACAGTACTAGGGGTGTAATGATACATAATTCTCACGAGACGAGATACGATATTGATTTCACGAGACGGCACGAGACGATACAAGATTTTAACAACAGTTTAAAAGAAATTTTTAAAGATCTAACTCATGCAGGAAATAATTTATTGTGAACTTAGAAACTTTTCCACAAACTTGACTGATAAAATTTTATTTATGTTCAGTTTTTGGAAAGTTTGGTTTGATTCTCATTGTTCGAGAAGCTAGAAACCTATGCACATCTGAAAAATTGAAGTAAAATATTATCTTTATCTTTTTTCTTTATTTTTAAATTTTTTTGCTTATTCTATTATTCTATGCTGTACCTTCAAACAAGTGAAAACAAAATATTTCACACACTAAGTGTTAAAGCTGGACACTTTATGTGTCAACATATTTCCTCAGTGGTTTAGGTAACAGCTGGATTCCTCAGCTTATTTAATGGCCATGTTCTTTTTCAAGAAAATAAGCATGTCAACATTTTCTGGCAGTAACTTGAGACCTTTGGGCACTAACTATGTCCCCTGCGGTTGAAACGACACGCTCACTTTGGACGGAAGTAGCTGGGATGGAAAGATATGCTTTGGCAAGTGAAGACAGCAAAGGATATTGAATGCAGTTATCTTTCCACCACTTCGGAGGGCAGCTACTTGGTGGAATAGATGCCTCTCCTCTGTAATGTGTAAGCTCCTTCTTGATCTGCTCTGGTCCATCGTTCTGGTCTGGTTCAGGAGAGAAAGAATCCCCCAGCAGATCCTCAGGAGCAGTCTTCTTGGATGCTGGCTCTGTCACTTCCAGCCCAGGTTCAGGAGACTGTTATTCTTTTTATGGGGGACGCAGAGCTCCACCAGCTGCCTCTCCTTCCCTCTTATTATTTGTGGCCTTTAAACAGCAGAAATATTGACACACTGTCATAGATTTTATCAATATGTTTATCAATAACCCATTACCTATAGCGAAGAGAGGAGACAATGAGCAGACAGGTCAAACAGTTTTAACTGTGGCAAGATGCCGAAGCAAAATGCCCGAACATCTGTTCACAGACTTTATTTATAGAAAGGAAGACAAGAAAGGAGGAGTGAGGTCATTGTGTGAGAGAGAGGGAGTCAGTGTGTGTATGAATACAAGAATGTGTGTGTGTGTGTGTGTGTGTGTGTGTGTGTGCGTGTTTGCGTGCGTGCGAGCGAGCGAGTGAGTGAGAGAGAGAGAGAGAGAGAGAGAGAGAGAGGATGCAGAGAGGCATAGAGCAGTACATATTACATCCAGTTGGTTGAGTCCATGATCAAGAATTAATAAACATACATTTTTCCATAACATACCCTCTTGTTTATCCTAATAGGATAACCAAACAAAAGGATGCAACAAAACAAAACCAAATAAGAAAAAATAAAACCAACAGGTTACAAATCAATTACATCAAAACAAAAGCAAAACAAAAATGATAAGCATCAAAACAAGGAAAATTAAAGCTGCAAGCAGCGTCATTTGGCCCTCGCTACGAAGCTGCTCGCCCTCCGTTCGCATCCCCTCCACTCTCCAAACCCATCGCCCTGCAACCGATGGCGCACAAGCGCCCATGCGCACCAGACACCCCAACGTGCATTTAACTGCGATCACTGTGAGCTGTCACCTCAATCTGACTCAGCCTTTCCTCCTAGCCTGCCAACCGTCCCCACTAAAAATGTTTTTACAATAGCAAATTATTCCAGCTTCGAAAGAGAATCTGTAACGTCATTGGAACAAAATGGCTGACTTCCTGTGGGATATGGAGCATGGCTACATGAGACTTCTTTGTAGGCCCAAGCACACTACATAAGTGTGCAAAATTTCACAATCCTCAAAGCATGACTTGGGGCTACGATATTTAATGGTCGTAGGGGGTGCCATTTTAGAAAAAAAGGCCACGCCCACCATCTTATGACATTGATTTATATTGGGGGTCAGACTAAGATCTCTCACCAGAAATCTTTTGGTGATCTCGTGGGAAATGAGGAAATGAGAAGCAAACTTATTTCCATGGCGTGATGGGAAATTTCGCCATGCTCCCAGGGCCCTTCCCTTTTTTGAAACCTGCCAGTACTGGAGACCAAGTGACCTCAACTTGTCTGCTGCTATTTGCCAGAGATTCCTGGTGATTGGGTAAAAGGAGTCTAATAGGGAGCTGTGAAAAAAAGAGTGGCGTGGTGACAGGTCAAAGTTTGAGGCTTAGCCACGCCCTCACCTTTATACTTATTTAAAATCTGACGGTTGAATTTTTTCCCCTATGTCTTACGAGTATATAGCAGAAGTTTGAAGGCAATTGGTGAAAAGGGCGACGGGGCATCATTCTCCAAACAACGTGTGTGAAAACCACTAAATCGAGTAGTACTTGGACCAAAATGGCCGACCTCCTGTTCGTTTTTGCGCTTGGCTCCAAGAGACACTTTTGTAGGTCCTGAGACACTACATTAGTTTACCAAATTTCGTGATCCTCAGTCAAAGTATGGCTTGGGGCTGACAGTTTTAATGGACCTAGGGGGCGCTATTTCAGAAAATAGGCCACGCCCACTGGATTTTCACAAGAATTTTTTAGGGGGCCAGACTAGAAGCCCCCACCAGAAGTTTAGTGGCGATATCTTTAGAAATGACTAAATGGGAGGCAAACGTACAGTGGGGCAAAAACGTATTTAGTCAGCCACCAATTGTGCAAGTTCTCCCACTTAAAATGATGACAGAGGTCAGTAATTTTCATCATAGGTACACTTCAACTGTGAGAGACAGAATGTGAAAAAAAAATCCATGAATTCACATGGCAGGATTTTTAAAGAATTTATTTGTAAATCAGGGTGGAAAATAAGTATTTGGTCAATGACAAAAATTCAACTCAATACTTTGTAACATAACCTTTGTTGGCAATAACAGAGGTCAAACAATTACTATAGGTCTTTACCAGGTTTGCACACACAGTAGCTGGTATTTTGGCCCATTCCTCCATGCAGATCTTCTCGAGAGCAGTGATGTTTTGGGGCTGTCGCCGAGCAACGCGGACTTTAAACTCCCTCCACAAATTTTCTATGGGGTTGAGGTCTGGAGACTGGCTAGACCACTCCAGGACTTTCAAATGCTTCTTACGGAGCCACTCCTTTGTTGCCCGGGCAGTGTCTTTGGAATCATTGTCGTGTTGGAATACCCAGCCACGTTTCATCTTCAAAGCTCTCACTGATGGAAGGAGGTTTTGGCTCAGAATCTCACGATACATGGCCCCATTCATTCTATCCTTAACACGGATTAGTCGTCCTGTCCCCTTAGCAGAAAAACAGCCCCAAAGCATGATGTTCCCACTCGCATGCTTCACAGTAGGTATGGTGTTCTTGGGATGCAACTCAGTATTCTTCTTCCTCCAAACACAACTAGTTGAGTTTATACCAAAAAGTTCTACTTTGGTTTCATCTGACCACATGACATTCTCCCAATCCTCTGCTGTATCATCCATGTGCTCTCTGGCAAACTTCAGACGGGCCTGGGCATGCACTGGCTTCAGCAGCGGAACACGTCTGGCACTGCAGGATTTGATTCCCTGCCGTTGTAGTGTGTTACTGATGGTGACCTTTGTTACTGTGGTCCCAGCTCTCTGCAGGTCATTCACCAGGTACCCCCGTGTGGTTCTGGGATTCTTGCTCACCGTTCTCATGATCATTTTGACCCCACGGGATGAGATCTTGCGTGGAGCCCCAGATCGAGGGAGATTATCAGTGGTCTTGTATGTCTTCCATTTTCTGATAATTGCTCCCGCAGTTGATTTTTTCACACCAAGCTGCTTGCCTATTGTAGATTCACTCTTCCCAGTCTGGTGCAGGTCTACAATTCTTTTCCTGGTGTCCTTCGAAAGCTCTTTGGTCTTGGCCATAGTGGAGTTTGGAGTCTGACTGTTTGAGGCTGTGGACAGGTGTCTTTTATACAGATAATGAGTTCAAACAGGTGCCATTAATACAGGTAACGAGTGGAGGACAGAAAAGCTTCTTAAAGAAGACGTCACAGGTCTGTGAGAGCCAGAGATTTTCCTTGTTTGAAGTGACCAAATACTTATTTTCCACCCTGATTTACAAATAAATTCTTTAAAAATCCTGCCATGTGAATTCATGGATTTCTTTCACATTCTGTCTCTCACAGTTGAAGTGTACCTATGATGTAAATTACTGACCTCTGTCATCATTTTAAGTGGGAGAACTTGCACAGTCGGTGGCTGACTAAATACTTTTTTGCCCCACTGTATGGCCAAGGCTTTACGCCTGACTTTGCCGCACCATCACAGCCGCGCTGTCTTTCGAAAGCTCCCGTTAAGTGAGGCCAAGCAACCCCAACTTGTCTTCAGTTACCTGCTACAAGTTTGTGGTGATTAGAGGTGTGAATCTTCACTTGTCTCCCGATTCGATTCGATTACGATTATTGGGTGAACGATTCAATTCGATTCGATATCCCGATGCATCACGATGCATCACGATTATTTCATATTGATTTGTTTTCATTGATAAATAGAAGATGTCAGATAATTGCTTTTTATTTTTTTTTATCTAAAACGTAATTGACACAACCTGCCATCCCTCAAAAGCTCTCCATTCACAACAGGTTAGGACAAAACATTTAAACATTTAAGAAGATTTAACAAAGTAAAACATCTGTTTCCTGGTTCAGCACCACGCCTCAGGCTGAGAAAAACACGCTTTGCAAAAACTCACAAAATCTAAAAAAGTACTGAAAACCTACAGGACACATAATGTAATAATAAAATCCATAATGTGTTCATATACGAGTGTTTAATGTCTCTGAGCAGCTCTAGAGTCAGATATTTATGCCACAGTTCAAGGATGTCAGAAATAACACCAAATGAAATGTTTGACTTAGTTTGTTATTTTATATGAACCCAGTGGTTCATTTCTGAAATGTTGGAGAATGAATCAAGTTCTGTTTGATGCAGAAAATAATAAAACACAAAACAAATTCTACACTTCCAATCATATTTAAGATGTGTGTTTTATTCTTTCTGATAATAACACCAGCAGAAGGCTGTGGGCTGGATTAGGATTAAATTACCCAGCTGATGGATCTCTTTCACTAACCAGCTAACTACAGACCTTTCCACTAACCTGTCCTGTGGGACCCTCACCATGTGACCCTCATGTCCATGCTGTCTCTGGAGGAGCAGATAGGAGACAGACCTCCTGTAACTTAAAACGCACCAAAGCTTCCTCCCAGCTTCTCTTTCAGCTGAATTTACCATCAGTTTATCATCATGACACAAAATAATAAAGTGGAACAAGAACTTCTATTTCTCTCTCTCCTTTTAACTTCTCCGTGTCCCTAAATAAAAGAGACAGACGATCACGCTGCAGCCGCCGTCACTGACCCCGCCCCCTCCCCAAGACCGGATCTCCCTACATTACAACAAGCAGTCTGACTGAGCGTTTCCAGGAGAAATAATAATTAAATTATGAAAATAATAACGCGTGTTTGGAGCATCGGTTTGGAGGAGCGTCCTCCGATCGTCTCTCTGAGCAGACAGTGTCTCTCTCTCTCTCTCTCGGTCGCTGATCGAGCGAGCGGAGCGCGCCGCACGACAACACGCTCAATTAGCATAATTCACGGCCCAAATCCAACAGAACCGGTCGGGCTGATTCGGTTCCGGTTTGGTCTCGGGTGACAACTCTAGCGCTCAGCCCTGCAGTACCACATTAAGGCGGAGGTAAATGTGGAGGACGCTCACTCTGACAGATTTGGATCTGCGCTGGTGCCGCCATTAAAAAAACAAAACTACATTCCACTATAATCGATTATGGCGTACTCTTCTACGATGCAGAATCGTTTATGTCCGCATCCCGATGCATCGATTATTTGATTATTTTCCTCAGCTCTAGTGGTGATTATTTGAATGCACGAATTTTGGAAATTTTCCCAGTAAAAGTTGACCTTTTAAGTCCTGAGGGAGCGGTGCTTGTGTGACGTCATCAATCGACCATTCAATTGTCTTCGGGGGCTGATGACGAATGTCCATAGAAATTTTTTTAACTGTAATTTTTTCATTTATGAAATTATAGCAATTTGAAATTTTTTGGCAAGTGCTCGAACTTTGAGGCCAGTACTTACGAAAAGTCTCTTATTTTGTCATTTGAATCGTCCATCGCTTCTGTTCGATCGCACACTATTTTTGAGACGATCGTGCGAAAAATGACCAAACTATTCAACCAAATATAGACCCTAGAGATGACCAAAACGGGGTCAAAATCGCTACTTTAGTCCAAAATGGCCGACTTCCTGTGTGATATTGACAATGGGTGTTAGAGGCTTTTCTGTGCGTATTGTTGAGTTCTGCAAGTGTACCAAATTTCATCATTCTACGATAAAATAAGGTCAAAGCGGAGGGGTATTTTTAATTTTCCAGGGGGCGCTGTCGAAACACTTTTTTAGCAACCTTCACATCGCCAATGAAATACATAAATTTCACGCACTTTCTATAGTGGGCCAGAATTTGGATATGCTTTGACCCTCAACAGGCCATTCAAAGACACGGAAGAAAAAATAAATAAATAATTAAAGCTTCAATCAGTGCCGTTCGGCCCTCGCAGCGAAGCTGCTCGCCCTCTGTCCACACCCCCTCCGCTCCATCCCCGACGCTCTCCAGACCCATCGCCCTGCAACCGGTGGCGCACGAGCGCCCATGCGCGCTAGACACCCCGACGTGCATTTAAATGTGATCACTGTGAGCTGTCACCTCAATCTGACTCAGCCTTTCCTCCTAGCCTGCCGATCATCCCCACTAAAAATGTTTTACAATAGCAAAATATTCCAACTTCGAAAGAGAATCTGAAACGTAATTGGAGCTAAATGGCCGACTTCCTGTGTGATATGGAGCATGGCTCCACGAGACTTCTTTGTAGGCCCAGGCACACTACATAAGCAGTGTTGGGAACGTTACTTTAAAAAAGTAATTAGTTATAGTTACTGATTACTTTGTCAAAAAAGTAACTCAGTTACTAACTGAGTTACAAGATCATAAAAGTAACTAATTACCAACAAAAGTAACTACTTAGTTACTTTTTTCATTAAAGAATGCAAGAATTACTACAATAGTGAAATATAAATGACTAATGACTGGAACATAATAAAATGTATGTCCAAATGTTTTTATAAACCTGAATAATTTCAATAAATAAGCACTTAACAGCAGGAACTACTAACAGGAGCATTACACTTATCTAGACTATTAAAAGGTCACTGTGTGATATTTAACAAGACCCCAGTCAGCTAAAATTTAAAATTGCAAATAGAAACACCTGTAAAGGTTCCCGAGCCTTTAAATGGTCTCTCAGTCTAGTTAAATTACAGAAATGAATGTAATTTTGCACAGTATTCTAATTTTTCCAGCTTCACATAATTGTGTGTTTTTAGCAGCATTTCTGTTGCTGGTAATCTAGTAACGGTTAAATAAATAAATAAAATCCTTTAAAATGACACTAGAAGAGGCACAAGCCTGATGGAGGACTTACATTTACTAACGTGGGTCAGACCCAACCACAGAAGAGCTGAAGCTGGGTGGTAAACACACACAGGTAGTTCTAATAACACCTGAGCTCCATGACGTTTGAGACTGATGCATCAGTGTTACAGCAGGACTAAAGGCATGATCAGGAACAGGTTACAGCTGGATGATCTAGGAAGGTAGAAGATCAGGACGTCTGAGCGGTGAACAGGTGAACGGACCTTCGGGACGTTCCGCTGTCACGCTAAGAAGGGCACGGCTGCAGACCCGCAGATTCGCTGCTGCAGATTCCCACCTGCAGCAGCGAATCTGCAGGGGGTCTGCAGCCGTAGATATTCATCACGTCTTCCTCATTCTTCACGGGCCGTGATGCTCTTGGATGAAAACATCTGCCTCCTTAGCTCCTGATCAGCTGATGACAGCTTCAACACACCGCGCTGCTTAACGCACGCATTTCCTTATCAGTAACAGAAACAAAGTTTTGATAAAAGACGTGGGCCGCTGCTGTAAAAAGTGAGGCGTGAACCGGAAAAGCTTCTGCCGATCACAGTTCAACAACGGATTATGAAAGAACGGATAACGCTCAAAACACGCAGATTCTTCCTGATGTGAGAGGTGAGTCTCCACTTTGTTTTGGTTGTTTTGGCGTCGACATCATCCTAGCGCGCCGACACCTCTCTCTCCCTGGCTGCAGCTGAAGTGTGGCGGTCAGAAAGCCTGTTGCTCAACGTTCGACAAGCACATAGTAACGCACAACCTTCCGTCCCCAGTAACGGTAACGGCGGGAAAAGTAATTAATTAGATTATTCCGTTACCTATAAAAGAACGCCGATAGAAACGCCGTTATACTTAAACGGCGTTACTCCCAACACTGTACATAAGTGTGCAAATTTTCATAATCCTCAGTCAAAGCATGGCTTGGGGCTGACAGTTTTAATGGTCCTAGGGGGTGCTATTTCAGAAAATAGGCCACGCCCACAAACTTCAGCTGTCCATTTCTTTTGGGGGTCAGACTAGGATCACTCATCAGAAATTTTATGGCTATATCACGATTAATGAAGAAATGAGAGGCAAACGTATTTACATGGCGTGATGTCGAATTTTGCCATGCTCCCAAAGCCCCGCCTTTATTCGAAATCTGCCAGTACTGGAGACCAAGTGACCTCAACTCGTCTGCTGCTATTTGCCAGAGATTTCTGGTGATTGGGTAAAAGGAGTCCAATAGGGAGCTGTGAAAAATGAGTGGCCTGGCGACCAGTCAAAGTTTGAGGCTTGGCCACGCCCACACCTTTATACTTATTTAAAATCCGACAGTTGAACTTTTTCCCCCTATGTCTTAAGAGTATATAGCAGAAGTTTGAAGGCAATCGGTGAAAACGGCAACGGGGCATCATTCTCCAAACAACGTGTGCGAAAACCACTAAATCGAGTACTTGGACCAAAATGGCCGACCTCCTGTGCGACCTTGCGCTTGGCTCCTAGACTTTTTTTTTGTAGGTCCTGAGACACTACATTAGTGTACCAAATTTCGTGATCCTCAGTCAAAGTATGGCTTGGAGCTGACAGTTTTAATGGTCCTAGGGGGCGCTATTTCAGAATATAGGCCACACCCACAAACTTCGTCGTCATCGTCGTCTTCCTCCGCTTATCCGGGTCCGGGTCGCGGGGGCAGCATCCCAACTAGGGAGCTCCAGGCCGTCCTCTCCCCGGCCTTGTCCACCAGCTCCTCCGGCAGGACCCCAAGGCGTTCCCGGACCAGATTGGAGATGTAACCTCTCCAACGTGTCCTGGGTCGACCCGGGGGCCTTCTGCCGGCAGGACATGCCCGAAACACCTCCCCGGGGAGGCGTCCAGGAGGCATCCTGACCAGATGCCCAAACCACCTCAACTGGCTCCTTTCGATCCGGAGGAGCAGCGGTTCTACTCCGAGTCCCTCCCGAATGTCCGAGCTCCTCACCCTATCTCTAAGGCTGAGCCCG
>SSNQ01000030.1:258786-282425 GCA_006942095.1 Nothobranchius kuhntae | reverse complement strand
TTCCATGTCCCAAAAACTAGTTTTCTTGTCCGGGGATTGGACCGCCAAGGCTCCCGCCTTGGTCTGCCACCCGATTCGCATTGCACCGGACCCTTCATGTTCCTCCTGCGGGTGGTGGGTCCACAGTTGGACGAGCCCATGTATCCGGTTCGGGCTGGGCCCGGCCGGGCCCCATGGACGAAAGCCCGGCCACCAGGCGCTCGCTCACGGGCCCCAACCCCAGGCCTGGCTCCAGGGTGGGACCCCGGTAACCCTCCGGGCCGGGTACTCCGACTCTTCGTTTTAACCGCCATGAAAGATCCTTCGAACCGTTCTTTGTCTCACCCTTCACCTAAGTCCAATTTGTCATGGGAGACCCTACCAGGGGCACTAAGTGCCCCAGACAACATAGCTCCTAGGATCATTAGGGCACTCAAACTCCTCCAGTTCTCAATTTCTAATCGGGGTTAGACTAGGATTACTTACCAAAAATTTTGTGTTGATGTCACGATAACTGAAGAAATGAGAGGCAAAGGTATTTCCGTGCCGTGATGGCGAATTTTGCCATGCTCCCAAGGCCCTGCCTTTATTCGATACCTGCCAGTACTGGAGACCAAGTGACCTCAAGTTGTTTACTGCTATTTGCCAGAGATCCCTGGTAAATGGGTAAAAGGAGTCCAATGACCCCAGGACCCAGGGGCAACCACCCCCGCCGGGGACCCAACAGAGCCCAGGGACTCAGATGCCACCAGGCAGCCACCGGGATCAATCAGGCAGACGCCAAAAATCTTACATCCCCTGACCCGGAAGCCGCAAACACTCAGGCAGACCAAGGCACCACACTCCACACCAAATGTGGCAGGGGGAGGGTAGGCGAAGATGTGTAGCAGCACAAGAAGTCCCAGGAGAGGGGAGGAGTCCAAGACCCCACCTCACACATTCCCTCCCTCATGCTCACACATACAACCTAAGACTTAAAAAAATGAATGCTGGACAACCACTCACACTCCCCATGCACACCCTATTCACTCTGTTCCCAGTACTTCTGCACAAGGGGTACAACCATCACCAGTTCCCAGAGTTTGCCCCTTTCTGCTGGGGTGATGATGAGCAGGCTCCCCCATTCAACGCTGATCAATGCAAACCACTATACCAGACAGCTCGTTTTCTCTTTCTAAACAACTGAATTGGAACTCTCCGCACAACCAGCTGGTGGTGGTCGGAGAGACCAGTGACGCCTGTGCTTGATTCTCGCCTCAGTCACTGTGCCTCCGGTCAGCTGTGGCGACTCCATAGCTCATCACCACCAGAGTGTGAATGTATGTACACTGTAGTGTCAGTCCTATGGCTCTGAAAGGCTCTATACAAGTGTGGATCATTTATCATCGGCATTGTTCAAATAGAGCTAACCATTTTTTTTTCTATCCCTACTTTCCTGCTGTTTGCGTTGTATTGAGCTGTTCACACACCCACACACCTATAGACTGATTGGCTGGCTGAAGTTACGCCATTCTTATGGTGCTAATGGAGGACACCATGGGTGTCTCTGTACCTTTTTAGTCAGTATGTCCACACCCAGGTCTGCATTCCTAAAAAGATTGAGTAAACACCAACTGGCTGGGGTGGGCTATCCAGTGAAAATGCACCTTAACAAGCTGCTCAGCTGGTGTTTGATGTTTATCAGCAGAAGCTCCTGTTTAGGAGCAACAGTTTAACAGGTGAGGTGTTAACAGTGACTTTGCTTCCTGCAGATCGGTAAGATGAGGTACGTCAGCGTTAGAGACTTCAAGGGTAAAGTCCTGATTGACATCAGAGAGTACTGGATCAACCCGGATGGAGAGATGAAGCCGGGCAAGAAAGGTGAGCTCCTAAAATCTCTGAACTGTTTGGGAAGAAGATGCTGCTAACCAGCTGTTTTCTCTCCTCAGGAATCTCCTTGAACCCAGAACAATGGAACCAGCTGAAGGACCAGATTGCTGAAATCGATGACGCAGTTAAAAGAATATAAACATCCCTCTGAGTGAAGAGCTTCTTGGATGTGTTTGTTAGTTTTGTAAAAACCCTTGGGTGTTCTTTTCTTTTGTGATTTTTGTAGTTTGCTGATTTAGTTTGTGTGTAGAAGTAGTTTCTGACCCGTTTTATTCGGTGGTTGGTGAGAACACCTGGTGTATGTAGTGAAGTTTTAGTATTGGATAATAAAACCATGCACTAGCTCTTTGGTGTTTCCTGTTTTCACCGTTTCATTCTGACGCTCTCCAGCTTAAATCACTATAGTGAGCGGAGGCTGGCGCTCCAGCATCGCTCAGGATGATGGCTGCATCATCATGGTAACAGAATTAGCTTAAACCTGCTCATGAGTTAAAAGCATCAATCATCATGGATCATCTTCAGGTTCTGTAAGAGCTTTGGGCTGAGACTGGTATAAACTCAGAACCAATCAGAGCACAGCGCTGATCAGTGGCTTTATTCTGGGACACATTAAAGCTACTTCAAACACCAGAAAAGTTCAGCTGTTTATGGGTCAGAACCATCAACATTAATATATAGACAATGGGTTTCCATAGACTCCTATAACAAGTTTTTGTGCAGAAATGGGAGGTGGCCACCACCGCCATTTTGACAGTGTCACAGGTTCCGTCAAGCCCAGACAATTCCATAAAAGGGAAGAGAGGAGGAGCTGAGGGTGGGGCTGTAAGGCTGGGATCAACTGACGACACCCGGTCGAACTAGCTACAAGCTAACCTAAAGCTAATGCGGAGGTGGGAGCTGAGCTAACGGATGTAGCCACCTAGCTACAACCGGAGCTAACTGTGGAACACCCATCGACCACATGGAGTTCAGGTGGAGGTTTGCGGCGCTTTTTCATGAGAAGTACCTTTCTGTGAATAAAAAATATTAAATCGGTAAGTTTATAAGTTATTTCCGTAATGAAAATATATTTTGCTTTGAGCAAGTTGTCACTATTTATCACGTAACGTATTTTCAGGACTATTAAGTCGCTCCTGAGTCGCACCAGCCATTAAATGTATAATGAAGAAAAAAACATGTATTTTGGGGGGGAATTTTATTTTTCTTACAAAATCTGAGACAAAGTGTTTCACATTGCAAGACAAGTACCGGTAACAATAACCGAATAATGCGCCGCAGCAGCATGCCACGGTCTCCAGCAGAGGAAGGCGGTGTTTGAAACCCTCCCAGCGGGACAGGGGAACTCATTCCTGGGCTGGAGCCGGCCCGCAGCAGCACGGTGTAGCCTACATATTTTGTTATATAAGTCGCTCCGTAGTAGCAGGACCGGCCAGACTATGAAAAAAAGTGTGATTTATAGTCCGGAAAATACGGTAGTTATTAGTATATGAGATAAATTAGCAGGCTAAATACATTTCATATATTTCCAAAACGTAATACTTGTTTGTATCTTGTACAGCCAAGTAGCCTTTATTCTGGACTCAGTACAATTTACCAAAAGTAAAGAGACATTATACAGGTGAAGTAAGCACAAGATAACTTACTGGAAGAAACAGAATTATTATCATGAGAACCAGAACAAGAGAGCCTGATAACAGTCATGTGAAAATAACTGTTAAAAAGTATGTATGTATAATAGAAATAAAAATATATTAGAATTAGTGTAACTCGCTGTGATCCAAACAATAAATCAGCCATAGCTGATTAGCAATCATGAAATGAGGTCTGGGAGTTAAGTTTCATTTTTTATTACATTTTTTTTCTAAGATCTGTTAAAAGGTCACCATGGCAACCTGTGTGTCTCCAACATCAGCTACACAACGCAGCAAGTGTAAGTTCCAAATACTTGTCTTGACCACTTCATGTATGGTTTTGTACTTTAAATCAGAATCAGAATAGGTTTATTGCCATTGTCAGTGAACAAGCAGTTCACAAACTAGGAACTTGTTTCGGTACTAATGTGCTACATATAACATGAATAATAAATTTCAAAAATAGAATAAGTAGAATAAAATATAATAAACTAGCATAAAACATTCAGCTATAAAAAAGGCAGGTAATGGTAATATGGCCGATAACGTGACGTTATGTCAAGTACAGCAGACGAACATGGTTGTGTGTTTATAAGCTGTTCACAAGTCTAACGGCAGATGGAAAGAAGCTGTTCTTATGGCGGGAGGTTCTGGTCTGGATGGACCGTAACCTCCTGCCTGAGGGAAGCGGCTCAAAAAGTCTGTGTCCCGGGTGAGAAGGGTCAGCTGCTATCCGGCCTGCACGCCCCCGAGTTCTGGAGACGTACAGGTCCTGGAGAGATGGAAGGCTGCAGCCAATCACCTTCTCAGCGGAGCGCACAATGCGCTGCAGTCTATGTTTGTCCCTCACCGTGGCTCCAGCATACCACACAGCGATGGAGGAGGTGAGGATGGACTCAATGATGGCCGTGTAAAACTGCACCATCATCTGGGCCGGCAGCTTGGCCTTTTTCAACTGCCGCAGAAAGTACATCCTCTGCTGGGCCTTTTTGAGCAGGGAGCTGATGGATGGCTCCCACCTAAGGTCATGTGTGATGGTGGTTCCGAGGAAGCGGAAGGAGTCCACAGTGGTGACGGGGAGTCCGTCAGGACGAGGGGGAGAGATGGGGCTGTGACTTTCCTGAAGTCCACAATCATCTCCATTGTCTTCTGAGCATTGAGCTCCAGGTTGTTACAACTGCTCCAGTACACCAGTGTTAATTTTGACAGGAAATTTTAATTTTATTTTAGTCTTAGTCTTTTGGCTAAAAATTAATTTTAGTCTTAGTCCAATTTTAGTCATTGGATTTATTTTAGTTTTAGTCCCATTTTAGTCGACGAAAATAACAAGTAATTTTAGTCGATAAAAATAAGCAACAAAATGCATATATATTTTTTCTAATGAAGTAATTTCATACTTTTGTATAGAGCACGGAAAACTAGTGTAATTTAATACACAGGGTCCAAACTCTTAACCATCACTGATCAGATATAGCACACACAGCTAAGAACATAGAATGTTTGAATAAAAAACACTTCACATGTTTAACACTTACGTGTTTAATAAAAAAACAAAAAGCACACTGGAAATTACAAAGGTGCTCTTTTTAGCAATTGCACAACAAGAATTTACAAGAACAGCAAATTTAAACAAGTTAACCCTGAGTCTGTAGATATTCACTTGTTACAACACAGGCTCAACCAAACAGTGTGAATATTTATTTGCTGCGATTCATTTTGAGAAAAGCACTTCGTGCTAGTGTGACCTTTGCTCGGTTGCGTTTCTCTCTAGTGAGGTCACCTGTGATACTGAACACTCTTTCTGCTAAAGATTGAGAAGCTGCCATTGCCAATATATCTAATGCTAATGGTTTCAGGCTGTGATAAAATGTGTCACATTTTCCAAGCCAAAACTCCATTCCCGTTTCACAAGTGATGGACTGTGAGAGCTCTTCCTTATACTGGCTTATCTGCTGTCTAACACTACACTTGGAAGACTTTGGTTTAGGCTTTGTTCCGAATTTGGAGAGAAACCTAAAGACTGGTTGTCTGGAAGAGGAGGAGGCAGATGATGAAGAGGAGGCGGCGGCGGGTGGTGCCGGTTCAGGTCCATTCAGTTCCTCCAGATCAGAGTGGTTCTCCTGTGTCTGAGAGCACCGAACAACATACCCTTCTGCCTGCTTGAGCAGCTCCTGAATGTTATCATCAGCCACATTGAGGAGGGTCTGACACACAGTAGGATTGAGAAAGCAAGCAGCTGCTACAAGTGGGGAAAACTTGTCATCTGAGGGATCAAGTACCCAGGCAAAACGCTGGTTCACATTCCCTTCCATTTTACGTGCTAGAGCAGCAACATCTCGACTTGTGTTTTGTTCCACATCTGCCAGATGGCTGAGTAAATCAAAGAGAGCAGGGAGTATTAATGACATCGACATTGTGTCACTCTGAAGAGTTTGTGTGTGTTCAGCAAAAGGCTGCAAAAGTTCTTGCATTGACTTCAGCTTCTGCCACTCACTTGAGAGCAAGCAGTCCCATCCCATCTCGTTTGCTACTTCACAAACAGATTCTTTAACTTTGAGGAGACGTGCAACCATTTCACAAGTACTTGACCAGCGTGTGGGGCAGTCATTCACAACAGTTAGGCCGCACTCATCCAAAATCTTCTGTGTTGCGACTGATGACTTGCGAAAAAGTTTCACGATTGATCGGACTTTGTTCAAGACTCTGTTGATGCTTTCCTCCTTGTTTATCATGTGGACAACAAGCTGCAGCGTATGGACGACACATGGCATCCTGTCCATGCCCATGTCCTGACACTGCAGGTTTTCTGTCACCTTGGAATCACTTTCACTTAGGATGGATGCATCTGGATCATCGGAGCTGGAATCTTCATCTTCTGGAGCACTATGTTTGAATGCTGCCACCATATTGCTACCATTGTCTGTTATTACGGTGAGAACTTTCTCATTTAGGATCACCCATTCTTGCACGCACTTTTCCACACAAGCCTTAATGGACTGGGCGGTGTGTGGATGGTCAAGTTGTTCAAGAGCTAGCAGTAAGTGTTCTGGTTTTTGTTGTTCAACACCGAAAAAGCAGCAACTTATGCCAAGGAATGATGCTGTCAGTCCCTTTTTAGTCCACAGATCAGTCCCAATACATACTTTTCTGGCACTAGACAGTCTTTTCTTAAATGTAGCTTTTTTGTTTTCATAGTGTTTTTCTATTAGATTACTTATCTTGGTTTTCTTTGGCACAGTAAACTTCTTATCCAAACTTTCCATCATCAGAATAAAATCCTCATCTTCTACTGTTGTGACCGGCAATCCTGTACATCCAATCCATGTAGCGATAGCCTCTTCTTTAATTTGTTGTTCTTTGGCATCACTCTTGTACTTTGTAGTACTTGTAAACATGGGCAGCTCCAGGAAATTTTACCAGCAGTTGCTGTACAGTTGCTCGGTCAGTGTTTGGGGTTGCTGTCCCCTGTCGGCGCTTATTGAAGAAATGACCATACCTTGTGTTTTACTACAGCGTTGTTAAAGCTTCAGATCACTAAGAATGTGTTGTTTCAGCTGTGAGATTAGTCGATGGGATCAATGAAAAAGAACGTTTGTCACTGACTCCATGGAAACGTTAAGAGAATTTACAAAAAGTGGCTTCCAATCGGTTTTGTGACTGGCTTGTTTTTGTGAGTTTAGAAAAGAAGCAGATGAGACAACGTGTCCAACAATTATGTTTTTCATCTGACAATATTAGTACATGTCCGTAATGCCTGAGGTGTTTTTACAAACAATACTTAATACTCCTGGACAGGGTATGAATTGCAGAGGCTTGTGGGGGAGCCCAGTTATAGGGGGGATGAAACGGCCTTGAAACGGCCCTGGGTGTGTGACAGAGTTGTGAAGGTGATCTGAATTGTATCAGATGTATAAATATGACATGTGTATAACTTATTGTTTAATACTGGTAAAAAGGTTTAGTGGAGATAAATCTACCTACTTTTGACTTTGTTTTCTTGTTTTTATTTAACAATTTTCCTGCCCTGTCTGTCTCTCATCTTCCTGCATCTCCTCTAAACTCTCCAGAAAAACTGCTGCTTGGATTCTGACTTTTTTACCTTATAAGTTACTTTTGAGCAGATCAAAGGGATCTCCTGACCGCAAAGTGGAGCGCACGTTTCGATGCTGCGTCAGTGAGGTGAAATCAGCGCAGCACATGATGAGCGAGTGCGTCAGGCACGATTAAAAGACAGTACCAGAGGATATAAACGGACATGAACGATCGTGTGCTAATTATAGTTTTTTGGCTGCGCCACTTTGAGAATGTGCCGTGCGCAGAACGCAGCTGCCTGGAGCGCTCCCCCATAATTTGATCCCTGCTTCTGGATGAAAAACCGGACATTATTATGAATACAAGAACCAACCCCCCCACACCCCACCCCACCCCTCCGGACAGAGAGTAAAAAGTTGACATGTACGGCCTCCTGGTTTGATGCCAGCTCCGGCTTTCTCCTCGCAGTTTATGGAAGATTTCAACACGAAACGGGAGACTGTCTTAAATGCGAGACAGAGCTGGTCATGCTACTCTCCAGGCCAGCGCATGTTGGCACGGTGCGCACGCGAGGTGTGGGGTGGTGGTGGTGGGGGTGCGTTCAAGATTTGGGGTTGCTGAGCAGTTGCTTGGCCCAATCTTGGGGTTGTTTAGCAACCCCTAGCTACCGCCTGGTGCCGCCCCTGCTTGTAAATGCGTCCTCAATGTTCTGGTTGGACATTTTTGCCTTTTTGGTAGCTGGTTGGCCACCATCAGCAATGGTTTTCTGCAACTGCAAAAAAATAAAAATACACAATTAAAACATTGACTTTCTAACAATGATTTACCTGTTGCTTTTTGAGATTTCATAAATTATATTATATATATATACATACACACACACACATAAACATCTGTGCGGGCTCGGGACTCGGATCATATTAGTGCAAACCAGACATTGTGAAAATTATAAACAGCCAACAGCATGCTTCACTTTACTGGTCTAGTCCTGGTTTAGAGCGCACGTGCAGCGAGCGGCTGTGACCCAAAAAGTACCAGAACCGCTCACGGCGCATGCGCAATCATGCATCAACACTGCTCGCCCGCTATTTCCCTAATAACACACGTTATAGTCATGAAAATACGGTACTTCCGAATTTTTATCCCAACATGACAGTGTTGATACAGTTTTATTTGCCTGTATATTACTTTTCGGGTCGTCACGTGTACAACATTTAAGTGGATTTACCTCGGAGAAAATGGCGAAGTGGCCATTCTGTAGATGCCTCTTCAGATTCGTTGTGTTCTTTCCTCGGAACGACAGTCCACACTCTCGGCATGTAGTTTTGGTAGCAATGTTATCATAAGAAAAATGACTCCACACATCTTCTCTTCTTTTTCGCCCAGCAGTTAACATTTTCCTCTACTCCTTCTTCTTATGCCGTCGATATATTCAGTGAGCTATGTTTAGCACACCGCGCATACCTGCCCCTTTATACTATTCAGGGTCTGTCTTCTCTCACGTCGTCCCGCACGTTCACGGCACGCCACGCCCCTTGTCTTCTACTACGTTCGCATCTCACAACAACACAATAGTCGCACCGCACCATAGAGCGCCATGTAGAAGAGCGTCATCGTAGATTTTCGTCTCGTCTTTCATTCGTTGACTAAAAGTTTCAATCAATTTAATTATCGTCTTCGTCTTTTTCCAAGCATTTATTTTGAATTTTTGTTTCATTTTCGTCTGTAAATATATTTTCGTGACGAAAAAAAAGACGAAAATATTTTGTCAACAAAATTAACACTGCAGTACACCAGCCGTTCCACCTCCCTCCTGTAGGCGGAGTCATCACCGTCAGAGATGAGCCCGATGAGGGTGGTGTCGTCCGCAAACTTGATCAGTTTAACTGAGTCATGGCTCGAGGTGCAGCAGTCTGTGTACAGGGAGAAGAGCAGAGGAGAAAGTACACAGCCCTGTGGAGATCCTGTGCTAATTGTCTTAGTGGTGGAAACATTCTTCCCCAGTTGCGCGCACTGCCTACGGTCCGTCAGGAAGTCAGTGATCCACCTGCAGGTGGAGTTGGGTACGTTGAGCATGGAGAGCTTGTCCTGGAGCAGAGCAGGGAGGATGGTGTTGAACGCAGAGCTGAAGTCCACAAACAGGATCCTAGCGTAGGTTCCCGGGGAGTCCAGGCGCTGCAGGATGAAGTGGAGGGCCAGGTTGATGGCGTCGTCTACAGACCTATTAGCTCTGTATGCGAACTGCAGAGGGTCCAGGAGGGGGGAGGTGAAGGACTTGAGATGAGGGAGGACCAGGCGCTCAAAAGACTTCATGACTACAGACGTCAGCGCCACAGGCCTGTAATCATTAAGTCCAGTGACACTGGGTTTTTTTGGGACAGGGACAATGGTGGACAGCTTAAAGCAGGCTGGACCATGGCAGGACTCCAAGGAGATGGTAAAGATGTCCGTGAAGATTGGAGACAGTTCCTCTGCGCAGTGTCTCAGGGTAGCGAGGGAGACACCGTCCCGGCCCAGGGATTTCCGTGTGTTTTGCTTACGGAAAACCCTAAGCACTTCCTCTTCTGTCACTGAGAAGGCAGTGGAGGGGGAGGGGTGGTCAGTGGCGACTGTACTATTCACAGTGATGTAGGTGGTGGGGGAGGATGGGGGGGGGTGGGGGGTGGAGGGTGGTGGGGGGTGGAGGGGGGGAATGGGGGACCAGAGTGGCTGAAGAAACCTGTGCAGTAGGGGGTGTGGGGGATGGGTGTTGCATTTCAAACCTTGCATAAAAGGAGTTAAGTTGTTCAGCCAGTTGTAGGTCGTCAGCAGCATGTTGGGCTCTGGGCTTGTAGTTTGTGATTTGCCTGAGCCCTCTTCAGACAGAGGCGGTGTGATTGTTAGAGAACTGCTCCTTTAGACGCATGTTGTACCGGGATCTTGCCTTCTTCAGCTCTTTTGAGAACTGGTACTTAGTGCCCTTGTAGCTTTCCCTGTCCTTGGCTCTGTGGGCTGCTTCTTTCTCCCTCCTCAGCTGTCTCAGTTTGGGTGTGAACCAGGGTTTATGGTTGTTAAAAGTGACCCTGGTTTTTGTTGGAATAATGCTGTCCTCACAGAATTTTATGTATGACGTCACAGTGTCTGTATATTCATCCAAGTTGTCTGTGGCAGATCCAAAACACGTTCCAGTCTGTTGTGTCCAGACACACGCGAAGCTCCTCCACAGCCTCGCAGGTCCACTTTTTAGTAGTCCTCACTGCAGGTTTGGAGAGCTTCAGCCTCTGCCTATATGAGGGGATGAGGTGGATCATGGCGTGGTCTGAGAAGCCGAGAGCAGCTCGCTGCACGGCCCGATAAGCTCCACTAACTGTGGTGTAGCAGTGGTCCAGCGTGTTCTGCTCTCTTGTCGGGCATTTAACAAATTGTACTTAGGCAATTCCTGGCTCAGATTTGCCTTGTTAAAGTCCCCGAGGATAATAACTACAGAGTCCGGAAAGGTCTGTTCCACACTTAGGATCTGCTCCGCGAGCGCACGTTGAGCCTCGTGCACGTCCGCGCACGGCGGGATGTAAACAGCAGCCAGAATGAATGAAGCGAACTCACGTGGGGAGTAGAACGGCTTACAGTTTATGAAGAGGAATTCCAGGGCAGGAGAGCAGTGCTGGGAAATCACAGTCACATCCGAACACCAGGCATTGTTGATGTAGAAGCAGACACCTTCACCTTTTGTCTTTCCTCCGGATAAGACCCGCTGTCTGTCGGCGCGGATGAGCTGGAATCCCTCCAAATGGAGCGCGCAGTCCGGGATCTGCTCGTTGAGCCATGTCTCCGTAAAGCACAAGACAGAAGAGGAAGAAAAGCCTCTGTTCCATCTCATCAGCAATGCCAGTTCATCCGTCTTGTTACTAAGTGAGCGGACATTTGAGAGGAAGATCCCAGGTAAGGGCGTACGTGAGCCGCGTCTTCGTAGACGCACGAGCACTCCCGCACGTTTACCTCTTCTACGGCGTCTCACTTTCTTAATAAAAAAGTAGACCAAATCCGCCACACTCACTAAAAAAACTGGAAGTAGGTCCGTCGGTGTTGATGATCTGACGTTTAGAAGCTCTTCACGGGTGTAAGAGCACGCCGACACACAATTAACAGACAAAAACAAACAAAATACGACGCACGTAAGCACCAGGGCGACCATCCTCGGCGCCATCTTGGTCAGAAAGTCCCATCTTGGTCAGAAACAGCTAGGCCAAACCTGTTATTTTTTTCTCCATAGCAATTTGGATCATTGGTGACAGCTGAGTGAGGCGTGGTGCCCAGAGAGCTGCAGAGACCCTCGGAGACAACCTTGGCCTCCCTGACGTCTGTGTCTCCTGGTTCGGTTGGGGCGGACTGAGGTGGAAAGACCTTCTCCCCTTCTTTTTCAACTCCATGCATGGAAGAGCAGCTCCTGATGTTCTACTCATCCACTGTGGCAGCAATGACATGGGGGTGGTCAGCAGTGTGAAGCTGGTGAACATGAAGGAGGACCTGCACCGGCTTCACCTTCTACACCCTCATATCACATTGTTGAGAACTATTCTTCCTTCACAACCCAATGTTCCACTCACTCTGCAGCTCTCTGGGCCCCTTTTATTATTTTAAGTATTTTTTAAATGTCCCGACACTTTGTGTCCTGTTAATTTATAAAATGCGACATAAAAAATAAATGTTTTTGCTCAATTATTGGAATTTCTTTGGTTAAGACAAAAAAGGAAGAATCATTTATGACAAGTTGTTTCTACAACAGGCCCGTTTTAAGTCCAACAGTTTCTTAGCAGCCAATAGAAATGTGTTCTTTACTAACTTTACTTGGTTTAAAAATCTTACTAAAATAGAGTGCTGTATTTCAAAACCAAATCATACTTGTTATGTAAATATTAGCTTTGTAGATATTTTTACAGATAGATATGTGTGCTAAAAAAAAACCATAAACTTAAATAATTTGTCATTCTTTATTGAAAAACAACAAAATACAGGTATACAGAAAGTGTGGGAAAATGATAATGTGAAAGTATTGCTCTTTAAATGTAATACTATTTATCTTTAAAAAGAAAAACTCTAAAAATGTCCTGTACAGTAACATGAAGAAAGTGGTCTGTCTGTCAGAATGTGCTGAACAGATTTGCTCTATCAAGAGGAGCGTTTTGTGTAAGAGTTTATGTTATTGTAATATTGGTTTGGGTTATGTACAGTGGGGCAAAAAAGTATTTAGTCAGCCACCGATTGTGCAAGTTCTCCCACTTAAAATGATGACAGAGGTCAGTAATTTACATCATAGGTACACTTCAACTGTGAGAGACAGAATGTGAAAAAAAATCCATGAATTCACATGGCAGGATTTTTAAAGAATTTATTTGTAAATCAGGGTGGAAAATAAGTATTTGGTCAATAACAAAAATTCAACTCAGTACTTTGTAACATAACCTTTGTTGGTAATAACAGAGGTCAAACGATTACTATAGGTCTTTACCAGGTTTGCACACACAGTAGCTGGTATTTTGGCCCATTCCTCCATGCAGATCTTCTCGAGAGCAGTGATGTTTTGGGGCTGTCGCCGAGCAACACGGACTTTCAACTCCTTCCACAGATTTTCTATGGGGCTGAGGTCTGGAGACTGGCTAGGCCACTCCAGGACTTTCAAATGCTTCTTATGGAGCCACTCCTTTGTTGCCTGGGCGGTGTGTTTGGGATCATTGTCGTGTTGGAAGACCCAGCCACGTTTCATCTTCAAAGCTCTCACTGATGGAAGCAGGGGCGGCGTTAGGCCCGGCTACTTGGGCTGAAGCCCCGGATCTTTCATGATAAGCCCCGGATCTAAATCGCGGAAGTAACATGCAGTACCAAAGTCCAACAGAGAGGGCGCAGTTGGCAGTAGTTTGTATACAGCCTGCCTGAGCCTCCACCACTGAAGAAGAAGCCCTTCAGCAGCCGGCTTCTTCTGCAGTGCCTGGCTTCTTCTAGTCTCTGTCTGAAACGCAAATGTGAAGATGGACATAAGGACGTTTTTTAGTCAAAAAGTACAACGACAGAACCCCAGCTTTGATGAGACTGGTGTTGACTCAGGTTTGTGAGTCTAATTAGAAAATATTTGTTGTGCTGCTGGTTTGCCTAAAGTTAGCTTACTATCAGGTAAAGTTGTTGGAGAAAGAAAGGGAATATTTACTATCATCTCACACTAAACACTAACAGGAACAATACTCTGCCCTGAATATGCTGAATATGTAGCTTCAGATTAAACATTATGTGGTACAAGATTAGGGATGAGTACCGAATTCGGTACTTTTTAAGGTACCGACCGAATTCCATAGTACCGACCGAACACCGATTCACGTCATTTCAAACGGTGCCTCGTTTCGGTACTGCCAAGACAGGTGCGCATGCGCAAGAGCATTATGTCGCCGGTCCCTGCGAGCCCGTTAAAAACAGAGCAAGCATGGTAGAAAGAACGCACGCTAAAGCTTGGGTCCACTTCACTAAATGTGATGGGTAACTGGGTGATGAAACTAGCGACAGACAACGATCTAAGTGAGACATCCTCATCTTAATCTGCTCCAGTAGGTAAATAAAATGTTTAAGATAACGTTACCTTGATTTGTTAGCTTCCGTTTCGCTAATGGTGCGTTCGCTTTCTCCTCGGAACTCCGAATTTCCGACTAGAAGAACATGAACGCGCTCTAAAGTTTGGCTTTACTTTACTAAATGCGACGGGTGAATGGGTGAAGGTAAAACCAGCGACAACGATCTAAGTTTGAGGCATCATCGTTTTAATCTGCTCCAGCAGCTAAATAAACTGTTTAAGATAACGTTAGCTTGATATGTTAGCTTCCATTGCCACCGTTGTTATCAGCTAATGGTGCGTTCGCTTTCTCCTCGGAAATTCTAACTTCCCAGTAGGAAAAATCAAATGAAAAAGGACGGCAAAAGGAATGAAGATACACAGTAAATTTAGTTCACAGTAAAGATGTTTGCTTCAGTTTAATTATCAGCTTATAAAACTACAAGGACGATGTTAAAATACAAACTTGTGTGTTATTTATCGTGATATTTATCAAATATGGTTATATATTGAGAAAAATATATATTTAATTATAAAAGAGAATTAAAATAATAAACACTCAAAAGTATCGAAAATTGGTACCGTTAAGTACCGGTATCGACTCGTAGGTACCGGGAATTAGTACCGGATCGGTTCAAATGTCAAAGGTACCCATCCCTATACAAGATATATATATATGATGTTGACTAGTGCGTGTCACGTGTGTGCGCGTGCGTGTGCGCGTGTGTGTGTGTGCGCGTGTGTGCGCGCGTGTGTGTTAAGCCCCGGATCTTCTTCAGTCCTAAATCCGCCCCTGGATGGAAGGAGGTTTTGGCTCAGAATCTCACGATACATGGCCCCATTCATTCTGTCCTTAACACGGATCAGTTGTCCTGTCCCCTTAGCAGCAAAACAGCCCCAAAGCATGATGTTCCCACCCGCATGCTTCACAGTAGGTATGGTGGTCTTGGGATGCAACTCAGTATTCTTCTTCCGCCAAACACGACGAGTTAGTTTATACCAAAAAGTTCTACTTTGGTTTCATCTGACCACATGACATTCTCCCAATCCTCTGCTGTATCATCCTTGTGCTCTCTGGCAAACTTCAGACGGGCCTGGACATGCACTGGCTTCAGCAGCGGAACACGCCTGGCACTGCAGGATTTGATTCCCTGCCGTTGTAGTGTGTTACTGATGGTGACCTTTGTTACTGTGGTCCCAGCTCTCTGCAGGTCATTCACCAGGTCCCCCCGTGTGGTTCTGGGATTCTTGCTCACCGTTCTCATGATCATTTTGACCCCACGGGATGAGATCTTGCGTGGAGCCCCAGATTGAGGGAGATTATCAGTGGTCTTGTATGTCTTCTATTTTCTGATAATTGCTCCCACAGTTGATTTTTTCACACCAAGCTGCTTGCCTATTGTAGATTCACTCTTCCCAGTCTGGTGCAGGTCTACAATTCTTTTCCTGGTGTCCTTCGAAAGCTCTTTGGTCTTGGCCATAGTGGAGTTCGGAGTCTGACTGTTTGAGGCTGTGGACAGGTGTCTTTTATACAGATAATGAGTTCAAACAGGAGCCATTAATACAGGTAACGAGTGGAGGACAGAAAAGCTTCTTAAAGAAGACGTCACAGGTCTGTGAGAGCCAGAGATTTTCCTTGTTTGAAGTGACCAAATACTTATTTTCCTCCCTGATTTACAAAGAAATTCTTTAAAAATCCTGCCATGTGAATTCATGGATTATTTTTCACATTCTGTCTCTCACAGTTGAAGTGTACCTATGATGTAAATTACTGACCTCTGTCATCATTTTAAGTGGGAGAACTTGCACAATCGGTGGCTGACTAAATACTTTTTTGCCCCACTGTATCTGTGACACGATCCAGGTGGAATGGAAGGTGCCACTAATATTAAAAGGATTAAAATAGGTTCTAAAAAAACAAGGCAAGCAGTGCGACAGCCAAAGCAAATTAAAAAGGTACGTTTATTACAAAACCCTGATGATGACGCCAAGGGAAAAAAAGCGTTCAATCGAGTGTGCGCAGGGCCCCAAGGGACAAGGCGGTCCAGTCCAGCCCTGCAGAGCTCTCGACCAAGGAACCTCCAAGGCCGGAGTCGTCTGGGAACCACAGGATCGCCGCACGGTGGATCAAATCCGCCTCCTCCTCGGACCGGCCCCTGTGAGACCCAACAACTCCGGCAGTAAATAGGTCCCTGGCACCAGACCACTCACAGAGAGAGAGCAACTCTAACACTGCCAGGTACTGATCAATTACCTGCCGTGTTGCGCTCTTTGCCCTGGCATCTCCGGCCGCGGATCTCTCTCTCCATTGTTGCTGCTGCTTCTCCTGCCACTGCTGCTGCTTTCCGTGCCGCCGGTGGATCTCCTTCCAGTCCTTGCGGAGCTCACGGTGTCCGTCTGGGTCCAGCCGAGTATTTTCCTTTCCCCTCACGTTTCCGCGTCTCCACGTCCGCTCCCTTAAATAAACAAAAGCCTCCGCCCGTTCACCTCCCGCCCTGCCTCTGTTCATTGTTTGCCAGTCCAGTCCACACCCCGCTCCCAGGTGTGGGTAATTGGTGAGGATTAACACAGATGGGATGAAATGTTGCAGCAATCACTAAAAACACCCAAACAGTTAAAAATCAACCTAAAAGCACCTAATCAATTAGAAAACATGCAATATAAAACATAACATAAGAGCATTAAACATAAGAACAACATTACCACTCTGTGACATATCGCCACATTAGCATGTAAATGCTGAACCAATCTGGAATCAAGAGGGATGCTGGCCAGTAGAGGTGGTTCACCACACTTTGCTTCCACAGTCTCACATCCTGGGTCGTCTTTCTCTTCCCCAGCTCTTCGATTTTCTTACCAATTCATGGAGAGCCAAATAGACCCACATTTAAAATAGAAAAAAATCCTGTAATATTCACTATATACATCCCCAAAGATGACCTTTTCCCATGTGCCAGGGGTCAAAGTAGTGACTGATTTCCTTTTTTTCCTCCCGCAGATACTTCTGCACCCCTGTGTGGCGGTCAGTCACAACTTGCTGCACATCGACCCCCCTCTCCAAAAGTGTGCTCAGACTTCGCACAAATCCCTCCTTCTCCATTCGCACACTATTTCCAACTTCATTGCTCTGAAAATAAACATAATTCTCCATTGAACTGTGAATAATTAACCATGAAATGTATTGGAATCATCAGGTAATGTTGTACCTGTACGAGTTGGATATCAATAACTTTGTTTCTTTTGAGATCCATCATGCTGTAGCTGCCATATTTGGCTGAGTGTCCTTCAGAAATGCAAGTTATTACTTAATTTACATTTGATAGCAAAGGAATAAAATAAATAAATTTTAACGTATTCACCAGGTGAATCAGCTCGCATGTCACCACCAAGAGTCACAGGTCCAGATTCAGTAGCCTCCTGGATGAAATCAGCTTGCTGTAGCTGCCACTGCCAGCTCACTGTTGGAATTAACAGCTTTGCCTGACGTCGACAGAATGTCTGCTTGGACAGTCCCTGCACATTGAAGGCACCCAGGATCTAAAATATGAAAAGTTACGTCATGAGAGTTGCACAGACCTTATCAAAACTAACCTAAACATTTTTGGCCTACACCTTAGAAATCTGGCTAAATGATGAGCCAGACTTTCTGGAAGATGAATTTCCGTCATGGTCCCTGTGTCACCCGACTAGGGATGAGCCGGATACTCGTTTCAGACGAGTATCCGGTACGGTTAACGCATTTTTGACGAATACGAGCATGAAACGAGTAAAACGAGTCATTATCTGTAATCGTGCTGAAGGAAAATCTTCATTGGGTAACTGACTGTCTTCACGCTCTGTGATTGGCCAGTCACATAGAGCGCCCGCCCCTGCCTACTTACAAAACTCTCTAGCCGATCGGGAGCTCAGTCCGGCCGGCTCATCCACGCACACACACACACACAGTAACGGATCGCGCTGTGATGGCTTCACTGTTTCTTTAGTTTTCCCTAGGTTTTCTTCAGCTCGCCTCTTTTTCGGTTGAATATTTAAAGTTACGTTTTTCGTAACTGACATGGTGCATTTGACAAGACAGAGCTGACGTGCTGTTGTCACTACCTCCGCTCCGGTCGGGTTTTTTATTTTTTGAACTCTCTCTCTCTCTCTCTCTCTCTCTCTCTCTCTCTCTCTCTCTCTCTCTCTCTCTCTCTCTCTCTCTCTCTCTCTCTCTCTCTCTCTCTCTCTCTCTCTCTCTCTCTCTCTCTCTCTCTCACTCTCACTCACTCACTCACTCACTCACTCACTCACACACACACACACACACACACACACACACACACACACACACACACACACACACACACACACACATTAATCAACATTTCTTTGTTTAACTTTGTGTGGGAAAATGCCAAGAACGTTAAGAAAAAAATCAGTTTAATCAAATTAAAATAAAAAATATATAGAAAGTTGTGTCTGGTTCTAGCATTTCATATTTCCTAGTTCCTACTGCATGAGTTCAGACGTATTAATCCATGCACTCAAATATTAATGTTCTGATTTTATTGAAACACTTGTTCTGTAATAGTTTCTTTACTATTGTGATCAAAAATATTTAATCTCAATTCTGAGGCTGCTCTGTAAATAGTTTTCAAATAAACAATACACATAGCAACTTCTGATCAATCCATATCAATTTCAGACTTAAAATAATACATTGATGTAAACCACGTCCACTTCCGGTTAAACCACGCCCCTTTCCGGATTATGCCACACCCATTCCGAGTACAGATACAGATAATTTAGTTGGTTGAACAGATACAGATACAGATAGTGGTGTACTCGCTCATCCCTACACCAGACCCACAGCAGCTGGGAGCTCTAAACTGGGTGGCTATATAAAAAACAAAGAAACAGCACATTTATAAATGTTTAAAAGAGCATAAAATCACGTGTAACAATAATCTGTAAGACAAATTAAAACTAGAAGGTAATAATAAAATGTTTACATTGACGATTATTAAAAATAATTCACCTTTGCTACGGGTAAGACTTCACGTCAGCCTGGACAAGTGCATTCTTGCAGATTACTAAATCAGTCTGACAGCCAGTGTCTTGGGTAGATTTAGCCTGAAAAAGAAATAGAAGCACATTATTGTTGGAGTTTATAAAGTCAGATAATATACAAAAGAAACTGTCAGATATAGGCGCTATATAACATTGCTAGTGTGTGATCGTTGTTATAACGTAAAAGTCAGACACATATGATGTGGAGAGCCTGAAATGCGACTTCCTGAACAGAATTCCTTACAGAACCGGGTCACGCTAGTGCTGCATTAGAGCCACTGTTGCAGAATTACCGACTGACACAAAAACAACCCGAATTTTCTCCGAGCCTGACAGTAATAGTCATGTGGACCGTTTTGTCGGCCAGGGCTTCGAGATATGTTCAGATTCGCCGCTGATTCTAACCTTACATCCTGTTCCACTTTTGTGAACTTGACAAATTAGCCCGAAGGCAGTGCAAACCTAAGTGAACCACGTCTCTCAAACTTTGCATTTAGGTAGGGAATTGAACTGCAGTATTTCTGCGGTCAGGTCTCTCTACGAGTCCGAGAGCTCCACGAGCGGTCAGCCCGCGCAGCAGCTAGTAGGCGCCGCATCGGTCAGACATGCACCGGGCTGACTGCTGTGGAGAACCGAGTGGAAGAATGGAACACAGAAGTGTCCCTCAGAGAGCTCCGTCATATTTCAACCCATTTTTATGTTAAATGCACTGGGTTTTACCCTTTTACCCATCGACATATGCCCTATTAATTATTTTACCGTATTTTACATATAAATTTCATGGTTAAACAGTACATGCTACATGTTAAAATGATAGTTAGCTAGCTACTTCAATAAACTCAGCTAGTTTAAAGGCGGCAGTGACCTAAAATACATACATATAATTTAACTTACCGAAAAAAATGAAGTGGAGACTCCTTGGACGCTCTATTAGTGCAATTAATACCACAGCAAGTCATTTTGTCCAACAATTGCACAAAAATATCCAAAACAGAATACACAAACACAGAGACTCAAAATCCCGGAGCAGTTTCCAGGCGAGGCCGAAGCTCTACTGAGGCCTTTCCACGGAGCTAGCTCTGTGGTCACGTGGGTCTGATGCTCATTAATTATACAGAATTTTAGGCTTTTAATACACTTAAACAGAAGAGTGAGAAAAAAATTCACCCCCCTCAGAGTTGTCATGAGTGTAAACTAGATCATTTAAACCTAAAACATGTTCTGGTACCAGGCTGTAAACATGTTTATTTCTGCTGTGAAATTGGTATTTTTAACATGGGAGTCAATGAGGATTTGCTCACTTCTGACACCAGTCCCTAGTGGATGAGGGTGGAACTGCAATTTTTGGTACTTCCGGGTTGAGACCATTTTCTGAGCCGCATTGTGGGGGCTTGGTCAGAACTAGGCATGTCTGGCATTCTGGCTTCATCTCTCTCGCAAAATGACATAAGATGACGGACCTGGAGCCTCATTCATCAAGCTAGCTTACGCACAAAAAGGGGTCAGAAAACTGCGAAAGCAACTTTCCACGCAAACTTTTGGATTTATGAAAGAAAACGTAGCGGAAAAATGTGCGCAACTTTAAGTTGACTAAGGACCTGGCTTACACACATGCTGGACATGGAGAACACCTGCAGTGCTGCTGCTGAGAAGATACAATTATGAAATCCTGCAGCATTATCACTTGTACCGCTTCGTTTTCACACAGACAAGACCCCCACACGCACACACACACGCTCACACACACATGCGCACACACACTCACACACACATGCGCACACACACACTCACACACATGCGCGCGCACACAGCCTGAAGTGCAGAATACGGAATGCAGAATATCAGCAGGGGGACAGATTGAGACAGAATGTCATGCGTCTGTGACAGTGTGTGTCCTGTCACTGTGACCGATTGATCATGCGCCCTGGCTAGTTAAACATGGGAGATCTCTGTTTGGGTGACTGGTTAGTGTGCGTGACTTTCACTCGGGGGTCTGGGGATTGATTCCCGATTGGATCATTTTTTTATATCCTCCACAGATCTCTCTGTAGAACACAACATTGACGGCTTCAGCAACGCTGTGCCACTCTGTGGATTTTCTCTTATTTATTTTGCAAAAGCACTTCCTTTCATTTCTCCACCTCACCCACAGGCACCTTAATTTCTGCTTGTGAAATAGTGCTTCCTTGATCTGCCTTGATCTACGGTCGCCATGTCATTGGTGGAGCACCGCAACAGCCGGCTTATGTATATGCATGAGGTCCACAAGGCGCATGGCATTGACTATTTATGGCAGTAAGTGGGCGTGGTGAGGGCAGGATGTGACAAAAATGCAGCTGAGAAACTTTCTCGTTAGTCTCTGATTTATGAAACGGAGATTGCGTGCAGCTGTGCGTCCTCCATGTTTGATAGATCACAAACCTACTTGGGGTGAGTACTTTTTTTTGCTGAGCTTAAGTACGGTTTTAGTAAGGATTCTACACCATGTTTGATAAATGAGACTCCTGAAGTTTAGATTTTGAGATATTTTAATTTTATTTTGCTCGACTTGTGAATAAAGGATTCACCATGTGTAATGAAGATTGTAACATACGGAGTGTTTCACATCATCCGCCAGAGGGCGCATCAGAAATGAAGAGTTAATCAATATTGAGCCTCCCTAGTCAGAATTGGAGTCTCAGGTGGTTCTGGCCCAACCCAAACAGCAGCAGGAATTACCTCACTGGTTTACTGAATAATTCCTCTGTGCCTAACTGGGAACGCAGGTTTCACCTCCCTCTCTAGTAACTGCACTGTTTCTTTCCTTTATTTGTATCATCAGTGAATTTTGAGCAGAAATAGTGTTTAACGATACAGGAGATGTGACTATGTCAACAAGACCACAGCCTAATCTCCCGGTTCCACCACAGTGTGGGTCACAGCTTCTGGTAAATTTGATGTTGAGTGATGAAAAATGTAGGACGCCTGTGACTTTGGTCCCTGGAAACTTTTGTTTTTATAAACACTTGACATCCCAGCTGAATGCTTTTATATGATAACAAATAATCGGAACACTAACTCTTGTGGTCTGACCATTTTTTCATTTGTGTGTGAACAGCAGATGATTCTCTCTAAATGGAATGCAGCCCTGACACATAAGCGTCTTTCTGCTTTTTTATATCCGCTTTTCAGTGGGCTTCTTTGTTTGGAGGAAGGTCAGCGGAGTCTCCTCAAATGTACACGTTTAGCATCTCCTCCCTTTTTCTCTTCACTTTTAAACAAAAACAAATATTGCTCCTACTTCCAGTGGTGAGAGGAACTAGACCTAATCCTGATGGCAGTGTTCATGAACAGAATCTGCAAGTGGAAGGCTGTTTTTCTCTGACTTGGGAATGCATCTGCCTCTGTCTATGGGAGATGGGCCAGGTAACCAGCCAGAAGGGCTTTAATCCCATCAGTCATAGTAGTAGTAGTAGTGCACATGCTGCAGAGAACTATTTCCTCTGGGGAGATGTTGGTTTCATTCAAAGCTTGTAAAGCAGAGCTGGGTTTGCTCTTAGTTTTATCCATCAGGTGGATATTTACATCCATGCAGACATAGAGGAAAACAAGCCAACACCCACTGAGCTTCTCTGTTGCTATTTTAAAGAAAAAAAAGCTGAGAGATGACCTCTGAGAGAAGAGCTGTCAGCTGGACACTCAGCTGCCTCCACACCATCAGTTACCAAGGAAACAGGTCTTGTGTTACCAGCTTCATGCTAGCTTGTTACTTTGACAACAGGAATATTAATTAGCTGCACCACAAAGGAAATATGATTTGTGTTTGTTTACCCATAAAAGTAGTTGAAGCTGCAATAACTAAACTGGTTTCTCACCAGTACTGTTGATCTGCCCCATTAGACTCGCAGGGTGCTGGGTCCACCACATGTTCTATAGTTGTGTTGATTATGTACTTTGCCTTTGTTTAGCTTCTGGTCTGTATTGTCAAGTTTAAATATTTAATAATTAACTAAAGCAAAATGGAATATGTGTGTATATATATATATATATATATATATATATATATATATATATATATAGTAGCGGTCTGTGCCGCCCTCTAGCGGGGTGTGTGTGAAGCAGCAAAGAAGAGTCGACATGTGGCAGACATAGAACACTTTAATAGCCGGATGGCTCCCCTTTTCATCCCCCCACACATACAGTTAACTCACGGTGCCAATAGGCACCGGATAACAACACAACATGAACTTTGAACTGAAACAAAAAACACTAACATAACCCTGAACAAAATAACCCTAAGAACACCGCAAACTGAATAAACAACCCCAATTTGCCATCCCCCCAGAATGCAATGCGGCCTTGCCGACCTATCAGTGGCAGGGCCGCCACATAACCCCCCCTCCCCCCAAACAAAAAAAAAACAGGGGTAAGTGTCCCACAACCCTCAGTCTCCCATCTCAAAGTCCTGGAACTGGCCTGGCCGGCGCCGAGTGCGCACCGGCCTCCCTGGTCTCACCCCCCCAAAGCCCCCC